>JAHHFK020000358.1:0-320000 GCA_024533555.2 Aedes koreicus
GTTCAACACAAATTACCCTCCGAATGGAAACAAACACAAAAATAGGAAAATTATTAAATGGGGGGGGGAGAGGGGAAAAGTCCGGATGTCTTGTCTGGAACCTATTTTTCTCCTAAAACAAAAGAAAAGAGACTATGGGATGAAACAACAATAGGGTACTTACCTCTGGGACTAGGCCTATCCTAAAACCCGCTTCCAGGGAAGACTCGAAAAAATCTTTCCCCGCCTTAAACGGGGAGCTATTTCCAATGCCGGGGATATACCCCGACGCTTGACCCGGCATTTTCACGGTCACTGGCTGCAGGCACTGCAATTGTCGCCCCAGACTTTATAAACAGAATTTAAAAAACAGACACCACGGACGGTGGTTTTAGTCGAAGTCAGCGGTGCAACGACATCACACGGAACGGAACGGCGAACGGCCGGTCCGAAACAGCAAATCATCACCACCGATGTAGCTACCTCGCCTGACGGGACGAGGGTCTCACGCGTTTTTCCTCCACATCGATGACAGCACCAAACAACAAGGCGAAATCAGCCCAACCCCCGTTTCTGCGTCTCCTTGCTGGGTCTGCATCAATCACGAGCGGGGGGCGGGGGCGGTGGCGCCGACCACGGGGATCTGGGGTCCTGGGGGCCGGTACCTCATTCGAAATCTGGTGCTCACCGTCACTACAAAACAAAAAATGTGTGTGTGTGTATATACAATCCAACGCCCACCGTCCGGCAGTGTTTTTATGGAAGAAAAATGTTTGCAGTTAAACGAACTGTTGTCGAATCCATAAACACTTTTAGCCCGGGAGTTGGAAGGTGATAGCTCTGTTGGGTTCCAGTGACCCATTTCAGAATGCCTGGTTACTCACGTCCATTCCGAGGTCACTTTCACTTACAACAAGCCCCGCATAGACACAGTACAAACATCAAAAGGATATAGGTACTGTGCATACACTTCCATCATCAAATCTTACTGTTTTGAGGATGGCACGTATTTAGCAGTATCGTTCAAATTTAGTTATAATCAGATAGACCTCACCGGAATTTGTTGCTGATATACAGTCTTAATTTGGACGGCTTCCCTGTGATGCTAAAGGAGGCTTTTATGTCTCTACACTCCGTTATTCGGCAAATATATTCACATCATCCTTCAATTAGTACTTCGCGCACAAATGCAATACAACGAAAATCACAGGTAAAAAAAGCACTTCTGAGAAAAAAATTTACTTGAAAATCAGAATCATTGTGCAACGAAAGAAAATAAAACATCACAGCTCTCCATCTGTACATCTGAAATTATATGCCAGTCACTCACGCACGCATGCGCGTTAGCTTCGTTCTTTGCTTGTGACCAGCAAATGGCCGTTTGCTACTTTGCACTGGTTTTCTTTTTTCTCTCTCCACACTCTGTCAATAATAAAAATCCGCCGCTATGAGGCGACTCTATATCGACTTCTAAACTGCTTATAATCATCAATTCACTCGCGGCAAAGCGGAAAAATACTCTAATTTAATCATTTTTCTCCGCGTGGCACAATATTAATCGCACTAACAAACACAATTAAGCTGATATTAACTCTTCCTCCGGGTGCGGGGGCAAAGCACAAAAAACAAAAAAAAAACGGGGGAACACTACCGACGATCACAAATTTCGGGAGGGAATCGATTGTATTCACTACATCTTACACAAAACACGTGGAGATCTTATGATTTCACTGTTCAATTAGGTTGAATTACGAATATAAAGGGTGTCCACGATGAAATTGCCACACACAAAATTGATTCGCAAAATTCGAGTTTTCATCCGATTGCCATCAAATTTTCAGGGATTGAGAAATAACTATTAAACTTCATTTTACCTCTTTACTCGTATTTTATTTACAGTCCATACGCAAATGCCCACACCTTGGCCTTAATCCCGGCCATAAGATTCTGCACAACCTGTGAATCAACTGTTTTTTGCATGTAAACCCATACTTTCTTCAGTTCCTCGACTGTCTTCACTACCTTAGGTCGTTTAAGAAGGTGCTGCTTCATAATCGCCCAGTACTTCTCGATGGGGCGGAGCTCCGGAGTGTTGGGAGGGTTGAACATTTTCGGCACGAAATTGACCTTATTGTCCGCATACCACTTCAGCACGTCCTTGGAGTAGTGGCATGAGGCCAAATCCGGCCAGAAGATTGTTGGGACGTTGTGGGCCTTCAGGAAAGGAAGCAGCCGCTTCTGGAGGCACTCTTTTATGTACACCTGTCCGTTCATCGTGTCCTGGGTCACGAAGGTGCACTCCGCTTCCCGCACGTGCAGATGGCTTGCCAAACCAGGAATTTCTTCGCAAATTTGGACATCTTCTGAGTGCGGACATGCTCCGGAACGCTGAACTTATCCTTGGCCGTGAAAAACAGGTTGCCGGGGATCTGTTTGAAGTCGGCCTTCACATATGTTTCGTCGTCCATGATGCAGCATTCAACTTTCGTCAGCATGTTGAGGTACAACTTCCTGGCACGGGTTTTGGCGGACTTGTTCTGCTTCTCGTCGCGATTAGGGGCCTTTTGTACCTTGAACGTTCGAAACCCAGCCTTAGTTTTGGCCTTCTGGACAAAACTTCGGCTTAGGTGCAGCTTCTTAGCCACATCCCGAACGGAGGCGTTCGGATTTCGGTTGAAGGCCCCAACTACGCGGTTGTGATTTTTGGTGTTGTACGGAATACTTTTTCCTTCACTTCTGGGCTTCCGATCGGTGGTCAACCGTTCCTCGAACCGCTTAATCACTCGCGACACCGTGGAATTCGCGATTCCCAACGTTTTAGCGATGGAACGATGCGAGAGATCCTTGTTCTCGTGATGAATGCGCAAGATTTTATCACGCACGAGCTGTTCTTTCGACTCCATTTCCGCGAGTTTTGATCACAGGACTTTAAAACTTGCAGGATGTAAATAATGCACTATGAACTAAATCCACCCAAATTTTCATTAAATTCTACCCAACGGTTAAAAAGTTAGAGCAATTTCATAGTGTGGCAATTTCATCGTGGACACCCTTTATTTTTGATTTTATTTTTCGCGAAAAGGATGCAGCAAAAACAAAACACGTCAGTTTCCAAGCACGGCTTGCTGCGATCTTTTTTCCAAAACCAAACAACTAACAGCTTACCCCGGAATTACTGTTGCGCATACGTGCAAAGACAAATGTCAAACTTCGTCTGCCTAATCGATCAAAGTTGGCTAGAAAACAAAACGCAAACAACTGCTACCACCCGGTGGCAGGGACAAACAATAATTTTAAATTGTCTGTTAATGTTAATGTAAACTTAAGACATGTTTCAGTAATCCGTAATCTTGTCATGTAAATGTTTTGCATCTGGGATAGTTATAAGCCTAAGTTGAAACCCCAAAAGGCTTTAATGTTAAGATAAAACGAAATTAATGTAATAGCACAAGGCCAAAAAGAGCAGGGACGGCACGTCCGGACAGCCCTAGCAAAGAAATAAACCAAACCTGCCGAACCAGCTAAAGGCTGAAAAAGCACTATAATTAAGAAAAAAATTAAAAAAAAAATTGTAAAAAAGCCACGTCATCGAAAGTACTTACCAAACCAACCAAAATAGAGGTCGTCATCAGCAACAAAACCACCAGCCGAAAGCACCGAAATCATCCTCACAGCAGCAGCAACAACAATCATCAGCATTCCAAACAGAACGTGAAAAAAACAACAACAAAGTGCCCATCTTGTGTTGATTGGAAACTGAGAACTTCTCAACATCAACGATAAGAATTATCAGCATAATAACGCCAAGTTTTAAAAAGAAATGTTTTGATTCACAAAATCGCGTATTTTCAAAGACACTTGATTTGTATCTCTGCTTGTTTTTATGAATAGTAAAAATAGTTCAGTTAGAATAGTTATACATTGAGCTGAACAGTTCTGAACCTCTTAATGGTCAAAGATTATCTTACGCACAAACGCACAATAACGGCAAAAATGCTTCACATGAGGAGTAAAAATCAAATTTTCCTAAGAATAGGAATACACACTACCAAAATGCCATGTAAATTTCTGTCCCCTGAGACCGACACATGCAAGCGTCCTTTAGCACATAAGAATGAGCTCGTTTTAGATGAGAAAATAAATTCTATCAAACACATATTTCGTCGAATTGCGTATGTATCAGTTTCAGTAGACATAATTTTATACGGAATTCTTCTTTACGTTCTTCAACTGTTTACGAACATGAATTACATCTTGTGTAAAATTCAAAATTTCTAAGTGTGTAGACTGGCAACCCTGTTATGCCAAATAAACAAACCACTTCTGTGCGGTTCACTTTAATCGAGATTTTTATCGTTATTTCCGAACGATTATTCACGAATCGGCAACCTGAATTCGCAGACAGATCCCCCGGATTTAGCTGCACAAAATGCGGCCTCCAAACCGTCGCAAGGGACCACCCGGAGCCAATTGAAGTCAAGGCAGAAACGCGGACTTGAGGCAGATCATAACCCCAACAACTCTAATCTCCAACCACCTCGCTCGAAGAGCCCATACATGGACGATCGGTCGACATCAACAACTTTAGCATCGGCTGAACTACGCTCCAGTTGCAGCAGCGGTAGCAGTACTTTGCAGCATGGAATCAATGTCGCAGTGAGTAACCAGTTCGAGTTGCTCCAAAATGAAGAAGACGACGAAATGCCAATGCTAACTCCGAACCCAACCATAACAATCGAGTCGTCCAAGGAAAAAAAGGTTCGAGTTCCTCCTATTTCGATTACCGACCAAACAACAAAGCATGGCGACGATCAAAGTAGCACAGACCGACTACAATATGAAGGCGACCAAGACCGGAGTTCAACTTCTGTGTACACGAGAGGAGGTCTTTCGCAACGCCGTAAACGCACTGAAGGAATTGAACATACAGTTTCACACCTACACGCTCGCTGCTGAGCAGCCGGTGAAAATAATATTGTCGGGCCTAACGGTGTACGACATTACCGAATTGGAGACGGAGCTAATCGCTCACGGAGTAATTACAACAGAAGTGAAACTGTTTTCCCGCAAAGTTTTCAATTTAGAAGAAAGTGCCTTGTACCTACTCTACTTCGTGAAAGGAGCAGTAAAATTATCGGAGTTGCGAAAAATCAAAGCCCTCTTCAACACCGTAGTCAAATGGCGTTACTTTGATCGAAAACCCACAGATGCTGTCCAATGTCACCGTTGCCAGCGATTTGGACATGGAATGCGAAACTGCAATCTGCTCCCACTATGCGTCAAATGCGGCGACAAGCATCTTTCGAGCGAGTGCACCCTTCCAAAAAAAAAGCGGATTTGCAGCGTACCGACAAAAACTATCGCCAACTATCGCGGCTGCCCCAGCCGCAAGATATACATTGAGAAATTGGAGAAAATGAAGGCCGACCGCCGGCAGCAAGTACCTTCCCCCCCTTCGCGTCCCGCTCAGAGTCGAATCAACATTTCCACCACCCCCTCGGCGGTGGGCTCATACGCACATGTGCTGCAAGGTCATGTTAACAACAACAATGACTTATTCTCCATGTCGGAATTTCTTGCCCTGGCGAGAGAAATGTTTGACCGTCTGGATAAATGTCAAACAAAACAGCAACAACTTCAAGCTAACGACCAAGTATGTCTATAATGTGTAGTTTAGAATACTTGCGTCTCGCTAATTGGAACGGTCGGTCCGTTCGCAGCAAGAAACTAGAATTTTTCGATTTTTTGGAACGCCACAAGATAGACGTAGGAATCGTCACTGAAACCTGGCTCCAACAAAAGCATGCATTTTTCCACCCAAATTTTTCATGTGTTCGTCTGGATCGTGTTTCTACTGATGCTGAAAGAGGAGGAGGTGTCCTGATTGCGGTTCGGAAGGGAATCAAGTTTTCCCAGCTCAGTATATCAACCAAGGTCATCGAAAGTGTTGGCATCTCAATCCCCACGACGAACGGGGATCTGCACATCATCGGAGCCTATTTTCCCGGGTCGAGAAGGCGAACGATTTGGACACACTTTCGTCGCGATATCTGCACGCTCACTAGACGAGCGGAACCTTTTTTCGTAGTTGGGGACTTTAACGCCCGTCACCGCAATTGGAACTGCTCGAAGGCTAACAAGGCTGGAATATTACTGTGTCAGGAAGCAGCTACTCGAAACTTTTTCATCCACTTCCCTGACTCCTTCACTTTCAAGCCTGCCGGTCGTGGTCGTCCATCTACGTTGGATCTGACTCTCTCTAACAACACGCTGAACATGACAAAGCCAATTAGTTTGAACGAACTGTCATCGGACCATCTCCCGGTTACGTTTAACGTTAGCCTCTCAGCCCCAACCGTTCGAATGACACCAAAAGTCCGATGCTACGCCCGTGCCAACTGGCCTCGCTTTCAACGTGAAATCCACTCCAAGTTGAACTTGATAGACCCAGTAGTCGTTGGTCTGAATAACGAAGCAGAGATTGACGCTGCAATAGAGCTTCTGACTACAACTATAACGGATGCTGAGTCTGTTTCGGTTCCTGAAGTCCAAAAACGCACCTACCAAACCGCAACTATTCCTGAAAGCACCCGGAGACTGATCGCATTGCGTAATAAACGTCGCCGGCAGTGGTACAGAACTAGAGATCCCTTATATCAGGACGTAGTAACGTCACTGAATCGGAGGATACGAGAGGAGTGCGACCAAGCCAAATTTAGCAAATTTAAGGAAACACTGCGTACGCTGAACGACGATCGAGACACACTCTGGAGAATCACCAAGGCACTGCGAAAATCCACGAAATATAGCCCACCTTTGCGACAAGGAGACAACATTATCGCTTCCCCGGTTGAAAAAGCGCAGCTATTGGCCACGAGTTTCGCACGAGCACACTCAAATCAGATGGCAGACGATGCAGATACTGTTGCTGCGGTAAACGAGTCTATCGCACACATCGACCACACTCAACTATCTGGTACTCACCCATGGCTGGTTCACCCAAAGGAAGTGGCTCAGGTCATTCGAAGACTTAAATCCAGAAAATCCCCTGGTCAAGACAACATCCGGAACTGTGTCCTCAAGAAATTGCCTCGAAAAGCTCATATATTCATCGCCAAAATCTTCTCCGCCTGTATTCGACTTGGGTACTTTCCCCCCAGTTGGAAACATGCAGTTGTGATTGCCATCCCGAAGCCAAACAAAGATTCAACGGACCCGTCCAACTATAGACCAATAAGTCTGTTACCCACTTTTAGCAAACTATTAGAGCGAATAATCCTAAAGCGAATCGAGCAGCACCTGGAAAACTCAAGGATTATTCCTGATGTGCAGTTTGGATTCAAAACAGGGCACTCTACCAACCACCAACTTGTTCGCCTTGTAAAGGATATACGTACCAATTTTTCACAAAGCAAATCGTCTGGCATGGTGCTATTGGATGTAGAGAAAGCATACGACTCAGTATGACAGGAGGCAATCCTGCATAAAATGTTACTGGGGAACTTTCCCATGTATATTTTGAAAATCATCCGCTCTTTCCTGCTAAATCGCTCCTATCATGTGTCAGTTGATGGATGCATATCAAATCGGTACCTAATGCCATTCGGTGTCCCGCAACGTGCTGTCTTAAGTCCCACGCTTTACAACATCTTCACCGCTGACTTAGTGATGCTCGATGATGTGCGATACTTTCTCTTCGCTGACGATACTGGATTCGTCGCATCGGATTCTGATCCAGTCATTGTGATCACCAGGCTCCAAGCGGCCCAAAACGCCATTGAAATCTTCCAGAAAAAGTGGAAAATAAAGACCAACGCTGACAAGTCGCAAGCAGTCTTTTTCACACGCAAACGAAGCCTACAAAAACTTCCGCAAAACGAGATCTCTGTGTGGGGACGGCAAATTCCATGGTCGGATGCTGCTAGATACCTAGGGCTTACTCTGGACCGCAAACATACGTTTGCCACCCACATCAAGCACACTTTGAACAGGTGCGATAAGCTCACAAGGAGGCTCTACCCGCTCATCAACCGGCGCTCACACTTGGACATCAACTCAAAACTGCTGCTGTACAAGACGGTGTTCAAGCTGTCAATGACCTACGGTTTCCCTGCGTTGTACGATTGTGCTTCCACCCACAAGAAAAAGCTTCGAGTGAAGCAGAACCGAAT
This sequence comes from Aedes koreicus, assembly GCA_024533555.2. Classification (NCBI taxonomy): domain Eukaryota; kingdom Metazoa; phylum Arthropoda; class Insecta; order Diptera; family Culicidae; genus Aedes; species Aedes koreicus. Next base: position 8,151 of record JAHHFK020000358.1, read on the forward strand.
TCTCAAGATGATGCTCAACCTGGATCTTCTGCACCCGACTGGAAAAGATCGACGATTGGTTCCAACGTGTTCTTCCAAAGTTCTGGATAGGATGTGCCACCTCAGCAAACCCTCTGCTGGATCGTCTGATTGCTTAGACTGTGATAATAGAATAAGCATATGTTTTAAATTAACTTTCCTTTAACTATCCTTTTCCTATATTCAAGTTCGAGGGTTTTTTTTTTAATTTTCCCATCAATCGCCCAATCGTTTCTCAAACAATATGTACCAGTAATTCGTTTTTTCTTGGTCAAAATAGCTGCTGAAAGGTACCCCATATCTCGGCTCAGGAAAATTATTGTTCATTTGAATTGCTAAAATAATGCGAAATAAAACTAAACTAAAAAAGGCCAGTATCGACCTAAAGAAGTAAAGAGGGTTACGGAATTTTGTTCAATATTACCAAGCGGAATTTTGACAATTGATCTGCATGGAACGAAATGTCACCTTCACTGACGGAATAATCGAGCGGAATATTTTTCCAGAAAGTAAAAGTGACAGCTCCTAATAGTTTGCGTGGAAACCTTACAAATTCCAATTTTATTTTTCGTTCTTTTCAGGTCGGTACTGCTGCAGAAATTTCTTTTCGATTCTTTACTTTTCCGTTTCAGTAAACGGAATTTAACATGGGTTTGGGATAGAAAAAGAAATTTCTTTTGAATACGATACCGACCAAGGAAAATTGCAGAGATAATGAAAATGGGTAAATGAAAAATGAATCTAAAGGAAGAAGAAAGGGGGGGGGAAGAGAGAGGAGAAAAAGAAGGGGAGGAGGAGGGGGGGAAAGAGAGGAAGAGGAGGAAGGAAAAGAAAGAAAAAGGAGGGGTTTAACTTCAAGCAAGATTTGCAGTCCGATTTGGTGCTGACTCTCACACACGACTCGAAATTGCCAATCATCTTAGCAGCACATACTTCCTCCATGGAATTTTCGAATACCTAAAACTTCACGGCAAAAATTCAGCATGCCAGATCGCCACGGACAAATTTACGGACAGAAAATGAAGCGCTTGTTCTCACCTGCGGAATTACGAGTATCCACATACATGTAATGAAAAATGAATCTCCTTTTTTGTTTGACATTCCGTTGCACATAAACAAAGTACGGCAATGTTGCCAGAAAAAAATTTAAATTTCGTGGTGAAAGTAATTTCCAACCCCCCACAACATGACAGATCATTCCTTGTCGAACGTTCGAGTGTGCAAGTTCAACATTTGTTAGCTCCGTAATCGAATTACGTTTTGGTTTTTTTTCTCCACGATCGTGGTTTTTTCTGCACTATAGCTAGTGTACCAGTTAGCTCAATAGTGCCACAGTGCAACGTTCGGAACGAAGGAAGTGGCCTTTTCAGGCGAGCCTTGTGAAGGGCCATCCAACGACCCGTCATCGGCACCGAAAGCGAGAAAATATCGACCTTCCCCACGACGACTATCATCATCATCATCGCACAAGGTCGTCACCTGACAGCAGCAGCAGCAGCAGCAGCCGCAGTGACAGCTCAACAATACATATAAGATAAGTGTTTTGTTTTTCCTCTTCTCCCCTGAATAGATTGTACATATTTCCATTTTGTGTTGTCGTCTGTGTTAAGCTAAATCTTTTTTGTATTGAATTGTATTGTATAGTGTGGTTTTGTAATTGCCTCAGTGGTTGAGCGTCATAAGCTCCCACGGGTGCGACATGGATGATTTGCCGGAAGAGGTTTCATCCATGCCGCCAAATAATGAGGTGTCTCAAAACGTCGCCCGGTCACGAGCCTACCCAGATGATTCAGCTGGTCCATGGGTTGTCTATTTTCAGCCCAAAACGAAACCTCTGAATGTTTATCAGATTACGCGTTTCTCAGCCGTGACGGAAATAATTAAGGTGAGACCCAATAAACTAAGGGTCATTGTGTCCAACCTTAAGCAGGCTAATGAGATTGCTGTCTCTCAGTTCTTCAAACTGGAATATTTAGTGTACATCCCAGCTCGAGGTATTGAGATACAAGGTGTGGACACCGAAGCGAGTTTGACCCCCGAGATCCTGAAGAAGCAGGCGGTTGGTCGATTTAAGAACCTCTACTTCCATCAGTCAAGATACTGGATGTGCAAAAACTAGGCACAGTGTCGATCAGTGAGGGTAAAAAGAAATTTACCCACTCAGACTCGTTTCGTGTGACCTTCTCTGGTTCAGCCCTCCCTCAATACGTCGAGTTGGGAAAACTTCGACTACCTGTGCGGTTGTTTGTACCTCAGGTCATGATCTCCCAAAAATGCCAGCAGATGGGACATACGACCTCCAATTGCGGCAATAAGGCACGCTGCTCCAACTGCGGGGAGAAACATGAGGATGGCGCCTGCGCAGACAGCACACCAAAAATGCGCTTTCTGCAGGGGTTCTCCTCCTCATGCTCTCTCGTCGTGCCCGGCGTACAAACAACGCGGGGAAAAATTAGAACGCTCGCTAAAACAGCGTTCCAGGCAATCTTTGGCGGAAATGGTGAAAAAAGCCTTACCATCACCCGATGCCAATACAAATCCCTTTGCTCCTCTGTCAGATGACGAGTCTGACTTTGATTTTGCTGAAGAGGGAACATCGTTCAGTTTTCCGGAAGGTGCTTCAAGGAAGCGAAGACGTGTCCGCCCACGGAAAGTTTCTGAACAGAAGCCCGAAACCAGTTCGCCCATTTCAAGGAAAGATATTTTATACACGGAAAACGATGTATCTCACTGCACTACAAAGGATTGACCATCCTCGTCGCCATCTTGTGGTAACTGAGCCGAACTAAATACGCACAAGTGAACCATACCCGATGCTGAGTACAGTAGAACTGAGTGCACTTTTACTATAGACTGACATAAACCCCTTCGCGCTCCACACATACATTAACATATGAATCACACTACCACAAATATTATGAAAGGTTTCCTATAATGCGGGAGGATTAATCAACGATATTCTTCGTCAAAGGAAAATTTCAAACCAATAAAAAATCTGAAAAAAAAACAAACATATTTAGCTGGAAAAGTACTTCTGCCTGCAAGGGGGATTATCCTCTATCTTCAGTTAGTAGTGGAGCATAGTGGAAATCCAAAGAAATATATAATATTTAATATGATGCAGCTACTGCTCGTGTCGGATTGTAGATAGGCTTTTGACCAGCTGTTACACCAGCTTCAGTGCAGAAAAAAAACCACGATCGTTGAGAAAGAAAACCGAAAACGCATTTCGATGGCGGAGCTTACAATTGTTGTAATTGCACAGTCAAACGTTCAACAAGGAATGGGAATTCGTCTGTGTTATATCCCTATTATATCGATTGAACTAAAATGGTCTAAACCAACTATACATTTATACTTACCAGTTCTTACCTTCTACCCAGAAGCTCTGTATAAACGAAGAGATTCGTTCAGTAGAGTCTGAGCCGCACACAGCGATGGAACCTTACTACTCTATTTTAAATATGATTTAATACAGAAGTCTACAACAGGTGAAATCCGAAAACCTCAGTTTCAAGACATTGTAATCTGGAGAAAAAAAATAGACGTTCAAAACGATCCAATCGTCTTGAGAAGGATGTCAGTTTTGTGTGTTTTTCATTCGTTCTGTTGAATTGTAGAATGTGATTAGTTTTCGGTAGTAGAGTTGTCGCCGTATTCCGTCAGGTTTTGCCGGCACGTCTTAAAAGTTTCTCGGCAGTCAAGTTTTACCGAATAGTAAGAGGTTTGCGGTATGTTTCGCTGCAATCAAATGTATTATAAATTTGTTAAAGCAAAAATAGGGAAAACTGTTTCGTCCACTCTAGCTACACCACTAAAAGTTCTGGCTGTCTGGAACAGCTGTGTAGAGAATATAATAAATAATCAGTTTATGAACACACTAGACTGGACCAACGTATCATAGTATCGGTCGCATATCTCTTTTAGAACCCGGGACACGAACCAGGCATTTCAAAACCATAGTTAAAAAGTAAGAAGTTCAACAACTATTAACATTGTGTTAAATATTTATTGATACCATTTATTTCATAATGCATACATCTTCAACAGGAAAAACAACTATTATTTTCAAAAAGGACAATTGAAAATATGCGTAATTTATTAACAAAAACAAATTCTTAAAACCGTACCATTTTAATCCGCTACTCAAAACCGTTTTCTGTTGATCTTTTTTCCAGGGGATGACTGTTTCTTGTTATTGTCAGCTTTGATCAAAATTACAAACATTTTTGGTACAATTTTAAATGTTTGTGGTTGCAATTGCCACGATCTTAGAATAGAATATCATCATCACCTTCATCGAGAAGGTTAGCTTGATCTCGGACGTCGATTCCTTTCTCCAGTAGAGCTGCTTTATGAGCTTCTGCTTTTTTCTTCGCAATTCTTTTTTTTGTCCTAAAATAAATAGAAGGATTAACGTAATACATTATTTTTCGAGTTCCTCGTGATTTGGGCGTTGCTGTTTCGACAAAAGAAAATTTTAATTGTAATTTTTTTAAATAAAAATTAAACATCTCAAACGAAATACAACAACTTGTAGCAGAAGTAATCCTCCATCTGATTATAGTGTTATTTTGTTTACAAAAGCAGTTACGCGCAAACTGTGAAACATTTCGGATATTCCACAAAAAAAAAAAAAGTAGCTTTATTCCAGACACGACCACATGGTTGTTACCAAAAACTACGTTAGGCAGTTTAAAGTATACGCGTAGAAGATACGTTGAAGAATAAAAAATCACTCTCTTTTGTTTTCCACTTAACACAATTAGAAATTGTTACTGGTTTCCGTAGTTTTTCTGAAATCTAAATAGCGGTATTATCATAGGAATTAGATATACGATCTCTCAGAATTTCATAATAATTGGTAGTTTTGTTCTTTATCAAAAAATATTCGACCCGAATTTTTTTATTTAATGGTGGTCCAAAAAATTAACTTTTTTCAAAAATGCTTTTTATTCCAAAAAATCATAACTTTTGAACCACTGGGCCGATTTTTTCAATTAAAATTGCCAAGGTAATTGCCAAATTTTTCAGAAAAAATAGAAAAACACCTTCTTTGCTGAAACATTGATTATGAAAACATGGATTCTTTTAGTTTTTTAAGGTTTTCGATGGACTCGGGACCAAAGAGCTACCTCGTTTTTATATTTTTTCTTGAAAGATTGGTCATTTTTACATAACTTATCAAAAAATTGGCGAAGTAGGTATTTTAGTTTTTGAGATAATTTTTTTTTCTAAAATGCTATGTTTTTAGGTTTTGCTATCCTACTACGCGTTTTCATTACTTGAAGGAACTTGCCAACCATGCGTCCCTATAAAGAAGTTATTTTAATAAATTGATTTAAACTTTGAGTAATCATCATTTAGTGTCTTTGTAGGGGTAAAAATGTTTTAAACAACTATTTTTTCTAGAATTTTTTCATGTTTTTTTGCATAAAACACGTAATAAACATCAATAATCAAATAAACAAAAACATGGCTTTAAAAGTGTTCTACAGCTCTCTCTTTGACACGAACTTTCTAACTCGCTTGGTTTTTTTTGCAATTTAGTTATGAATGCGACATGGTTTGCCTCCTATTGGCAGATAACAAAATCACGAATTAAACCTCGCCGTAGTAATGTCTGTGCGCAGGACGCACAGCACACTTGATCACCGCGCTGTTTGATGGGGCGTCCAAGGAGGAGAATTTTTATAACTCAAATGTTTGCAAAACAGTAACTCACGGCTTCCGGAAAACAGCTATGTTTTTTCCAGAAGAGTTAGTAGATATTCATCTCTGCTACGGTTACGCCAGTTGTTCGGCATCGGCAGCCCAAAATATAGCTGTTTTCCGGAGGCCGTGAGTTACTGGTTTGAAAACATTTCCGGAGAAATTTGCGAAACGGATGTAAACAAACGCACAATTTAAAAAAAAAACACGACAAAACTTAGCTAGAGGAAGCCTTCTCTTATCCGATTGTGGCCTAAGTTTAAGAAATTTAGCTTTTATTCGTGAGAAATAGTCGATTTAAATGTTTGATTACAAAAGCAGATTCGCCCATTTCGCAAATTTCTCCGGATTTAAAATATGATATTCTTCTCCTTGGATGCCCCATCAAGTAGCGAGGTGATCAAGTATGCTGTGCGTCCTGCGCACAGACATTACTACGGCAAGGTTGAATTCGTGATTTTATTATCTGCCAATAGGAGGCACAACATATCGCATTCATAACAAAATTGCAAACAAAACAAAGCGAGTTAGAAAGTTTGTGTCACAGAGAGAACTGCAGAACACTTTTAAAGCCATGTTTTTGTTCAATTAATCACTGATGTTTATTACGTGATTTATGCAAAAAACATGGAAAAACCCTCGAAAAAAGAGATGTTTAAGACATTTTTACCTCTAAAAAGACACTAAATGATACTTACTCTAAGTTTTAATGAAACTTTAATGTAGAAAATTGGCTTAGCTTTCAAATTAAGGAAAAAGATTTTGGTTATATAACATAATTTTTTAGTTACAGCCAATTTAAGACTAACATGTACCTAAACATTAAAAGTTCATTAACTCCGTAAACTTTTTTAAAACATTTGACGAAACAAAGGTGGGCTCCTCGACCCCATCTATTGGGTTTATTCTGACAAAATGTCCCATAAACAATGCGAAAGTTTGAAATACTTATTTTTGGGTAGCTTTAAACATTATTTTTACTATTTCAATGCGTGTGTGTAATCATCTGACTGTATACTCTGAGACGATGTCAACAAAACGGTGGTTCGCGAGTAACAAAGTTGAGAAAAATGTACACAAAGGTGGTTGTGACTAGTTTGCTGCTCGCCCAAAAGCCCGTAAAACAAATTGCAACGATTGTGGGATGCCACCTGGCTACCGTTTACAATATCCAACGTTCACTCCTTGATGGACCACGTCCACGGAAGCCGGGAAGTGGCCGTCCACGGTCCGCTCGCACACCAAAGGTCATCAGATCAGTGAGAGACAAAGTGAGGCGAAATCCTATCAGATCGATACGGAAATTGGCTAAGGAAGCTGATATTTCAAAAACTACCATGCAACGGTTGGTCAAAGATGACTTGAAATGTTCGTCCAGGGCAAGACTAAAGCGCCACCTTGTAACGGACCGAATCAAACAACTACAGCTGGAGCGCTCGAAACGTTTGGTGTCAGCATTAAAAAAAGAAGCATACCATCATCGTATTCTCCGATGAGAATATGTTCACCATCGATCCCGTATCTAACAGACGTACAGACAGGTTTATTTCGCCGAAGAAGATTGAGGATGTTCCAGAGAACGTGAAATTCAAGTTTACAACCAAATATCCGGCCGGAGTCATGGTTTTCGGGGCAATTGCGTCCAATGGCTTGAAAATGCCTCCAGTATTTATCAAAGCTGGATTAAAAGTTAATACCGTGGTTTACATGAACATTTTGAAGGACCACGTTCTTCCATGGATGAAACCCAACTTTGGAGCACACCAACAAGTCATTTTCCAACAGGACGGAGCACCGTGTCATACCTCAAAAAAGACTCAAGGGTAGCTGAAGGAAAACATGGAATTTTGGCCAAAGGGCATGTGGCCTCCTAGCAGCCCGGACTTCAATCCTTTGGATCACTCAATATGGGCATATGTTCAGGCTAAGGCCTGTAAACGTTCTCACCCCAGTGTTGGCGCCCTGAAAGGTTCTATTACCAAGGCATGGAACTTGATGAGTGACTCATACATTGAGAAGGTATGCTCTCGATTCCGTCCCCGTTTGGAGAAGGTGATCGAGAAAAATTGTGGACATATTCAGTAATGTAATCATGAATGGCTTAATAAATGGTTTCCTAAATAAAATTATCAGTGTCCAGCGAACAAGCAAACGGCAAAGTTCATTCCGTCCGCTCTCCGTTGCTTTGGGTGTTTTTCAAAGTTATCGCCAATTCAAAGTTCAGTTTTTTTCTCGATATTTTCCCACCGAAGGTGAAATCGAGTTTTAGGTTTCTGAAGTTCAGTTCAGTTTAGCTCAGTTTAAGCAGTGCAACGTTAATAATTGCAATTAGCAAACGACAAGTCATATTGCACCCCAACTCTGCGTGCTCACTCACACCAGCGGTCCATTGTGTGTAGCGTGCATTTGTTATTCTGCCAACTACCACCGACCAGCAGCTTCATATCATCGTCATCATCATCATCATCATCATCATCATCGTTGAGCTCTACGTCCAGCCAGTACACGCGGCCACACATCGTCGTTCGGCAGCAGCAGCACATTCGTCGCCCGGCTGCAGCAGATCAGTGATACATATAAGATAAGTTTTTGTTTCTGTCTTTCCTGAATACATTATAATTTAATTTTGAGTGAGTGCGTGTGTGTGTGTGAGACTGTTTTTAGCTTTAGGATGTTTTTCTGTGTTTGATTGCTTATAATTGCGTTAGTGGTTGAGCGTTATAAGCTCCCACGAGCGAGTCATGGATGATTTATCGGAAGATGAATCATCTATGGCGCGAAATGATAGGGTAGCTCATACAGTTACCCGATCACGTGCTTATCCAGATGGTTCAGCTGGTCCATGGGTTGTTTTCTTTCAGCCCAAAACGAAACCTCTAAATGTTTGTCAGATTTCTGATGATCTGACGAAGCGATTCTCGACAGTGACCGAGATAATTAAGATCAAACCCAATAAACTTCGGTTCGTTGTGTCCAACCTTAAGCAGGCTAATGAGATTGCTGTCTCTCAGCTCTTTACTCTCGAGTATCGGGTGTATATCCCAGCTCGGGGTATTGAAATTGAAGGTGTGGTCACCGAAACAAGTCTGACCACTGAGATCCTGCTGAAGCAGGGGGTTGGTCAATTTAAGAACCCTCTGCTGTCTCCAGTTAAGATACTGGATGTGCGCCAACTAGCCACAGTATCGATCAAAAAGGGTGAAAAAAAGTTTACACCGTCAGACTCGTTTCATGTGACCTTCTCTGGCTCGGCCCTCCCTCAATACGTCGAGTTGGGAAAACTTCGACTACCTGTGCGGTTGTTCGTACTTCGGGTCATGATCTCCCAAAAATGCAAGCAGCTGGGACATACGACCTCCCATTGCAGCAACAAGGCACGCTGCTCCAACTGCGGGGAGAAACATGAGGATGGCGCTTGCGCGGACAGCACACCAAAATGCGCTTTCTGCAAGGATTCTCCTCCTCATGCTCTCTCGTCGTGCCCGGCGTACAAACAACGCGGGGAACAATTAGATCGCTCGCTAAAACAGCGTTCCAGGCAATCTTTTGCTGAAATGGTGAAAAAAGCCTTACCATCACCCGATGCCAATACAAAACCCTTTGCTCCTCTGTCAGATGACGAGGCTGACTTTGATTTGGCTGAAGAGGGAACATCATTCAGTTTTCCGGAAGGTGCATCGAGGAAGCGAAGACACGTCCGCACACGGAAAGTTGCTGAGCCGGAGCCCAAAGTTGCCCATTTCGCTCATTGTGAAACATGTCTCTCTTCCGAAATCGATCTTATTGTTCATGATTTCAATATTATTCGTCTTGATCGTGAGGATTCACGTGGAGGAGGAATACTTTTGGGGATCAAAATGTGCTACTTTTTCCATGGAGTGAATTTTCCTCCAATTCCAGGTATTGAAGTTGTCGCATGTCAGGCTGTCATTAAAAATAAAAGCCTTTGTATTGCTTCTGTATATATTCCTCCTAGAGCCTCAATAAACCAAAAACAACTTTCAGACATTTGTTCGGTTCTTCTTTCTCCGCGGTTGATCATGGGAGATTTTAACTCCCACGGTACAGGCTGGTGAGAACTGTACGATGACAACCGGTCTTCCTTGATATATGACCTCTGTGACAACTTCAATATGACAGTTCTTAACAATGGAGATGTTACACGTTTGGCTGGTCCATCCTCACCTGGCAGTAGATTAGACCTCACTCTTTGTTCGAATTAATTATCGTTGGATTGCACATGGAATGTGATTCAAGATACCCACGGTAGTGATCACTTGCCCATACAAATTTCGATTATAACCGGGTTCAATCCATGGGAATCCATCAACGTCGCGTATGATCTTACCCGTTACATCGATTGGACAAAGTTCAGGACAGCAGTAGATGAAGCCGTAACGACGGTAGAAGGGCTTCCACCGCTGGAGGAATATAACTTCCTTTCCAACCTGATCTTAGACAGCGCGCTTCAAGCTCAAACTCGACCAGTTCCAGGAACGTCATTTCGCTGGAAACCTCCTTCTCCATGGTGATATCAGCAATGCACCGAGATCTATCGTAAAAAGTCCGATGCGTTCAAAGTTTTCCATCGACGTGGAACACCTGAGCACTTCGAAGTATACACGGCTCTCGAACGCGAACTTAAGAGCCTCATCAAGGCCAAGAAACGCGGATACTGGCGACAATTCGTGAACGGGATATCGCGTGAAACGTCGATGAACGCCTTTTGGAACACGGCGCGAAGACTGCGTAACCAAACTACGTACAACGAGAGCGAGGAGTACTCGGACCAATGGATCCTCAAGTTCGCGCGAAAAGTTTGTCCAGATTCTGTGCCGGCACGGATGATTCCTCGCGAAACCGAGAATTCGATAGATGAGATCAGCCAACCCTTTTCAATGGTAGAACTCTCTCTCACACTCCTTTTGTGTGGCAATACGGCTCCAGGGGCTGATAAGATCAAGTTCAACTTGCTTAAAAACCTCCCAGATTTCGCTAAGAGGCGCATGTTGCACTTGTTTAATCAGTTTCACCAAAGCTTCAAATTTGGGGTACACCGATAACTCATTGCATGGCATTTAAATATCTTGGGGTCAGCACTGTGGGACGAAACGCCAAAAACATGAACTTTTTACAATAACTCGTAAAAATGTGTTCTTAACATTTTGGTGTCCTCAGCTGAAAATTTTCAAAAAATATCACGTATTCAAAGGTGACAAATCTTAGTTCGCAGCTTCACCACAGGCGCCGCTGCAAACTTGATTTTTTTTTAAAAGATGAGATAGAGAGTTAGTGTCTTCGGCAAAGTTGTAGATACTTTTGATACAAACAACATTGCTGAAAACATCAACCTTCTATCTGGTCACTGTGCCGAGGTACGTGTTTTTTTTTTAAATGGCGGGCATCGGAAACAAGTTTTTTTTTGTATTTCTTTAATAAATGTGCAGGTTTAGGTCAATGTTCTACAAAGTTGTACAAATAATCAAAATATAAATTTTCTCTGTACTCACCTTACGTCTAAAACCTTTATGGGAGAAGTTATAGTAGTTTTATTGTGTAAAATATACGTTTTTCATAGCCCTTTAGCTGGCGGGGATGCAAGTGGATGCACATGAAACCTCATAGGGTTCAAAATATAGGATGTATTATAGCATATTATGTTAGTTTCATGTGTATCCATGATTGTCCCCAAGGGTGAACCTGTGCTCTATGAAGTAGCGAATATACCATTAAAACTATCATAAATGCTAATATTCCCAATTGAAAACCCTATTATCGTGTAAAAACTTGTATGTTTTGTATATTTTTATAATTTTATGCATTACTGTTGCTATTGAGTTGTGCAGATACCAGGGCCCACGCGCTGTTATGACAATGCTCTTAAAAATTCAATATATTTCACACACACACACACACAGACACACACACACACACACACACACACACACACACACACACACACACACACACACACACACACACACACACACACACATTTTAAGGAAATCCTTTCACCCCTCACTTCATCCTATTTGCACTTCATGAGGTGAAAAAGTGCAAACCGTGTGTTGATAAAAGTGCGTTTCAAGTACAGAAAATGACTGCATGGTCCTTTCACATTGCTCAATCCCAGGCAATGAGAAAGCGGTCTCGCTCGCAAAGGTGGGCGCCCAGGAAGGCGATTTGTATGATAGAAAATTTCACACGATGAATTTTACCATTTAGTACGTCAGAGTACCCTTTCGAGTTGGCAAACCGATTGGGACACCGGAAATCTAGGACAGCTGTTACATTCCATCAGCCCTATTGTTTCATCGAGGGTGTGGTTTAAGGACCTGCACGCTAGCCGTGATTTCATCCGTGTGATGAGTAGACTTATGTCCAACCATTACCAGTATGCACACCTCTATCGAATTAACCTCGTGGATAGCAATCTTTGCCGGTGTGGAAACCGTTATGATGACATCGATCACGCAGTCTGGAAATGCATGGATAATGACGCCGCCAGAACACGACTTTTGAATACCCTTATGAAGACAACCTTATGTTCCTATGAGAGATGTGTTGGGAACTCGCGATCTGTGTTATATGCAATCGATTCATGTGTTTCTACAAATGTCTAGTACAAGAATTTAATCTGCTTATTTTTTTTCTATGTTTATTAGTTTGTGTTTATTTTGTTCCGAAATCTGAGGAATCTCATCGTCGCCCAATGGTAACCACAACCGGCCGAACACCAAAAGGGAGCCCTGACCATACCGCACAATGTTAACGTGCTGGCGACAACTATCTGATGAGACCACAGCATCCCATTTCCATGTTCCTCTGTCCAATCCATCCCCAAAAAATGTCACCCCTTTTAACCTCGGGTAAACCGCGAGTATACGGCCCAAGTCATACTAACGCTAGTATTAACTCATTCATTATATCAAAAAACAATGAATGATCGGCTCCGTAAAGCTAACGCAATTGAGCCTGCCAAATAAATGAACTAGATAAAAAAAACTCTTTAAATTGCAACGTTAAGTGCAACGAGCGCAACACATGTTTTAACAATAAACCCAAAACGCCGCTTCGCTTGTTTAAGTTTATCTTTCCGCATTCTTCCGCACATACCAAAAGAGTTTACCTAAGAGAACTTTGAGAATAATCCAGACACAGTCTACCTTCAACAATCGGTCTATTTACTTGCAGTATCCGAAAGTCCGGTATAGGAGAGAAGTGCTGATTAGATGTCAACTAAAGAAGATGCCGAGAACTCATGCTACCTTCATGGAGTTGTAAAATGAATGAGATTGTGCGGGAGGCTTTGCTTGACGAGAAAGCATATGTATATTTGCTTTAATATGAGATAAGTTGTCCTAGCGACAATGAAAAACCCCAAGTTGGCTTTTTCTTCGACTCCTAACACTACAGGTAGTGGAAAAGTGACCGAGCGTCAACCCCACAGGCGGCTCAAAAAAAGGAGTGTCATCCGGCACATTAGCATCAAAGCCAATGAGATCCTTATTACGGCACACTCGTGTCGGCATCGAATAATGGATACGACATGGATCAACACACATTCACACAAACACACATATATACACACATACACTCTTAAACACACATAACTATACGCGCACAAACACATGCACATTCATACATTTACACATACGGACACATAAACTCGGGGGTATGGAAGTAGTTCGCCTCCCCGCGGTGCACCCTGGAAACGTTAATCTCCCCTTAACGGCTAATCGAACTACAACGGAGGAAGCGCCATAAGGCGCGAGAACCGGCAGGAAGCCGTAAGCGGTCGTGACACGAGGAACAGGGATGACCCTTGGGTAGCCGCCCCATACGTTCCAACCCCGGTCCTGGCCCTGGCTTTCACGATCGGAGGAAGGACCATATTACGCGAGGTTCGACATGTACCGTAAGTGATCGGGCAGGGAGATCGCGCGGACTGGATCTGGCACGGACGTCCCGAACCCTGCTTGGATCCAGGACCTTCTCGATCGAATCAGCGTCAGGTCAGTGAAGCTAACTTCAAAAAAATCTATGCAATTAGACATAGTGGGTGCGTAAAGCACACTAGCCCCTTCCTGAAGTAATATCGAAAAGTGGTTCCGGGAGGGCCAGGGCTCGAGGCTTGAGTGGGTTCTTAGAAAGTCGAGGAGTTCGCGCCCTCATCCCCACACCCTGAGTTCTTCAGGAGTCTGTTAGCAGATTTTTCATTCCGCCTAAAAAAACACAATACACATGGTATGTGTGTATGCTTTTAAACACATTTAAAATCAAACACACATACCATCACACACACGTACGTCCATACGCACCTGAAAGTAGGAGCCAGAGTTCATTTTCCTAGCGCCAATGAAAAACCACCAGTTGACACTTTCTTCGTCTCCTAACACTCCAGGTGGCGGAAAAGTGTCCGAGCGCCTAACCCCATAGGTGGTTCAAAAGAAACTGTGTCATCCGGAGTAAAAAAAATCTCCAGCTGCAGATATGGTGACGGTCATCAAAGTCGCTGTGGTTGAGCAGAAAGAGAAGAGAAGGCGCTGAGGAAGCGGATGGAATCAGCCGAGGTGCTCAGGACGAGATTAGCTGAGAAAGCTCTTGTGGAAGACACGGGAATACCTACGACTGAGGCTCAGGAGACACCAAAGAGTCATCGAAATTCCCTCTCGAGGAAAAGATCTAGGGACTCGCCAGAAGAACAGGAAGACCCGTAAAAACAGAGGAATCAGTGGAAAGGCGTCAGCAATCAGAGTGATGATGGAAGGGACAGTGAATGGCGTGCCGTAGAAAGGCAGCAGGCGAAAAGGAAAAAGAAGCAAGAAGAAAAGGAGAAGGGACAGAAGAACAAACAGGAGAAGCAAGAAAAACGCCGGCTTCCTAGGGAGAAGTACAAGGGGAGATGCTTAGATCGTTGAGGCGAACGACTCAACAACGTACGCTGCGCTTCTCAAGAAAGTGAGGGAGGACGCAGAGCTGACAGAGTTGGGTAAGAATGTGGTCAAAACACGACGTACGCAGAGAGGCGAGATGATCTTCGAGCGGAAGAAAGACCCAGCTGTCAAGAGCTCAGTGTACATGGAACTTATGGCAAAATCCCTGGGCGGCGAGGCTACCGTCAGAGCTCTTACACAGGAGGCAGTGGTCGAGTGCAAGGATCTGGACGAAATCACGACCGAAAAAGATGTGAGGTATGCATTGACTGAGCAGTGCAACTTAAGAGGACCGATGACAGTAAGGATAAGGAAGGCGTATGGAGGCACACTGACAGATTGTCAGTAGACGATGCAAACAAACTGGTGGCAATCAGTAAGATCAAAGTCGGATGGTTTGTATGCCCGCTGAGATTGGTCCCCCGAGTCACTAAGCAAATGGAGAGATGCAACAAATGCATGGGGTTTGGCCACCGGTCAAAAAAATGCAAGGGCCCTGACAAGTCCGAGCTATGCTGGAAATGTGGCAGAGACGGCCACGTTGCTAGGGACTGCACGAAGCAACCCAGGTGCATGCTGTGTAATCTGCAGGACGGAAACGACCATTGGACGGGAGGCTCTAAATGCCCGGCGTACAAAAAGCGTAGGCAGGGCAATAAGGATGGAGGTCATGCAAGTGAATCTCAATCATTGCGACATTGCACAGCAACTGTTTTGGCAGTCCACGACAGAGACAAAGTGCGATTTTGCAATAATTGTGGAGCCGTATCGAGTTCCTCTTAGTAAAAGTAACAGTAGTATACAGGTAACAGATACAGCAGGGATGGCGGCAATACAAGTTATAGGTAGATTCCCTATCCAACAGGTGGTCGAGTCAAACAAAACGAAGTACTCGTATGCAGCTGATATGCCACCTAGATGGACGAAGTGTTAAACAGAATGTTGGGCGCACTTACAGACACGCTAGTCGGACGAGGGTCACTAGTCATCGCAGGAGATTTCAACGCCTGGGCCAAAGAGTGGGGTAGTAAGCGGACTAACCCAAGGGGACACAGTCTACTTGAAGCTCTGGCGAAGCTGGATGTGGGGCTGTGCAACGAAGAGAATGTCAGCACCTTCCGCAAAGACGGTCGGGAGTCCATCAGCGATGTTACGGTCTGCAGCCCGTCGCTTATGGAAGACATGAACTGGAGAGTAAGCGAGGAATACTCCCACAGTGACCACCAGGCGATCCTCTACGAGCCCCCCACTGTAACGAGGAGAATGAGGACCTGCGAGCGAAAGTGACAAAGTACTTCGACAAGGAGGTATTTATCGAGGCATTTCAGACAAACAGCGGTGCAACGCTTGACACAGGGGAGTTGACAGAAGCGGTAGCAATAGCATGTGATGCATCAATGCCGAGGAAACAGGAGCCCAGGAACCGACGTTTCCCAGCTTACTGGTGGAATGAGACTCTCAGTACCCTCCGCGCTGCATGCCTCCGAACAAGGAGAAGTACCCAGAGAGCACGGACTGAAGCTGAGAGAGAAGAACGGAAAACCGTATTTCGCGGAGCTCACACCGCCCTCAAACTAGAGATCAAGTTGAGCAAGTCAAACTGCTTTAAAGAGTTGTTCCAAGAAGTCGATGCGAACCCCTGGGGCAACACTAATAAAACCGTGGTGGCGAAGTATAAGCGTCCAGCGACAACTGCTGAAATGTGCCCGGACAAATTGAAGACGATCGTGGACGATATTTTTCCGCATCACCACCCACCGCTGTGGCCGCTTACGCCATACGAAGATGCTGGAGATGCAACTGCTCGGATCTCCAATGAACAGCAATTGTTAGTTGCGAAGGGTCTGAAGTTGAAAAAAGCTCCCGGTCCGGATGGGATCCCCAATGTAGCACTTAAAACCGCGATATTGGCGTTTTCGGACACTTTCAGGACGGCGCTACAAAAATGCTTGGATGAAGGCTACTTCCCAGAAAGATGGAAAGATCAGAAGCTGGTGTTGCTGCCGAAACACGGGAAGCCACTAAGGGACCCAGCATCTTATAGACCCTAATGCCTGCTGGATACTCTCGGGAAGCTTCTGGAAAGGATCATCCTTAACAGGCTGACGCAGTGCATGGAAAGCGATCAAGGCCTTTCAAACTGACAGTTCGGATTCCGAAATGGGGTCTCGACGGTGGAAGCAATCCGGATAGTCGTACAGAGAGCAGAGTAGGCATCAAAGCAGCAAAGGAGAGGCAATCAGTTCTGCGCCGTAGTTACGATCGACGTCAAAAACGCTTTTAACAGCGCCAGCTGGGAGGCTACCACCGCAGCACTGCACAACATGCGTATTCCTGGCTACCTGTTCAGAATACTAAGTAGTTACTTCTAGAACAGAGTCCTGGTGTACGAAACAGAGTTGGGGCAGCAATCTATCAGGGTCACGGCGGGGGAGCCACAAGGCTCGATTCTTGGCCCAACGCTCTGGAACGCGATGTACGATGGAGTATTAACGTAGAAATTGCCTAATGAAGTTGAGATCGTCGCGCTTGCAGATGATGTCATCCTAACTATAACGGGCGAAACTCTAGAAGAGGTCGAGATGACGGCAGAGGCAATGGACACCATTGAAACGTGGATAACTGAAGTAAAACTGCAGATGGCTCATCATAAGACGGAGGTAGTGCTGGTTAGCAACCGCAAAGCAGTTTAGCGAGTTGACATCGACGTCGGGAGACACGCAATTCCATCAAAGCGTGCATAAAGTACCTGGGGGTGATGGTTGATGACCACTTGAATTTGAACGCGTACGTCGACTACAACTGCGAAAAGGCGGCGAAAGCGGTCAATACGGTAGCGAGGATCATGCCGAACGTCAGTTTTCCGAGAAGCAGCAAGAGGCGACTTCTGGCGAGTGTGTCAACTTCAATTCTGAGGTATGGAGCCCCAGCCTGGGTCGCGGCGTTGAAAACTGAGCGTAATAGTAGAAAGCTGAACAGGGTGTTCCGACTCATGGCCATGCGAGTCGCGAGCGCCTAAAGAACAATTTCGTCGGAGACAGTATGCGTTATCGCTGGCATGATGCCCATTTGTATCACCCTAGTCGAAGACGTCGAATCTTATCAGCGGAGGGATACCATCGGACCCGTAGGCAAGAGTGGGACAATGCGGTGAAAGAAAATTGGAACCACCGGCTCATCTCTAATGTGTCAGCTTGGGTGAATAGGAAGCATGGAGAGGTGAACTTCTATCTGACGCAGTTCCTCTCCGGGCACGGCTGCTTCCGGAAGTATCTGCATCGGTTTGGTCAAGCTTCTTTACCTTTTTGCCCAGAGTGCACGAACCTGGAGAAGACACCAGAGTACGTCGTCTTCGAATGCCCTAGGTTCGAAGAAGTGCGCAGGGATATGCGCGGCGTGACAGTCGACAATGTTGTCGAAGAGATGTGCCACGAAGAAGACACATAGAACGCCGTCGATAGGGCAATAATGAGGATGCTGTCTGAGCTGCAGAGGAAATGGCAAAGTGACCAACAATCCAGCGTCGCTGGCTACAGCCACTGCAAGTCAGTGCAAAGCAACCACTGAGTGGTTTGGGGTCATCGGGGCGTCCTGGAAGTCATACTCCACCTAGAATCGCCGGACCGACTTCGGCACCCTATGAAGACTTATCGGACTTATCGGAGCTATCGGTTCTGGAGGAATTCCTGCGCCAGAGACCTCCCTGTCTGAGTAGTCTATATCCATCGTCGGGGACTAGTTGAATAGAACGCGTCGTAGCACCAGTTTCGGGTCATCGGGGCACCAGCTAACCGGACGATATGCTCCACCGGAATCGCTGGATTGACTTCGGTACCCTACCGGTCGGTTGGAGTGAGCAACAGAAGAATCGGTTTCGGGGAAAGTTCCATCGCCGGGGAACTCTTTGTTCCCGTAGGGTAGATCCATCGTCGGGGACTACTCGAGTCGACTGCGTCAAGAGGTGGGAGCTAAATGGCTCAGGAAGTGGGAGCTAAATGGCTCACCATGGTTCGGTTTCGGGAGAACTTTCACTGCCGGGAAATCCACCGTCGGAGTAGGCAGGGTTGGTAGCGGATTTATGGATAAATAATAGTGACTTTAGTGACTGAAATAATAAAAGATAGTGACCAAATAGTGACTAAAACGAAATTTTCAAATTTTAGTTTTCTACATTTCTAGGTTTTTTTTTTTTCATTAGGGTGAATCTACAATAGAGATTCTCTCCGGGCTCGCTTTCTTTCATTCATATACCAATCACCTTTACGTTTTTCATTCTACTATTTGTAGAGTATGCTAGCCAGCACTGTTGTGTTTCGATCTGCACTAAAGAATCCCTTGAAAGTTTTATAATGGCGCTGTAATGAATGAAAGAGAGCGAGCCCGGAGAGAATCCTTCAATTGTAGATTCGCCTTAATGAAAAAAACCCTAGATTTGTTGTATAAGTACAGTAAAAATGAGATAGGTGAACATCCCTGTTTGCAAAAATGAGCCAGAAGCCTGCAATCAAGCTACTTTTTTTTCCACACCTCCTTGGTCCGCAGCTCGTTTTTGCGCAGCCTGTTCTTTACACACGATCGAAAAGCCTTTTAGAATAGCCTGTGCTAGAATTACTTCTGACATATCTTGCTTCTCAATTCCTTTTTTGAGCCGTTCCTTCGTGATGCAGCTAAAGCTGTTTTCACTACCTTAGTCACCTGAGGGTATGTAGGCTCAACTACAGTCGTTCTTAGTAAACAACTGGTTCCAATACTCCTCAATTCTGTACTCTGTACTAGCGGTTAGCACTTCACCTTTTAACAAGTTCCATTCGTCAATAAGAAGATCATAGGTAGTTGACCTGAATCGGAACTAACTTGGTGATTTTCACATTATACTTGGAGCTTTCACTGGATGCAACGGCTGGTGGGTTGAGGCATTGGCAATATTTTATAAACGTGTTCTGCAAACAAGACTTTTTGATTACGTGCTTACCAGCAGCAACGTAATGCTTATATGGAGTTTGTCGATCTCCTTCACTGTGACCAGCTCAGCCAGTGCTTCATCCCCAACAAAAACTTTTTCCACAGGCAGCAAGTTCTCAATATTGTTCAAAACGTCCTCTGGAAGTTAAGTATTTCCGGGTCACACATTGGGCATACAAACTCGACCGACGATGGTTCGCACCAACCTTTGCAGATCAATACATAGATACATTAGATGTATAAGTGGTTCTTCCCTCTGGAAGAAACCTAAGAGAATAGCATTGAACTGGAACAGGATGACTGGAACAGTCAGTATAGACGTGTTTTTTGTTCGCTCCTAGCCACGTGCGATTCGCGTTGTTTTTTTTTGCATACGTTTTTGTTTTGTTATTTTATGTGCTTTCGTGTTACTATATTCAATATCAGCCGTTGACACCGTATTGTGGACCTGCATCGGAGGCATTTCACGCCGCCTGCGTGGGAGTACCTGTTCAACGTAACTCCCTTAGTAAAAAAGATAAAAAGATCGACGTGCAGTCTTATGTGTTGCCATGTTGCAGTTCGTGCCAAGTACTTATTGCACTGAATTTTGAATTCCAATTGCTTGCTAAGCAGTAGGAGCAGTTGACCGAAATTATTAATAAAAACTCGGAGGTTACCCATCGCGCAACTCAGCAAAATAACGTTGCGGGTGTGTAAGAAGCCATCGATCGTCTTGAGGTATCGTTGAGTGATATAAAAAAGGAGCTGACGGCGACTAGAAACAGTGGCTCTACCGGCAATGTTGTTGCCATTAAAAACCATATCACAACACTAGTTGATGTCGCTGTGAAGGAATCTACTAAAAAATTACCAATATCAGTGCAAACCTTGACGTTAGGTATAACGAATGATTTGAAAAGTCTGAGCGGAGAGGTAAAAGAACTCTCGAGTTTCACAATGTATCCCATGCACAGGTATCGAATGCATAGTTTGGACATTCTAGAAGAGCTGAAATACTTATCTGCCAATGTAACGGCGTTATATGATAAGCCATTGACTCCACCATTCGATCCGTGCCCAAGCCTGGAAATCGAGCTTATAGACAGTAGCAACAATAATTCCGATGACTAAGGCTGGCGACTTCTGGGTACTAGAAAGGTGTGGAGAGCCAATTGGCCGGAGTACGATACTCGCAAGTATCGTCGCAGCAAAAAATGGCAGAAAAGGCATGGAAACGGAGGAATCAACGAAAAATAGCGTACAACAACAACTACAACGTAAAATTCGATAGTCCACACAACAATAGCTGCAACACTTATTACCGAAGTGCCAACCACAGTAATAACCTCAGCTGTAATAATAATAATAATCAACTTCCACCTGACCGAGAACTTCTCACCGCAGCGAAAGACCGTTTCTCCAGACCACCAGCAAGCTATCGACAAATTAATTTTCAAAGAGGTGAAATACTATAACCGACGGGCTATGCATCATCATAACCGCACTCGACCAACTGGATGTCTCCGATGACCTCATCAACAACTCCGTGCGAGGCGTGTGTCTCTAGGCATTCGTGTTTTCTCGGGAATTGACGGACCCCTTGGAGGAGGACCATATTTTTAACGCATTCGACGATCCAGCTCAGGACTTGACGTCTTCTCGTAATCAAGGAGAGGTAATCAGTTTTAATAGTAATAATATTAGTTTTCCGACTGACACGGAGGTGCTTGAGAATGGCTCAATAGTAAGTAGGGCTGACAACTACCACTAATTTCTTCTGAATCACGTGCTACTGAGATTCTGGTATATTGCCAGAATTTCAATCGTATGAGTGGCGCATTAAAGATGAGTCAAATTCATAAAAACGTATTAAGTTCTTCATTATCGGTAATTTTGGATACCGAAACTAGTTGGAATGAGAGCATTAAAAGTGAAGAAATTTTTGGTAGTAATTATAATGTATTCAGAGATAACCATGACTTACTCTTAACCCAAAGACTGTCTGGTGGAGGAGTTCTCGTTGCGATATCCTCAAAGTTTGATTCTGAACTTATTGTTTCATCCAAATTTAAGGAATTCAATCATGTATGGGTTAAAACACATATTGCGGATGAGACCCATGTTCTTGCCATAGTGTACTTTCCGCATGATAAAGCTTGCATGGCATCATATGAAATCTTGTTTCAAACCGCTGAAGCAATCGTATCTCGTTTCCCTCCTGAATTCAAAGTTCTTATATATGGTGATTTCAATCAGCGCCATGTAGATTTTATTCCTGATTCTGATACTGAGAGTATTTTACTTCCCGTCGTTGGTGATAACGAAACACTGCAATTTATTTTTGAGAAAATTGCTGTTCCAATGATAGCTCAGGGGTCGAGATATTTTTACCGGAATGGAATTGGCGGATTGAAACTAACTTGTGGGTTTAAACTTTCAAACAACTTTTATTGAATCAAATAATCTTCGCAATTGCTGCTCACTGTCTGTATTCTGCTAATAGACTGATTCCTGTCTGCTCCTGACTTGCCCTTTTATACCTCTCCTATTGAACAGACTGTACACGTTTTCTTCTTCACAACACAACGCATTCAGTCAAGGCGCGTATGAAAGTCTACACAAAAACTACCTGCTGTCCTGCGGTATAGCAGATAGAAGATCGTTCTGAATAACTTAACATACACCCGCCGTTGAGTAATCTGGTTTAACAGATGGTAAAAATGCGATCTTCGTAATTGCTCTCTTATAGTCGCCAGTTGTAGTATGAACGGTCACCACACGGACCACTCCGTCGTCACCAGGATGAATTGCTACAATCCGCCCTCGTCTCCACTGCAGAGGGGATAGATTTTCGTCAATCAGAAGAAACAGCACTCCAACGTTAATTTTCTTCCACTCCGCTGTTCCACTTCTGTCAAGTTTGCAAGTGATGCAAATATTCTTTGGACCAACGTGACCAAAAACTCCATCAACTGATATAGTTGCCATCTACTCAGCTCGCCATATCCTTTCGTCCTTGTAGGATGGTTCCGATAATGTCAATCCCAATCGCCCAATCAAAAAATGGAAAGGCGTAAGAACCGACAAATCATTGGGATCATCCGATGCTGGAATTAATGGTCGAGAATTTAATGTCGCTTCCGTTTGTACCAGAAATGTTGTGAGCTCTTCAAATGTTAATTTAACTTCACCGACGACCCGTTTGAGGTGGTATTTCATCGATTTTACACTAGACTCCCAAATGCCTCCAAAATGAGGGCTTCTTGATGGAATGAAGTGCCAGCGTATACCCTTAACTGCACAAAATGCTTGAACCTTCTGACGATGCTGCTGATCCTCGAAAAGTATATTCAATTCCACAAGCTCGTGATTGGCTCTCACAAATGCTGTTCCACTGTCTGCATATATTTCACTCGGTAAATCTCGTCTTCCCACAAACCGATGTAGAGCAGCGATGTAATTGTCGGTAGTGAGATTAGAGACAACTTCAAAATGAATCGCCTTCACAGCCATGCAAACGAACACGACAACATATGCCTTATAGAGCTTCGGACTTCTACCTCCTAACTTCAGCATAAATGGGGCACCGTAATCAATACCAACTTTTGAGAACACTGGAGCTGGATTTACACGAGATTCTGGAATGTTCCCAATAAATTGAGTGCTGGAGACCGGCTTGCATCTAGCACAGATTTGAAACTTTGAAATAACCTTCTTAATGACGAATTTCACTTTCACCGGCCAGTACTGCTCCGGAGCTATAGCCAGTAATCCCCCGTGATGATTGATGATGATTTTCTTCATGTAATTATCGAATCAAGATTTCAGTTACATGATGTTTTTCAGGAAGCAGCACTTGATGCTTTCCATCATATGGTATCGTAAGGTACTTTAAACGACCTCCAGCGCACATGAGACCATCTTCTCCGATGAATGGAGCCAAGTTCGACAAATTGTTTCGCTTTTCTGATTTCAACCGCAACTTCTTTAAAAGATCACTAAAAGCTTCTTGTTGAACCAACTTAAAAATCACTTTTCCGGCCTGAGTCATGTTTTCTGCGGTTACACTAATCACTTTCTTCTCTCTTTTTAGATGAATGAAATGCAAAACCTACACCCATGCTCTTTGTAGCTTCCTAAAATCTCTGACACGATTGAACGAAATTGGCGGAACCTTGCTGATAATTGCCATACTCCTTGCTAGTTTTACTTCCGGAAGTACCGTATCCTCTAAAGCTTCTATATCCGGAATATCATAAGCCCTGTTGCCACAGCATTGATGGGCCATTCCACCACATTTCATTTTGCATTAAATCGATAGGCCTCGAACCTCTCGCAATGACGTCTGCCGAGTTTTCCTCTGATCTCACATAATTTCAGCTGAAACCTACGGTGAGGTCCAAGATAGCTCTCACTCGATTCGTAACCGACTGATTAAAAGCCGATGGATTTTTCTTCAACCATTTCTTCATCCCGAATGTGTTCGTCCCAGTCTAATCTGAGATGCCAAATGTCTTGTATGACCATCTTTGCCAAAGTTATTATCGGTCCGAGAAACCCTAGCGGATCAAAAAGTCGACCGATAACTGACAACACCTCACGTTTAGTGGTCGATACGGTTCAGTTTACGGTTGGTTGGATACGAAAGGTGAAGTATTCTTACAATGGGTTCCATATCAAACCGAGCATCTTAATGGTATTGTTGATTCCCGATTCTTCAAAACTGAATGGCTGTTCTTAAAAATCCTTCGGAATCGCCGACAAAAATTCTTGACTGTTTGAACAGAATTTATGAACGCCAAATCCTCCCAGATTCAGCAGCGTAGAAAATTCATGCAACATATTAATAACTGTTTCCACTGATTTTCCACCAGTCAGAAAATCGTCTACGTAACTTTTCTTCTTGATAACTGCAGATGCCAACGGAAAATTATCACCTTCATCCATGACCAACTGCATCAATGCCTTCGTTGCGTGATATGGTGAACTCGCTATACCGTACGTGACGGTCTGTAGTTCAAAAACCTTCATTTCCTTCTTGTCGTCACACCGCAGTATGCTCTGATATTTACAGTCATCTGAACGCAATTTTACTTGACGGTACATTTTCGGAACATCGGCTGTTGGTACAATTTGATATCCACAGAAACGCATTATTATCTCTATCAAGTCGCTTTGAACGGTGGGTCCAAACATAACAACGTCATTCAACGATACTCCAGAAGTAGTTTTAGCTGAAGCATCAAAAACAACTCTTGTCTTCGTCGTAGAACTGGATACTTTGTATACCGCGTGGTGTGGTATATGGTATCCACCTTCTCTTGGGCTATCTACTTGCTTTATGTGGCCAAGAGCAAGGTACTCTGCCATAAACTCTGAATACTGCATGTGTTTCGTAGGGTTCTTTGACAAAGAGAACACCGGTCGCTCATAACTTTTAGTAGCCATTACGAAAAAATCACCAAGTTGATACTTTTTGTCGTTGAATGGGATCCGAACTACGTAACGACCGAGCTCATCCCTTACATGTGTATCTTGAAAATGTTATT
The DNA here is from genome assembly GCA_024533555.2 of Aedes koreicus. Classification (NCBI taxonomy): domain Eukaryota; kingdom Metazoa; phylum Arthropoda; class Insecta; order Diptera; family Culicidae; genus Aedes; species Aedes koreicus. The sequence continues at coordinate 33,310 of JAHHFK020000358.1, forward strand.
CTACAGCTATCTCTCATGACGACAGTTTGGAACCAAGATGAACATCATCGATTTCCCAAAACTTCGTCATTGTCTCATTCAAGACCTGTTCTTGGTGATTAAACTGGCATATACGTTCACGTGGTGCACTTTTCTTTACTTGAACTGATCCTCCCGCTTCCCAACCAAGCTCAGTTTCAGCCAATGTAATCGAACTATTCTCTATTTTCAGACGTCCTTTCTTCACCAAATCGAAGAATATCTCGTTGCCAATGATCAAATCAATATCTCCAGGAATAAAAAATGACGGGTCTGCCAGCTGCACACCTTGTGGTAACTTCAAAGATCTGGTGTCAATTTCCATTAGTGGAAGCTTTGAAGTTATTTTTGGCACACAACCAAGAAATCTAGATCCATTGTCGTATACGAGTTAATACGAGAAAGGATTTTTGTTGATACGAGATCCTTTACTTTGGTTTGGATATCTGTGAGACCACTGATCCGAATGTCAACACTTCTCATATCTAACATCAGTTTGCTGGCTACTCTCTCCGCGAGAATGTGACTGTCGGATCCAGAAGCCAACAGTGCACGACACTTAACGATGGATCCTTCATTTCCGACCATCAAGACTTCAGCCGTTGACAATAGAACTTGTCGCTTCGCTGTAGTAACCTGTGCGCACATCGAAGTTATAGACGGACCATTTGTTTCCGGTTGGCTTCGATCATCATTTTTGCACGACATTGTCTCTGGCGTCAGTGATTTCTCTTCGCTTTTCCTATCAACGAATTCTTGGGGATGCAATAGACTGTGATGCTTCCGACCACAATCCTGAACTTTACACCCTTGACCAGACTGACAATCTTTAACCCGATGTTTCAGTTTCAAACAATTGTAGCACAAGCCCGCTTTAGCAGCAACAGATTTACGCTCCGGTATTCCCATGTTTTGGAACCTAGAGCACTTGTAGATAACATGCTCATCTTGACAACAAGGGCACGTTTCCCGTGCTGTTTGAATGAAGGACTTCGATGGCTGCGCTAGAACTTTGTAGTTAGTAACTGGTACACGTTGTTTTACTTGGACGACTGACTGCTGTACCTGATGCTGTTGCTGTGAGCGATTTGTTCGTTGCAAAATTCGTCCTCGCTCACGAAGGAATTCGATAAACATTTCGTAATCAGGCAACTTTCCTCTGGGTACCTTTGACTCCCACTGCTCTTGTGTTTCTTTGTCAAGTTTCTTGTGTAGGACATTGAGTAGAATCAACTCCCCCAAGCCTTTGACAAAATAGTTGTGTCCTTCCAAAGCATCCAACATGCTTTGAACAGGTTTCAACCAGTTGTGAAATCGATTTTCCGCGATTTTCTTTGCTGACCTTTGCGCAATCTAGAATAGCGTCGAGATGAGTATGAGTATCCAATATCAATCGCTGGTCTTCGTACACACGTTTTCGAGAAGCTTCCACGCCTTCTCGTAATCGTTGTTGTTCACAACATCTTGATCGATCTTAGTCTTCGCATCGCCTTTGAGGGGAATTGCTGAGTGTGTAAAATCTTCATTGCTGGAGTCTCGTTTGGGTACTTCGCCATAATGCTTGTGAAGAGGCTTTTAAAGCTGTACCAGTTCTCCGGTGTCCTGTCAAATGTTGGGAACGGAGCATGTAGCTGGGGGGCTGCTGCTTGCGCGGCAATCGGCTGCTAGAAGCTTGGAATGCTTAAGTCACTTGACGTACCTGGATTTATGTGACATGCTTCTCGCGCTTGGGTAATCTTTGTTTGCAAATCAACGTAAAATTTGTTGTGGATATCCTCGAATACCGCATACTTCTGACGTGCTACGGTTCGTTGTTCTTTCGGCAGCAGTGTGGATAAGTCGATATGAACTTTATCGAACTCGTCCGCGCACCGCCGCAATGTTTCAAGGTGAAGGTTGAGCAAATGTACGCTGATATTTTCTCCTTTCAACGACTCTTTCATTCGTATCAACTTCTCCGTGATCAGATCTCGCCGATCCGTCAGCATTTCCAGTTTGGACTCCATAGTTTTCTTCTTCTCTAGCTTTTGCTTGGCAATTTTCTGTTCTGCCACCGACGGTACTAGTATTGTTTTTTCACTGTTCGTTCCCGTTAACGCTTCAAGAATATTTTTCTTCGTGATATTCTTCAACACTTCGCGGGAGCGTTTCACTATCGTTTATGTTCGAACTTGTTCACTCTAGTTCGACCGAGCCCGCAATGCGTCACAAATACGTGCAGAAATAAACACAAATCATAAAACGGTTACGTTCAAAGTTTTACTATGGCCTCAGCCGTACTACGCTCACGGTGCGTTCAGATATTCAGTCACTCCTGTGTCACGGGTACAATCAATGTGGAAAATAGCCTCAGACCACACAACGTACTCGGTGCGCTAGATTATGCCACATACACTTTCCCTTACTGTCTTCGGTCGTGGACCACACTGTACACAGGACAGCGTTTAATATTCGCCACGGGCTATTCAACTGTACTCAATGCAACAAAATTCGAGCTTTCTTCCGTTAATGGCCTTACGCACAAGGTGCGTTGGATTATACCACGGACACAATCCCAACCAATCATCGATCACGAATCGACGCGAAATTCGAACGAAGTGCTTTTAATGCTACGAGCATAATCGGATCACGATTTGGCCACAGGCCGACCACAATGCAGTCAATAATTTCAAACACGCACTATGCCATGGACATAGTCGCCATTTTTCTTTGTTCATGAACCGCACGTTTTGCACCCGCACGTGAAGCAGTAACAAATTCCGGTCATAACTGAGAAAACACACAACAACATCCGGTTCGAAGGACCAAAATGTTCCAACGATAGCTCAGGGGTCGAGATATTTTCACCGGAATGGAATTGTGGGTTTAAACTTTCAAACAACTTTTATTGAATCAAATAATCTTCGCAATTGCTGCTCACTGTCTGTATTCTGCTAATGGACTGATTCCTGTCTTCCCCCTGATTCGCTCTCCTATTGAACAGACTGTACACCTTTTCTTCTCCACAACACACCGTATTCGATCAAGGCGCATATGAAAGTCTACACAAAAACTCCCTGCTGTCCTGCGATATAGCAGATGAGAAGATCTTTCTGAATAACTTAACAATTGCGGTTTTAGGGTTCAACCAAATAAAATACGTAAAAAATCAACGAAATTGTTACTTAGATTTTTTATTAACGAACATACATGAAGACTTCTGTGTTAGTGAATCTCTTTCTCCTTTATGGAAAAATGAAGCTTTTCACACTGCTATAGAATTTTCAATTTTCGTACTTAATAACGTTAATCCCAACGATTGCTATTACGAGAATACCTTCGACTTTAACAAGGCTAACTATGACAATATTAGACAAAAATTGAATAATGTAAATTGGCAATCAGTTCTTAACAATGAAGAAAATGTTGAATACGCAGTGGAGATTTTTTATAAAATCTTGTTAGAGATCATTCAGGAGGATGTTCCACGCACGAGAAGGCGACGAAATTATAACTCAAAAAATCCAGTCTGGTTCAATATACAAATCATCAATCTAAAAAATTGGAAACAGAAGGCTCATAAAACGTATAGAATATACAATAATTAAGCTAATTTAGATACATATATGAACATTTGTGCTCTACTTAATTGCGCTATTTCTGCTGCACTTCATGAGTGCAACACGAAAACGGAAAATAAAATCAAGTAATGTCCAAAAAACTTTTTTTTTTTAAATATTCATTTATTTGTACAGGCTCAATCGAATCAACTTTACAGAGCCAAGTTTTCATGTTTATATACATCAGTTATCTTAGAACTAAGGTTAAGGGGGTGGAACCGATTACTCGCGGCCGTCTCGAGGTTAATAGGAATTACAATTTTATGGATGGGAAAATTGCGGTGGAAATTTTAAACAAAGCATAAGGAACAATGGTTTTCTTATATCTAGAATTTCAAATTACAATTTTATAATTGAACGTTTTCAATTTAAAAAAAAAAACCACACACACACACACACACACACACACACACACACACACACACACACACACACACACACACACACACACAACACTCACACACACAACCACAATCACACACCGATGCACACAATCCTCAAAAATTTAACCTAAACAAGTAAGTTAATCAAACTACAATCTAAGGCTAATGTTAGTCAAAAACACATAAATGAGTTTCATAAACTCCAGATCGCGTGCAGCCAAAATGTCTCGAATCGGTACATTGGGTTGTCTACCTCGAGCCCGAAGGGAATCATAAAGCTCAGATCTGACTCCACGGTGCTCAGCACAAAACCAAATAACGTGATCTGCGTCCTGGTAACCTTGTCCGCATTCACAGAGATTGCTGTCTCCCAGCCCAACACGGAACAAATGAGCGTTTAAAGAATAATGATTGGACATGAGGCGAGACATCACACGAATGAAGTCTCGACCCACATCCAATCCCCTGAACCAACATTTCTTAGACACCTTAGGAGTGATAGAATGTAGCCATCGCCCCAGATCTCCTTTACTCCATTTATACTGCCAGCTATCGAGTGATAACTGACGATAAATATAGAAAAATTCGTTGAAGGCGATTTGTCGGTCATAAATATCGCCTTCCATAGCGCCCACCCTTGCAAGCGAGTCCGCTTTTTCATTGTCAGGAATCGAACAATGAGAAGGGACCCATACAAAGGTGATAATAAAAGAACGTGAAGATAAAGCACTTAGAAGACCTCGTATTTTCATAAGAAAATAAGAGGTGTGCTTTACCGGCCTCAAGGAGCGAATAGCCTCTATAGAACTGAGACTATCCGTGAAAATGAAGTATTCATCCGGTGTTAGTGAGGCAACAATTTCTAAAGAAAAATGAATTGCTGCCAATTCCGCGACAAAAACAGAACAAGGTGCTTGAAGTTTACGAGCGACGCTATAATTTTCATTGTATACACCAAAGCCAGCGGAGTCCACTATCAAAGACCCGTCAGTGAAAAACGTTTTGGTGGAATCAACTAGGCCAAACTTTGCAGCAAATATCACCGGAGCAATCATAGGACGATGATGCTCTGGGATTCCACGAAGCTCCTGTTTCATGGATAAATCAAAATGAACCGAATTTCCGAAGTTGGAGAAGTAAACACGATTGGGAATATTCAGCGAAGGGCTGACATCCTGTGTTATGTATAAATGGTACAAAGTCATGAAGCGGGTTTGAGGATTCAACTCAAGGAGCTTCTCAAAATTTTCGATCACCTGGGGGTTCATAACTTCACACCTGGTAAGGAGCCGGAGAGATAATTCTGAAAACCGATCCGAGAGTGGCAACATGCCAGCCAGCACTTCCAGACTCATGGTATGAGTCGAGTGCATACAACCTAACGCGATACGAAGACACCGATACTGAATACGTTCCAGTTTGATGATGTGCGACCGAGCCGCTGACTGAAAACAAAAACTACCGTATTCTATAACCGACAAAATCGTTGTCCGGTACAACGTTAGAAGATCTTGCGGATGCGCTCCCCACCAGGTCCCGGTAATTGTGCAGAGAAAGTTGATCCTTTGTTGGCACTTTCGCTTCAGGTACTCAATGTGGGATCTCCAGGTGCACTTTGAATCGAACCAGACCCCAAGATATTTAAATGACATAGAATGAGTTATCGGTGTACCCAAAATTTGAAGCTTCGGTTGTGCAGGGTTATGCTTCTTAGAAAAAACTACCAACTCAGTTTTCTCCGTAGAGAATTCGATACCTAGCTCGAGAGCCCAAGTAGACAAATTGTCCAAGGTATCCTGTAAGGGTCCTTGCAGATCGACCCCATTGGGTCCCGTGACAGACACTACACCGTCATCTGCAAGTTGTCTTAACGTACAATTCTCACTCAGACAACCGTCAATGTCTTTGACATAAAAATTATACAAAAGGGGGCTTAAACATGATCCCTGGGGGAGACCCATGTAGCTAAATCGAGAAGCTGTAGAGGTTCCATGAGAAAAGCTCATATGTTTCTCTGACAGCAAATTGTACAACAAATTGTTCATTAATGGTGAAAAACCACAAGCGTGGAGTTTATCTGAGAGAACTTCAACAGATACTGAATCAAAAGCCCCCTTGATATCCAAGAAAACAGAAGCCATTTGCTCTTTTTTAGCAAAAGCTAACTGAATCTCTGTGGAAAGCAACGCGAGGCAGTCGTTCGTTCCTTTACCCCTACGGAAACCATATTGAGTATCTGAAAGCAGGTTGTTCGTCTCAACCCATTTGTCCAGGCGGAAGAGGATCATTTTCTCCAACAACTTTCGAATACAAGATAACATCGCGATGGGTCGATAGGAGTTGTGGTCGGACGCGGGCTTACCAGGTTTTCGAATGGCAATAACTCTCACTCGTCTCCAATCATCCGGTACAATGTTGAGAGCCAGAAACTGATTAAACAAGTTCAACATGCGCCTCTTAGCGACGTCTGGAAGGTTCTTAAGCAAGTTGAACTTGATTCTATCAGCCCCTGGAGCCGTATTGCCACACGAAAGGAGTGCGAGAGAGAGTTCTACCATTGAAAAAGGTTGGCTGATCTCATCTATCGAATTCGTGGTTTCGCGAGGAAACATTTGTGCTGGAACAGAATCTGGACAAACTTTTCGCGCGAACTTGAGGATCCATTGGTCCGAATACTCCTCGTTCTCGTTGTTCGTAATTCTGTTACGCAATCTTCGCGCCGTGTTCCAAAGGGTATTCATCGACGTTTCACGCGATAGCCCGTCCACGAATTGTCGCCAGTAACCACGTTTCTTGGCCTTGATGAGGCTCTTAAATTCTCGTTCGAGAGCCGTGTACCTTTCGAAGTGCTCAGGTGTTCCACGTCTACGAAAAACTTTGAACGCGTCGGACTTTTTGCGGTAAACCTCGGTGCATTGCTGATCCCACCATGGAGAAGGAGGTTTCCTGTGAAATGACGTTGCTGGAACTGGTCGAGTTTGAGCTTGAAGCGCGCTTTCCAAAATCAGGTTGGAGAGGAAGTTATATTCCTCCAGCGGTGGAAGCCCTTCTACCGTTGTAACGGCTTCATCTATTGCTGTCCTGAACCTTGTCCAATCGATATTACGAGTTAGATCATACGTGACGTTGATCGATTCCGGCGGAGTGAGCCCGGTGGCAACCGAAATTTTAATAGGCAAATGATCACTACCGTGGGGATCCTGGATCACATTCCACGTGCAATCCAACGATAATGAATTCGAGCAAAGTGTGAGGTCTAACCTACTGCCAAGTGAGGATGGACCAGCCAAGCGTGTAATTTCTCCATTGTTGAGAACGGTCATATTGAAGTTGTCACAGAGGTCATATATCAAAGAAGACCGGTTGTCATCGTACAGTTCTCCCCAGCCGGTACCGTGAGAGTTAAAATCTCCCATGACCAACCGCGGAGCAGGAAGAACCGAACAAATATCTGAAAGTTGTTTCTGGTTTATTGAGGCTCTAGGAGGAATATAAACGGAAGCAATGCAAAGGCTTTTATTTTTAATAACAGCCTGACATGCGACAACTTCAATACCTGGAATTGGAGGAAAATTCACTCTATAGAAGGAGTAGCACTTTTTGATCCCCAAAAGTACTCCTCCTCCACGTGAATCCTCACGATCAAGCCGAATAATGTTGAAATCGTGAATCGGAAGATCGATTTCGGGTGAAAGCCATGTTTCACAAAGAGCAAATGCATCACAACTGATATTGTGAGCTAAAAATTTAAATGATTCCAGTTTAGGAATAAGACTTCGACAATTCCACTGCAGAACAGTGATCAAATCCCCGACCTCTTTTGGCAAATTATCCATCGAAGGAAATGATAGCTGCAAGGAGGGGCCACTTTAATGTTAATTTCTTTAAAAAAGTTTTCACAGTGGGAAGCATTGCCATAACAATGCTTTTAAGAGGGTCAGACATTTCGAGGTACTTGAAAATACCTTCCACAATATCGTCAAATGAGAACAGCCCAGATGAAGAGGGGGCTTCTGTTCTAAAAATCGGGGCATCGGGGGTTCTGGATGTCCCCGGGAGAGATGGGAAATCCTGTGTGTAGTTGGCACTTCGAAAACCAGGAGGATTTGGATTATCCTTATTTCCACTGCTCTTTGAATTGGGCATGTTGATTTGGGGCTTCTTTTCAGCTACTTTCCCTGCTCGGATGCGTCTTCGCTTCCGTGAAGCACCTTCCGGAAAACTGAAAGAGGTCCCCTCCTCAACCAAGTCCGAATCAGACTCGTCATCTGACAGAGCAGCAAAAGGATTTGTATTGATATCGGGTGGCGAGGCTTTCTTAAGCATTTCTGCAAAAGATTGCCTTGAACGTTGTTTCAGAGAACGTTCCAATTTTTCCCCGCGTTGTTTGTACGCCGGGCATGACGAAAGAGCATGGGGAGGAGTTCCCTTGCAGAAAACGCATTTTAGTGTGTTATCTGCACAGGGACCAGCCTCATGTTTCTCCCCGCAAGTTGAGCAGCGTGCCTTATTGCCGCAATGAGAGGCCGTATGCCCCATCTGCTGGCAGTTTTGGCAGATCATTACCCGGGGTACAAATAACCGCACAGGTAGCCGAAGTTTGTCCAGTTCTAAGTAGTGAGGAAGGGCAGAGCCAGAAAAGGTCACCCGAAACGAGTCTGTGGGGGTAACTTTTTTCTTACCCTCGCTGTGCGATATTTTCACTAATTTTGTTACTTCCAGTATCTGTACTGGGGGGAGCAGAGGGTTATTGAATCGGCCAACCGCCCGCTTCTCCAAAATTTCAGTGCACAGACTCGCCTCTGTGACCACTCCTACAATCTCCACATCACGAGCTGGAATATAAACTCTATATTCCAGTGTAAAATGCTGGGAGGAAGCAATCTCATTAGCCTGCTTCATGTTAGAGACGACAACACGGAGTTTATTAAATTTAACTTTCGTGATCTCTGTCACGGCTGAGAATCGCTTCGTCAAATCAGTAGTTATTTGGTACACGTTCAGAGGTTTAATTTTGGGCTGAAAGTAGACAACCCATGGACCGACCGAGTCCATTGGATAAGATCGCGGCCGGAAATTTATTTGTGCCTCCCCATCATCAGGTGGCAAAGGCACTTTTTCAGCTAAACCGTCCATGTAGAAGAAACCTCTTCAACATGCACGATTTGCCTTACTTGTGGGAGCGTTGAACGCCCCCAAAAATTTAAATCACACACAAACACAAAACAGGAACACACACAAATTAACGCTAAACTCTAGTGGGATGAGAGACAGAGGAAAAAAACTTAACTAATATTACTGATCTGTTGCTGCTGCTGCTGCTGCTGCTGCTGCTGACGCACCGTATGCCTGAACGTCGCACTTCTATGCGGGCAGCGGGGAGCGGTGCGCTGCGTAGGTGTACGGGTGAATCCGATCGCCTTCTGGTGCACTCGCTCGCCGATGTCGGATGACCGTTGGCGATGTAGTGGTGTATCGCTGGTTAGCGTCACCACGCGGGGATGAAGCGAAAATGAGCGGGATGATAATTCGCCAGCAAGCACTGCTTGATTTTCTTATTTCACTGGAAAACCACACTGCCTTCTTAGAAAAAAAACTCACATTCACTCCTTTCACTGAAGTGAATAGATTTTGAGAAAAAAAACTAATTATTTCCAAGGATCGCACTCGAAAAATCTTCCAAAATAACGGAGCGCTGGATCGAACGGACTTTCTTCTTTCGCTGAACGAAGTGAGATGATTTGATCCGTTTCTGTTCGGTAATTGCGAGTCAGAGTCAGACCTGACCCAGGTTTAAAACCGACATTTAAAACGACATAAACGATTGCTTCGTTCTCCTTCACGACTTGAAAATCGATCAAGTGTCATTTGCTGAGTTGTCAGCTTTTTGTCTTCTATTTTTTTAATTTTAATGTTTTGGTTTCAACTGGTTCAGCGTTTGACGCAACCGCACCAATGACATCTAACGAAATGGTCGCAGAAGCCGAATTTTGTCGCTTGCGGAATTCCAGGTTTTCGATCTGAACGAAGTGATAAAAAAACGTCGCGAAGTGAATGTCTTTTGTCTTATGTATTTGTTTGTCTTATTTTTCAACAAATCCATTTGATCCGGTCCATTTGAACTTAACAGTCCTAGTGCAATCCTAGTTCAAAGATGGACTTCAAGTGTCCTTCAACCTACAGTGACCGGCGAAAAAAAAGATCCATCGAGCCGTATACTAATCAGGCATAGATATCTTTACAACTTCGTATCAATAGCAACTTTCTTACCCGTACTGTACATATTTGGGTATCATACATGAGGCTTAGCTTAAAAGTTTGAATATACATATTCATTTCAGCCAACTGCATGTGAAAATCGAAATAAGCTTGTGTTTACGGTATGTCAATAAAAAAGATCCACTAGGAAAAAAAAATACTTTCCGTGTACAAGGCTTACCCCTTGTTGATCATGCTTTTGACATTCCTTTATTCACATCCATCACAGATAATTGCTACAGTTGTGAGAAATAAGTGAGTTTAGCCCAAGTGACGAGTTTTTTAAGAATCGATCATGGGAGGAAAGAAAAATAACAGTCCAAGTTCGAAATCTTATCGTGCGTGATTGCTCAAAAAACGAATCTCAGCGCAAAGTTGCCGAAAAGTATGGTGTAAGCCGTGGTGCAGTGCAGAAAATAGTTTTAAAACACCGAAAGCTTGGAAGTGTCGCAGATCGAACAGGACGTGGACGCAATCGCAAGTCTGATCACCGCGAAGACACTAGAATCATCCGAGAAATTAAAAAAGATCCGTTTGTTACCATCCGTGCGCTCAGAGAAAAGCTAAGCCTTTCGATATCCGATCGTACAGTTCGGCGACGCATTGCTGAGCACGGTTTGAAAAGTCATTTTGCTCGGAAACGGCCGTTCATAAGTAGGGTGAATAAGGAGAAGCGATTGCGGTTTGCAAGAAACCATATTAATAAGCCACTGGAGTTCGGGAAACGGGTTGTTTGGTCAGACGAATCAAAGTTTGAGCTGTTCAACAGAAAACGACGACTGCGAGTTTGGCGGAAAAGCGATGAAGGGCTGAAGGATAAACATCTACAAGGGACCATGAAGCATGGCGGTGGACATATTATGGTCTGGGGCTGTTTCTCATGGTTTGGAGTGGGGAATCTGGTTCTAATCAGTGGTATTATGACGGCAGATGGGTATATAGATATTCTGAACGAGATTATGGAAGAATCTTTGCTGAAAATGGGTCTGGAAGATAATTACATTTTTCAGCAAGACAACAACCCAAAGCATACGGCCAAGAAAACACAAGCTTTTTTCCGTGCCTGTCGGATTAAACCCTTGGAATAGCCTCCCCAGAGCTCAGATTTAAACCCAATTGAAAATCTCTGTGCAATTCTCGACAATAGAGTCGAAAAAACCCACGTAACAAACAAGCAACCATATTTTGCGGCACTGGAGCAGGCCTGGAATGAGTTGGATCCACAACACCTCAGAAACCTAGTCGAAAGCATCCCGAAACGATTGCAGTCCATCATTGAAGCGAAGGGAGGTCATATTGACTATTGAAGAGTTGATTCCAACTCTTTCGATTATTTTTTTTTATTCATACAAGAAGTGGATCTTTTTTTATGTCAAACGTATTTTACTAAACTCCAATAATTTAGTTTTTTTTTTAATTTTATGCAAGGAATAAAAGTGATCGTTATTTTTGTACTGAAATGGTTCGTCTATGTTTATTTTTCAGAAACATGTATTGGAATACCCTACTTTTTCAAAAATACGTGTTTTTTTCTCATCAATAATACATTGATCAAAGGTGGATATTTATTTTTGCCGGTCACTGTATTGCCAAAATTTAAAATGAAAGGCTAGCTGTTTTGACATTTCAAGTCCATCGGTTGTAACATCTGAAGTGCATTTGAAGTACGATTGTACTAGGACGGGAAGTCCGATTGAAGTAGGAAAAGGGACTTGGCTGATTCAATTGTGCTAAACTCCGCTATCTGGGAAGGTTTAGTGTAAAGTTGCTTGCGATGTTGCGTGCAATGCTTCAACATGGTTTGTATATGTCGTCAAACATCTGTTTACTGTGGATTGTTTGTTTTTGTGTATGTAGTAGGAAGCTAGCTGTTAAAACATTTTTAGTATTGCACAGCTCATAATTCTACTAAGTCGGAGGTTTTTTGAAAAATGGATCGTGTGTCGCGTAAACAAGACAAAAAACATAACCGTGTTGGTTTACTACTAGCGGATAAAATAAAAATTATTCAAAATCTTGGAAATGGTGTTTCGATGAATGAAATAATGAAGAAGTACAAAGTTCGGTCTGCCTCTACCATCTACGCCATGAAATATGCAAAGGACATGTGAAAGACACATAAATGATATTCCGTAAAAACAATTTAACATGTTTTGTTTTTAATTTATAGCAAAACGAAAGCGTTTCAAGAATCCTCGATACCCACAGGTTGACAAAGCTCTCTACATCTGATTTTGCAAAAAAGCTTCAATGCTGACGAAAGTGGGCTCTTTTTTAAGAAATCTCCAATATGAACATATGATGAGAGAGACACCAAATCAAAAAAGACCGGATCACGTTCATGCCTTGATGCACCATGTATGGGTCGCTCAAATTACCGTTAATGTTAATTGGAAAGTCTCACAGACCTCGAGCACTTAAAAATCTTAAGGAGTTGCCTGTATACTACAGGGTATCCAAGAGCGCTTGGACGATGGAAAAGGAGCTCTTTAAGGAGTGTTTTTTTTTGGGAATCCGTCGTGAAAAAGACAGCCTACCTCAAGTCAAAAGGACTTCCTCTAAGAGCTGCCCTTATGTTGGACAATTGCACGGCTCATTACAATGCAGATGAGCTAAAAACTGTCGATGGATGAATTTTTACCATCTTTCTCCCTGCAAACACCACCGCCATTCTTCAACAGATGGACCAGAATATCATTCAGATGATTAAGACGCGCTTCAGGAATCTGATGATGCAGGAAATTCAAATTCATGGAGGAGAGTTTGACGAGTGCGTGAAGAAGAACAACATAAAGGACGTCATCTTTTTGGGTTGCTCAAGCGAGGGAGGTAGTTCCAGCTGACTCAATTCGCAAATCTTGGAACATGCTTTACAATGCCCGTGAAATCGAGGATGAGGATGATGTACCGCTGTCCGTCATAAGAAACACGCCGAGAAGCACTGGTGAGAAGATAGCACAGAGCGAAGAAATCGACGAGGAGGATGCCGGATTCGAAAAGCTGGACGATGATGAGATCATCGCAAGTGTTCTTCACAAAGATGCTAACGAAGACCTTCCTATGCCGGTGACGACACAATGCAGTCAATGTCAACGCAGGTCACAATCTGCGTGTTTTGGAGATGATTACGAATATGTAAACGTGTTGGATGAAGCAGACTTAAATGGGTTCGATCTGGTAATCAGATACGCGGAAGAGAACAATTGGCCACTGACTACACAGTTCTCGCTGCGCCAGATACGTACTAATGTCATGGACATCGTAATTAACAAACAGCAGTAAGAAGGCTTCAGTGTAAGAATATTGTTTTGCTATTTTGTACTGGTTTGTGAATTGTTGTGAATTTGAGTTCTAGTTTTATGTATAAAGAATGATAATATCGGGAGATTAGTCACACTGCCACGTCGGGGGGTCGGAAGGTGTCATAACTACAATCGAAAATTTATCCTTACTGGAACCATGGACCCTTTTGACTTTTAATTCACCCACATTCAAACATCATCTGAATCACATCAGTGCAAGCGAGACGGAAACAAACAGTGCAACAACAAATAATCAATTCGCGTAAGTGGTGCCAGAAATAAATGTATCTTCCATGTGGTGAGGAGTGCGGTTGAAAAGTGTCGGATGAAAGGATCAATAAACAAATAAAAAAAAGAATATAAAAAAAAATTTATACTTATATATTTATATTATAAAATTTATATAATTTTTTTTGGAAAAACGTAGCTAAGAAGGGCTGGAACACCCTGCTGGGTGAATAACATTGATTTTACGTTATATCTTTTATAGAAAAAAAGAGATTAAAAAAAAATTCTGCAAAAAATTTTTGCTTCGATATAACGTAACTTCGATATAACGTAACGAAAATAAAAATTTAGTTACGTTATATCGAGGTATGACTGTAACACATAAATTCATAGAGCAAGCAATATGCTCAATTTCATAAAACGTTTTGACCACAACTTCCAAGACCCTTATACAATCAAATCATTATATATTTCTTTTGTGAGGTCAATATTAGAATACTGCAGTGTTGTTTGGTCACCTCATATAAAAAAGCACGATGAGCGTATAGAGTCAATTCAAAGGCAGTTTTTATTATACGCACTACGTAGGTTAGGATGGACACAATTTCCCCTCCCTTCATATGAAGCACGTTGCTTGTTGATCAACATTCAATCATTGAAAGAGCGTCGAGATTATGCTATGGTCTCATTTGACAACGACCTCGTTTCGCAACGAATAGATTCAACTGAATTATTGTCAAAATTAAACTTTTATGTGCCTACACGATAACTACGCAATCGAAATTTGTTCGCTTTAGATCACCATCGTACAAATTATACTAAATTCGGACCATTGAATCAGATGATGAATGCTTATAGTGAACTGATTGACCTTAGTATGCCTCGTACAAAACTGAAAAAATATTTCAATACATTAAGTAATTATAGGATATAATAAAATTAATGTAGTCTACGATTGATTGTTTGACGAAATAAATAAATAAATAAATAAATAAATAAATAAATAAATAAATAAACAGCTCTCATACTTTATCAAAGTTTCTAAGATCAAATTCTAATTAACAAGTTTTGTAACTTTGCCAAAAAAGAATTCGGTTAACAGCAGTAAGCAAAGTCAGAACGAACTGAAATAATTGATGAATTATGAATTTTTAAAATCTTCTGTATCATAAACTAAGAATATTTGTCTCAGAAATTTCCTAGAGGCAGCTGGCCAAATCGGGCCGAAAGCTGAATTTGCCTTTATGCTTGCGGATGAACGGCAATACACGCTTTTTCAGGCATTCTTCGATGTAAAATTGGGATGTCATCGTCGAGGATCTGTCGTGGTCCCGTTTTCAGGCCAAAACTGCAAATCGCTTGCCAAATCATGGCCTTCTTCGCGAACTTGCCGGCAAACACGAACTGAATCTTCCCGGCACATCCCTACGTCCAGCCGCGATGTAAAACTTTTGACCGGGAAGCTGCTTAAAATCCAGTTTGGCGTATGTTTTATTTATTTATTTCGTCAAGCAATTGAGTTACATTTTTTCACGTAAAGTTGAAGTAAGCTTTTGCTACACCATGTGTTGAATAAGTTAATTTCGTTCTGGAATTCTTCTGCATCGCTAGATTTATTTATTTCCATGAAGAGCTTCATGTCATCTGCATATATGAGTATTTGGATTTTTCTAAGTACGTAGGATATGTCGTTTACAAAATAAAAAGAAGTGGGCCTAAATGTGAACCTTGGGACACCCCCGAGGTGACAGAGATGGGGTCTGAAAGTTTATTTTGAAAACGAACAATTTGTTTGCGATGCGTTAAATATGACTGCAGCCAATTCAACAGGCCAGGTTCCATTTTTTTGCAATTTGAAAAGTAATAATGGTATGTCGATTCGGTCAAATGCTTTACTGAAGTCAGTGTAAAGGGCTTCTACGTGCTTGCCATTGTCCATTACATTCAAAATAAAAGTTACAAATTCAAGAAGATTAGAAGTAGTTGAGCGACCTTTGAAAAAGCCATGTTGTTTGCTTGTAATTTGATTTTGTACTTGCTGAAAAGTATTTTCATTTACGAGAGGTTCAAAAAGTTTTGGGATGCAAGAGATAATGGCAATTCCACGATAGCTGCGGATGTCTGATTTCGTGCCTGATTTGAAAATCGGAACCAAATAAGAGGATTTCGGATCCAAATGTCGGGAAATGTTCCGCTCTTCAGAGACATATTATAAAGAAGTTCTAAAGGAAGGGCAAGTTCGTCTGAAAGGTTCTTTAAAAATACGGGTGCAATACCGTCTGGACCTGGTCCCTTAGAAGCATCCAAGTTTTTTAGTGCTTTGAGAATTTCGTGAGGAGGTAATTGATTTACAGATATATTGTTGGGAAATTCAGGAATGAATGCAAAGAAGTCGCGGTCACGGTCTTCTTCGGAGAATGTAGTGTATACTTCTTGGAAGAAATTTGCAAAAAGCTTGAAGATTTCAGAAGGATTATCACCTACATTTTCGTCAAAATGCATTGGGGGGGAAAAATTCTTTTTTTTTATTTTGTTTTTTTAATTTTTGTTTTTTTTGGGGGGGCGTTTTTTGTCCTCTTTTTCTTTTTTATTTTTTTTTTTTTGTTGGGGAATAAAGGGGGTTTTTTTTTTTTTTTTTAAAATTTTTTTTTTTTTTTTTTTTGTTTTTTTTTTTTTTCTTGTTGGGTTAAAAAAAATAAGAGCAATTTTTTGGGGAAAACCATGTTGGTAAATATTGTAGTTTTTTTTGGGTCGTCCTCTTTTTAAAAAAAAAAATTAAAAAAAAAAAAATATCGTCCCTTTTTTTAGGTGGAACCTCTTTTTTTTTTTTTTTTGGGTAGGGGGGGGGAAAAATCTTTAATTCTTCTTCTTCTTCTTTTCTGTTTTGGTTGGACAGGTGACAGCGACCATAAATCCATCGGTTTCTTTTTCGTCAATTTGACAGTCCACCCCTATGGCTGCAGTTGCAGCTTTTCAGAATTAGCAGGCGGGATAGCCGATTAGCTCATCAGCCAGTGCTTGCTGTTTGGTTTGTCTTGATCGGAGAATTATTCCTGGTTTGTTTTTTTTTTTTTTTTTTGGAGCTTGGGACAATTTTAAAGTCATTTTTACATCCTAAGTTCAGTTTTCCTCAGAAAAACCACCACTTCTCGAAGGAAATTAATATTCTTAGCGTCATATAGCTGTTTAATGTTTTGAAATTTATTATCAAAGCCGTACTTTTTCTTGATTTGCGAGTATCGTTTGCAATGCAGTACAATATGCTCTGCGGTTTCAGTCTCGTTGCAAAAATCACAATTTGGATTGTCTATCAGTTTCATTTTGTGTAGCCAATACTTGCTGTATTCGTGTCCAGTTAGCAGTCTGTTAAGAGTTCTCGTTTCCACGTGATTCAAGGGTAAGTTAAAAAACCAAGGTTTCTCTTTAAATTCCGACTGAATATCAAAGAATTTCTTTCCTTTCTCCTTAGCATATTCTTTGTACCAAATATTTGCTTTTTCTTGTTTTATTTTTAGCAACCACAAATAAGCGTCCTTCAACAAAAAAGGATGTTCTAATAGTTCGCCGTGTTGAGCTCCATATTTGGCCAACGAGTCGGCCATATCGTTGCCTTTGATGTCAATATGGCATGGAATCCACTGGATATTGACTTTCCACTCCCGGCATGCTCGAATGATTTCGTTTATTATTTCCGGTCTCTCCAATTGTTTCTGGCTGCTATCCAACAGCATGCATGACGACAGCGAATCTGTAAAAATTACTGCATTTTGCAGTTGACATCTCCCGATCTCATCTGTTGCAACCTTAATTGCTACCAATTCTGCGGTCATAATCGAGGTTTGGTATTCCAGTCTCAGTGAAACCCTTTTGTATCCCGATTCCACAAAAACTCCTCCACAATTGACGCATCTGTGTAAATTTTCGATTTTGCTCTGTACTTGCCATTGAGAAGTCCCAATACCATTTGTTTCATCATTCTTGGATTAGCATTCTGTTTATGAAATACGGCCCCAACGTTCATGTTGATCTCGATCTCTTCTGAGGTCGAATGCGATTCAACTTTCCTGATAGGACTGATGTTCTTGAAGATGTTTAGATGTTCCAGATACTGTTTTTCCAGGTATGTTAATTTGTCTACATCTCCTTGATAGTTTTCAATCTCTTGCAGTTGTTCATAGATCGGATCTCTGTACGCTACAGTTTTTGCAATCTCTCTGCATGCTATATGGTTGCTTCGACTCGATATAGCTAATGGTGAGTTCAATGGTGTAGTTTTGCTGCATCCGGTGACTTTTCAGTACCGTCTGTAGTAACTTTTTGTTCGTTTCCGACGTATTATTGAAGACAGATGACCCGTATTCAATGCAACTTCTAACCAGGGCGTTGTATATCAAGTTCATCGTTTGTGGGTGACCACCGCTATGAATGTTACTGATAACTTTTAACATCTTTAAACCTTCCTCTATCTTTTTCTTTGCAATCCGTACGTGTCCTCCAAATCCCAGAAACCTGTCGATTTGAAGTCCAAGGTACCTGTGACTGTTTACCATCTCAATCTCAGCGTTATTTATTTTTACGTTTAAGGTCTGGTTGCCTTCGTGGAACAAGACTACTTTGGTCTTGCTTGGATTAATTACTAGGTTTAGATCCTTAGCCCTACGTGTGAATTCCGTTAGTTGATATTGCATCTTCTGGTTCACCATTACGATGGATTTCGCCTTGACTATCAAGGCGAAATCATCTGCGAATTGAACCAAAATTACGTCTGCATCCTCGCTTCTGTGTAACATAGCCGTGTATACGTTAAAAAGCGATGGTGACATGACATCGCCTTGTGGAAGCCCATTGCTAATTATCCTTGTCAAAGTTTTTTCTCCAACTCTCATTTCCACATTCTTGTTTTTCAAGAAGGACGTGACCCAGACTTTCACTTCCAATGGGAACAACATTTGTTGCATGATCTCTTCCAAAACGTCAGTTTTGACAGCATTATATGCATTTGATAGATCCAGAAATGTTACTGCTGTGATAAAACCTTCTGTCTTGTTTTGTTTGATTGCATTCACCACATAGTTTACACAAGTAGACGTAGAAACGTTTCGTCTAAATCCAAAAGAAAGTTTTGGTAGGATATTGCGTTCTCTTAGATGATCCTGAATCATTTCCAGCACGGCTGTATTGATGATCTTGGTGATCGTTGGAATTAGAGCTATTGGCCTTTTCCCTTGTACTGTGCTTTGATCACGTCCTGGCTTAGGAATCGCAACGAAGGTGCTGACTTCGAGTTTTTGGACGACAAAATCCTATTCCACTTCTCTGCATCCATAAGGTTGTATCGACAAACTGGTCCATAAGATAGTGGTACATTGATGTCTACATCATTTTTCCCCACGTGCACATCCAAAAATTCCTCTCCTAATTGTTCGTCTTCTTGTATTGGATTGTTGACTTTCTTTTGATAGCTTTTCCCTGATATTCTCGCAATTTTGCTCCAGAGTACCTTAGAGCTAGTTTGTGGATCAACTGTTTCTGCATGCTTTTCAATTTGTTTTTTAATGCCTTCGTTTTTAAGTTTAGTGAATATCGCCGAATACTTCTTGACCTCTATTGCGTTTTCTATAGTGCTTTTTTCATGAAACCTTTTTACTGCCTCCATCTTATTTTTCCATGCTTTCTCTACCTTATCGCTCCACCATGCTTTAGGCTTGTGTTTACTCACTTTTCTGTTATTATTCACACATTCTTTTACTTTGCTTCTAAATCCTTCCAGACTATGTACGTCCTCACAACTCCAATTAGAGATCTCCTCGAATATTTTTCGATGGTTTATGAAATGTGGTTTAAATGTCCTATCAGGTGTGATCAAATTTGCTTCAATCAACCGATGTTCACTTCTTCCAATGGATTTTGGAAGTACTTGCCATTCGATCTGCGAATATAGCCCTACCGAACATATTGTTAGATCGATTGCTGTTGCTCGTTTTGTAATGTCTGTTGGGACAAATGTTTTGGATCCATCATTCGCCAAAAGTAAGTTTGGGTTGTTAATCACGTCCATTAGAATTGTTCCTTTTCGATCGCAGTTTCTGTTACCCCATGAGTAATGGTGGCAATTAAAATCACCGGCGATGATAACTCCGCTGTACCGCTCCAATTGAGAGAACAAAGAGTTAATTTCCATTTCAAAGGCACTGGTTGTCACTGATGGCGCCACGTATATTCCGACGACTACTATGCCCAAACGCAGTATTTTGGCAACAATAACTTGAATCAGCTCCGATTGTATCGTGACGTCTACCTGTTGATAGTTGTATTTCTGCTGAACATATATTCCGACTCCACCAGAACCATCTGTTCTAGATGCTAGTATCTGATGATATCCCGTTATCCTGTACGCTCGGATTGTCTCCTCTCCTGGCTTAGACCAAGTTTCCGAGAACACTCCGATGTCGTAATTTGCTTCGTTCAACACTCGCAAAATTTCATCTTTATTTTTCCTTAGACTCTGAACATTCGCTTGTACTACTCGCATTTTCCTACATTGATAATTTTTGTGTACAATTCTTCTTCTTTTGGTTTACATTCCTAATTGCTATTTTAGTTCCAAATTAAAGGGGTGTACCTTACCTTCTCCGATCATCTTTGAAACAAATCTTGAAAAAAATTCCTGATTTGGTTCATCTATTGTGTTTATTGATGTGGATGGCTGTGGGCCATTCAATTCGTCGTGTCTCTCCTGCTGCTGCTGTTTCGCTGCTTGTCTTAGTTTGTTCTTTCATTTTCTGCCTCTGTCACCTTATACTTACTGAATAAGGCCACACCATTAGCGTTGTTCTGCCAGTCTGTTTTTTTCTTTTTCTCTTGAATTTGCACCAATTGTTCTGAGATGATGTTTGAATTTTCATCTTCTCCCATCCGCTTCCGTGTTCGGCTTGGTACGTCTATCCTAGGCTTATATTTTCCTGCAGTCATACTGGCGTAGGAATCGGCCGGTGTCGGCTCCTGGGCAGACTCTACTAGCGCTTCATAGTAATTGCGTGTTTGGATAGGGAATTGTTCCACGGCTTCTATCGCTGTGAGATTTGTACGTGCCATAATGGCCTGTACGTTGTTTTGCCGTGTTCGTTCTGGGCAGCTGATATCCGTAGTCTTGTGTTCAACTCGGCAGTATAAGCACCTCTTGGGCTGTCTGCACTCATTGAAATCTTCCTCCTTGTCGTGAGTTTAGAGCAGTTATTGCATCTGCGCTTGCTTTTGCAGTTCGCTGCCAGATGATTGTACCGAAGACAATTATGACACAGTACAGTTTTCCTGTAGAACGCTCTGACGCCAACCGAGCAACAGAAAATTCTGATATGCTTCGGAAGCTTGGCTGCTCTAAAAGTTATGCTTACTCGCATAGTTGGCTCTTTTTTGCCGTTAAAATGTCGATTCATACGGTAGACTGTCATTATCGGGTATTCACATTCCATTTCCTCAGCAATCTCTTTCTCGGAAATGTCCAGGGGTACACCGGCAATTACACCCGTGACGGACACCAGGTGTCGTGGGATTTATGCTCGATAATTTTTCTCTTTTAAGTTTACATCCGCTGTTAATCTGTTCGCGACCTGATAATTGTTGAGATATACCATGAGCTTGTTTCGTCCTACCTGTTTCATTTCTGTGATATGCGTCTTGTATATTAGCATCTTGCGCAGTGTACTTGCCAACGACAACTTGTTGATCTTCAGTTTTCCATTCTGTGTGTCGATCAGTTCAACCAGGATACGAAACGGTGCGCAGTCACCGTGCTCATATTGATAATTGATCTTCTTTTCCTCTCGATTGGTGTTCGTTTGCGTCGTCATGCCGATGGGCGTCCATTGGTGTGCCAGATTGCATCAGGGTTCCATTTTCCAATTGTTCCATATTCGCCATTTTTATTTTTTACTCAACGATATTCTATGCGCCATTTTGTTTTCCGAAGATATCTCTTTCACACTTTCACACCAATTTAGCGTCTTATCGCTTGTTTTATAACACTAGTTAGTTTCTAAACTGTTTCTTTATCAATTGAAATATACCACCAACAATAGAGCAAATTTACTAGCTCCACGTGATATCTATCACAATCAAAATCACTCGTAAACACTTTTCACTAAAACGCGTGTTAATACTCCGACGTCTCGTGCTCGAATGTAATTTGGCTTCAAAACATGTTTATCTATTATTCACAATTATTAGTGAATGTGATTGCAAGCCAAAGCCAAATTAGCATTTTATTTCATAAAATTAGCCTTCAATGTGAAAAGAAATCACGAGACGATGCATAAATCCAGGCTTATTGACAAAAATGAACAACATGAATTTTCTAACTAATCCACTGTGCAGGGCTTAGCCAAACAATATTTCAACCGAAAACATTCAATTTCTAGGCAAAATTTTATTATATTCAGAATTTGATAAAAAAAAAATACATACGTTTCCTACAACAAGCTAAATTTATTCAAAAGTTCTTAAGTTTAACTCGTTCGAATGTCTCCAATGTAGGCAAGCGAACTTTATATAAGCATGAGTGTAGTTATTTTTTGTTTTTTCTTGCGTGTGATTTGTCGTATGACAGAAATCGGTTCTTTTCAGATGCTGGCCAGATCTTTAGGGATTATCCGGAATATCCTGGACACTGCATATATGCATCATATAAACTATTTTACATGGTTTACAATTTTCTTCAGATTTTAGATGTCCAAATAGAGATGTCGTATGACCTATCATGTGGTGTAATATCTACTATTCATTGAAACAATAGAATATAATTATTTTGATTCTGCAACGATCGGGCCAGATCAAATAATTGTTTAAGGTTGAAACAATATACAATAAAAAAAGAGAAACAACATTCAAACGGCAAAGACCCACTCTGAACATCGAAGTGAACTCAACTCTGTTCCTGCATTCATCCCTTGGTATCCGTTTGTATGTAGAAGTGCGCATGAAAACATGATGCTCTTGCACCTGGGATTACTCAAAATTCATATACAAAACTGTGTTATATTTTTACATCAAAAGATTGCCAAGAAAATTATCAATCTTATGGTACCAATGAAAGTACATAAAACAAGATTTCATAGCATACTTTTTGGATTTCCAAAACAACCTTAAACGTTCCACGCTATGGGAGCTGCGAGCCGTGGGAGGTGGAGGACGAAAAAAATAATAATAACCAACAGCAGCCTGTTCATTTCGTTTAGAAAGAATTGTACATCGAAGAAGGTTATTTTGAAAAGCCGACAACGTGGCATCTGTATGTTTCAGAATGAGGAAGTGCTGGGAAGATGTTTGTTCAATTGATACAATTTTTTATTCATTTTTTTCAAATGATTAGTCTAACGGCTAACAAACCTGATTATATCAAAACTGGCTAACATTTTAGTTAAAATCGTTTGAACTTTATGCATCGTTCTATGTTCCATAAACGAGTCACTTGTTGAATTCAAGTGGATATTTCATATGTTGGAAACATCATCACAAATTTCGACGTTAGGAAAACATCAGCCTCTGCATAAAAATTAAAACAAATCTTTGTTTTTTTCCCTGTAACCAAGAATGTTACTGTATTATATATGTATCAATTTCAGGAAAATTTGCAGACTATTTTCATCGACCACCTAACTAACTAACTTGATGTTAATTAATCCACATCAGGACCGTTTTGCCAATATTTCAAATAAAATAAATAATTGTAGGTATATTATAGATCAGAATGTTCAAGTGTTTTTACGAAAAGTTATCGAAGTACTAAGAATATTTTGAGAAAATGGAAACAAATCATCTGACGATATTTTAATGTGCCAGTTTTTAAAATAACGTTTTCTTAACCATTTGGAATGTTCTCAAAAATTGATAAAAAAAATTATAATTTGAAGACATGTTGTAGTGCCTTAAGATTTCTGAAGTACGTGAATACATTTTACATAATTTTAAAAATAGCTACGTTAGTTATATTTTGAAAAAAAGGTTAAGGTATTCGAATGAATAATTCTCTCTGTAATATTTCTAGAAAATTTAATAAAACCTCCGACGACATCTTGATATGCATCACATTTTGTTTTTGATGAAGAATTAAATTAAACATAATTTTGTTAAAAGCCTACTTTGTATTCTTACGAAAATATATTTGAATGTAAAATATGCAACTATTTTTAATTTTTAATAGTATTCTATGTATTTTGGAATATATTAATATGATTTTTTCAAATCATTTAGAGGCATTTTGATGAATAGAAACTGAACTAACATACATAATGCAATCCCAAGGAACATTTAAGGAACATAAAAGTTTGCATACATTAATTGTTATGTTTGTGTTCTCCGTGCGTGGAGTAACGATTATGATGTAGAAGGAGATGTCTCGCTCATCGCCATGAGGCACCAAGAGTGGACAGTAATGTTTTTTGCTAGAATGAAAGATATGAAGAGAAAGTTGAAAGTTCCGTCAGTGTACGGTAGGCTAGAAATAGAACAGAGGTATTGAAAATTGAGTGAAAGGGCATGGTAAAGTAGTATTCGAACCACAGGCGCTTCGTTTAGGCAATGTTAGGCATGTTAGGCAAACGAAGCGCCTGTGGTTCGAATACTACTTTACCATGCCCTTTCACTCAATTTTCAATACCTCTGTTCTATTTCTAGCCTACCGTACACTGACGGAACTTTCAACTTTCTCTTCATATCTTTCATTCTAGCAAAAAACATTACTGTCCACTCTTGGTGCCTCATGGCGATGAGCGAGACATCTCCTTCTACATCATAAAAGTTTGGTTAAAATAGCAGCACAAATATTCAATTTCGAAGACACTTGGGTTAGTCATTTCAAATTACTTAAATGTAAGTCAAAATGTCTAAATAATTTTATGTATGATATTCGAAGCTTTTTGCAACATTCAGAGAAAATTTCAAATAAAAATTTGAGTGCATTCAACAGGCACATCAACCTGGAGATTTTCTAAAGTGACCAAATTTTGAGAATATCTGCCTGATTATTATTAATTATGATGTCCCTAGTGATTTTCTGAAGGAATAAATATTTTTTTATTTTTTTTTCAATAACTAGTAAGCTAAATTTTTTTGAATGACTTTCATTCTGTAAAATATAAGCAAATCATATGATGATGAAGACAATTTTCGAAAAAATGGTCTTGAGAATTTTGACTCAATGATACTGTGACACTCTATTCAAGTATCATTTTTAGCAATATTTTTAGTTTTTTCGAATGTCCTGAATGAATTTTTTTACAAATTCCTCAAAATGGGCGCATTTTTTCAAATTCCCAGCTACAGTAAAATTATTCTGATTAATTTATGCAAATATCCTCTGAATAATTATAAAACAAATTATTATTTGATAAACTCAATCGTTTTGATCAAAACTACATTTATTGGAAATGTTTAAGCCAGCTATTCCATAAAAAAAATCAAAACTTTATTTAATCATAAATTCCTAAGCTAAATCAAAATTAAATTCTCTGTACACATATTCAAAATAAATATTTTTCTACAAAGACTATACCAAATCTTTCATGCTTAACATACTTAATTTTTTGACTTACAATTTATCAACAAAATATAACTAATACAGCTTATTTCAAATCATGTCAAATTCATTTAATTATTTTAGAGAATTGTCAGGCGTATCAAAATGGCGTTAGATGATTTCCTTAAATTTTCTTAGGATATTTGATAACTTAAAAAAATATTCATAGAAATTCTTGAATGTTTTGACACCCAATATATTAACCAGAAATTGTCAAATTAGATAAACATAAAACTTACAATGTATTAACGTATTCAAAATTATGCCGTTTGAAATTGTAATGGAAAATATACAAGTACATAAAAATGTCACCAAATTGTTTGTTCGGACTTTCTTATATCATGAAAATCTTGAACATTATAATTATATTCATTAAAAAATATAGAAAATATAAGTCACGTGTTTTTTTTTATTTTGATTTTTTTTTTTTTTTTTTTTTTTTAAAAATTTTTTTTTTTTTTTTTTTTTTTTTTTTTTTTTTTTTTTTTTTGTTTTTAAAAAAATTTTTTTTTTTTTTTTGTTTTTTTTTTTTTTTTTCAAAAAAAAAAAATTTTTTTTTTTTGGGGGGGGGGTGTTTTGTTTTTTTTGGTGTTTTGTTTTGGTGGGTTGATTTTTAAAAAAAAAAAAAAATATTTTTATTATAATATAAAAAAAAAATTTTTTATTTTTTTTTTTTTTTTTTTTTTTTGTTTTTTTTTTTTTTTTTTTTTTTTTTTCGAGGGTGTTAAAAAGGGTGGTGGGGTGTTTTGTTTTATATTTTTTTTATTTTTAAAATAATTTAAAAAATAATTTATAAAAAAAATTTTTTTTTTTTTTTTTTGTATGTGTTTTTTACCTTTTAAAAAATTCAGTTCTGTTTCTGCTTTCGTTTGGGACGGTTGAGAGTTTTGTTTCTTTCGCGCGATAGCCTTCTTCTCTACGGCATTGTAATAAATTTGCATTGTTCTTGTTTCATCAACCCGGTCGCTTTTGTTACAGCAGCAATGTGCGAGTTGAAAAATACTGTGCGATTTACCTTCGGCAATGGAGCGGATAAACCAGTCTTAGGCGAAGTGGCAAATTTCGTCAAAGGCTTGGATGTGGAGCTTGATGAAATTGAAGCTGCATATAGGATTGCCGATGAAAAGTCCCTTCTCGTCAAGTTCAAGTCTGAGCGGTCGATGTTGTACGCGTTGACCGCCAACTCGGATGAACTGATGTTCCACTATAGGAATGGAAAAAAGGTTAAAGTGCACATGTCGCATGCTCAGAATCACATCTGCTATGTGCGAATATACGATCTCCCACCGGAGGTTCCTGACCAGGAGATCGTTACGGTGTTATCAAAATATGGACGCGTAAAACGTATCGTGCGGGAGAAGTTTCCGGCGGAGCTGGGCATACCGGCGTACACTGGTGTTCGGGGCGCGTACATGGATGTGAAGCAGGAAATACCGTCATCGCTGCACTTTGCCAGCCGGAAGGGAAACATATACTACCAGGGCAACAAGGACAAATGCTTTATCTGCAAGGAAGAGGGACACCTGATGGCTTCCTGTCCCAAGCGGCAGAGTCGGAGTCAGCCGAAAGTACAAAGTCAAGAAAAGGAGCAAAGCGGTAAGCTGAAGAAAACGTCCGGATGTGCAGTAACCGGAGTTACAGCCACCGGTGGATCAGAAACTGAAGGTGAGGGAGAATTGGATATGCTTGAGGTACTGGAAGATAAAACGGAGGAATCTGTCATCATGCCGGTGGACACCGAAAAACGTATTGATGAACCGAAGGAGTTGGATACCCGCGATCGTGCGTTGTTGCAGTTCGCCGCATTCATGTCAACGGGGATCAGTAAACAAAAAGAGTCGGCTAGAATTGCGAAAGAACAAGAAGAAGCTAACATAAAATCGCCCCCAAGAAAGAAGAAGAATCATAATTTGGTTTAAAAATAGTTTTTTTTGTGTGTAACCCACAAACTTTGCCTTTGGCTCCGTAAAGCTAACGCAATTGAGCCTTATAAATAAATAAACTGGTTAAAAAAATAAGAAAATTTTTTTTAATTTTTTTTTTATTTTTTTTTTTATTTTTTTAAAAAATAGGGGACAAAGAAAACCACCACATAATATTTCCCCTATTTAAAAATATTTTTTTTTTTTTTTTTTTTTTTTTTTTTTTTTTTTTTTTTTTTTTTTATTTTTTTTTTTTTTTAAAAAAAAAATTTTTTTTTTTTTTTTTTTTTTTTTTTGAGGAAAGAAACCTTTCTTTTTTTTTTTTTTTTTTTTTTTTTTTTTTTTATAAAAAAAAAAAATAGGGGGGGGGGGGGTTTTGTTTTTTTTTTTTTTTTATTTTTTTTTTTTTTAAAAAAAAAAAAAAAAAAAAATAACAGGAATTAATTACGTCACGCTAAAATTGACTTTTTGTTACCCCCCCCCCCATGTCACGTTTTTTGTATGGACCTTCAAATTTTTTTGTATGGATCGTCACGTTTTCTCGAACCCCCCCTCCCCCCTACTGCGTGACATAATTAATTGACCTTCCCTAACTAATCCTGTCACGTGTATATCGTTTTATTTCAAGTAGGATAAATATAGGAACAATGAGATCAATATAGGTACATCTTCCCTATTTGATTATTTTCGTAAATTATCAGGCGCATCAAAATGACGTCAGATGATTCTTTAAATTTTTTTTTACAAATATTTTTCACAAAGAAAATAAACATAACTTGAACTTTTAGACTAACAACACAGCAATCAACAAATCTATGTCAGATATTTTTAATTTGTCCAAAGATGTTTTTTAATGATTTCTTTGAATGGCTTCAAACTAAGAAAATTATTCATCAATACTTGAATGTTTTGACTTATAACGTGTTCACCCAAAAAAATGTGTCAGTTGAAAAACACTTGATTTTGTCCTGAAGCTTACGAAAAACTGCCTATTTTTAGAAGGTAGTAATATTGAAAATGATGGCGTTTATATTATTTAATATGAACCAGGTCTTTGAACGATTTGTTTTAAACTGTCTCAAGATATTCCAAAAATCAAAGAGAAATATTTAAAAAAATTGAGACTAAGTCATGTGTTTTTCAAATTGAAAGTAATGTGGTTATAATTTGATTGAACCTTCATTTTTTGGTTTAATTTGATTTCTTGAATTATTATTGAATTTTCTAAAATACTAAAAAAAATAATTCATAAAAATACTTATTTTTGATTCCTGATATATGTACATGAAATAGAAAAGTAAGCGTTATTCAAGATATTAAAATAAATTTAGGTAGTTAGGAAAACTGCCAGGCTCATTAAAATGTTCATAAAACTTAAAATGTTGATTACTTAAACGTTTTTGGAATATTCTTAGAGCTTTGAAAATTGTACGTAAAAATACTTGACTGTTATGACTTCCAAGATCCCTGAAATTGATAAGGCAGCTTATTTTATTTTGTTTTAGTTTTTTCTCAATATTTCAAGATATTAGGCAAACCGTTTTCAGAAGTTTTATACTTTACAATATTATACTTTCATTTCTTACACCTCATTTCATGAGTAAGTCTGGTTTTTTTTAAATTAAAATGCCATCATAAGACGTGTTTTAATTTGTCTCAAAAATAATTTGTCAATTATTTTATTATTTTTAAAAGTTTGACCATTTTTCTTAAAAACACTTGGACATTCTGATCTACAGTATCTTTGCAACTATTTTTAGTATTTTAAACATTGGGGAAAATGCTCTTACATTATTTTGCTATCAACATGTGAGTATTAGAGCCGTTTCAACAGGTAATAGCGTTGAAATATTCGTAGGAATGATTGCACATTTTATTTATAAAATATTCGAAGAATATTAACACAAGAGGAAATTTCGACATATCATCAGACGATTTTTTTTGGGATTTTTTTCAAAATAAATTACACTTGATTTAATATGGAAAATGGTTGTCTTTGATTATTGGGGTGAGTTTATTGTGAGTCAAAAAACCATGTATCATAATGAATCTTGTGAATAATCGAAAATGATTCAAAATTATAATTTTTTTTTAATATTTGATTTTTAAGTGTTTGAGAATGTTCTGAAATACTAAAAAAATATATATATATAGGCATATTTTAGATTTCCATAGAAGATAAATAGATTTAACATAATTTTGAAAATATCTGCACTTAGTTATTTGAGAAATTAAAAAAAAAATCATCTAACAACATATTGATAACGGCTGCCTAAGCTATCTTTTCTTCTAAGCGTTTCAAGCTTTTTCCTTAACAATAAGCTTATTGCTTGCTCTCAACTTAGTGTTCTAAATGCACTTCCACAGTTATTAATTGAGAGCTTTCGATGACAGGTACCATTTTTGCATTAGTATGATTGTGTGACAAGTAAAATCATATCCTATGCCCAGGGAGTCGAGAAATTTTCCTCAACGAACCCAGTCACCTCCAGCATGGTATTGCTGTGTAGCTGCGCATTTACTGACTGAGCTAAGGGAGGACCTAGCTATTACAAGTAACTATAATTGTTGTCAAATGTTCAATTATAATTATTGATTAAAATGAGTGATATTCATATATTTTAGAATATCCAGAAAAAAATCAAACGAATCATCCGAGAACATTTTATTAATGAGCCTGTTTATTCTTTGAAATAGTTAGGTGCATTTCATTTAATTTGAAAAATACATTACATAGTCATATCAATATAAATAAAATTCAAAACTTTTATTTTGTATGGATATTCCAAATTTTACAAAATGGACGTAAGTATTTCAGAAAATCATTTGCCGCATCAAAAAGACTTTGCTTATTTCCTGTAAATATTTCGAAACAAGATGAAAATCATTCATAGTAACGTCGACACGTTTTGTTCAAAACTATATTAACCAGAAATGAACATGTCAGGTATTTTAATTATTACCAAAATATACTTCATTATTATAGATAACTAGCTGAACCCGGTGCGTGCGCTGCTACGCTTGCAACTAAATAAAGCAAAATTTAATATAACTGGCACGTTTTTTTTTTTTCGAAATGAGTTTTTTTGTCTTGAATTAGCAGGGGTTCAAACTTCTATCAAAACATGCTTCGTACCCAAGAAATACACGTTTTGTGTTTAAGTAACCTGGATAATTCTCATTTTTGGTAGAAACTTGTGTTGCATTTGTATGGGAGCCCTCCCTTCCAGAGGGGGGTGGTTTCTCAAACCACCATACAATCATTGCCTTCAAAACCCACCACATGCCAAATTTGGTTCCATTTGCTTGATTTATTCTCGAACCATCACATTGGGCTCATCGATTATAATAAAAATTTGAGTTTCATTTGTTTGAAGCCCCTCCCCTCCTTCTTCAGAGAGGGGAGGGGTCTTGAACTACTATAGAAACATTCTTGCCTTCAAAACCCCCCACATGCCAAATTTGATTCAATTTGCTTGATTAGTTCTCGGGTTATGATGAAATTTGTGTCTCATTTGTATGAGAGTGCCCCTTCCTGAGAGAGCAGGGGTGTCAAACAATCATAAAAACCTTTCCCAGCCCCAAAAACCCCTTGATATAAATTTTCACGTTGGTCGGTTCAGAACTTTCCGAGTCTATAACGGTCTGACAGACAGACAGACAGAAATTCATTTTTATGTATATAGAAATCTAGCCTCCGAAAAAACCCCCATATGCTAAAAGGGGTTTCATTTACTTGATTAGTTCTCGAGTTATGCAGAAATTTGCTTTTTATTTGTATGAGAGCCCCCCCCCTTCAAAATGGGGAGGGGTATGGAACTGCCATAGAAACATTTCTTGCCTCCAAAAACTACAAAATGCCAAATGCCATATTTGGTTTCATTTGCTTCATTGGCTCTCGAGTTATGCTAAAAATTATGTTTGTTTATTTTTATGGGAGTCTCCCCTTCCAGAAGGCGTAGGGGTCTCAAGCCACATTAAATATTTCTCTCAAAAACCTCCACATGCCAAATTTTGTTCCATTTGCTTTAATTTTTATCGAGTTATGCAGAAATTCGTGTTTCATTTGTATGAGAGACCCCTCTTTCAGTGAGCGGAGGAGTCTCAAATCACAATAGAATCATTTTTTGCCTTCGAAAACCCCCACCTGCCAAATGTGGTTCCATTTACTTGATTATTTCTCGAGTTATGCAGAAATTTGTGTTGGATTTGTTTGTAAACTCCCCTCCCTCCCCCTACCAGATGGCGGAGCAGTCTCAAACTTCCATAGAAACATTTCTCTCCTCCAAAAACCTCCACATGCCAAATTTGGTTCCATATGCTTGATTAGTTCTCGAGTTATGCACAAATGTGTTTCATTAGTATGAGAGCCCCCCTCTTACAGCGGGTGGAGGGGTCTTGAGTTACCTTAGAAACATTTCTTGCCTTCAAAAACCTCTACCTGCCAAATTTGGTTCCATTTACTTGATTAGTTCTCGAGTTATGCAGAAACTTGTGTTTCATTTTTATGGGAGCCTCCCTTTATAGAGAGGGGAGGGGTCTCAAACTAACATAAACACATTTCTTGCCTCCAAAAACTTCCGCATGCTAAATTTGGGTTTCTTTGCTTGATCAGTTCTCGAGTTATACAGAAATATGTATTTCATTTGTATGGGAGCCTCCCTTTCTAGAGAGGGGAGGGGTCTCAAACTACCATAAAAACATTTTTTGCCTCCAAAAACTTCCGCATGCTAAATTTGGGTTTCTTTGCTTTATCAGTTCTCGAGTTATACAGAAATATGTATTTCATTTGTATGGGAGCCTCCCTTTCTAGAGAGGGGAGGGGTCTCAAACTACCATAAAAACATTTCTTGCCTCCAAAAACTTCCGCATGCCAAATTTGGGTTTCTTTGCTTGATCGATTCTCGAGTTATACAGAAATATGTATTTCATTTGTATGGGAGCCTCCCTTTATAGAGAGGGGAGGGGTCTCAAACTACCATAAAAACATTTTTTGCCTCCAAAAACTTCCGCATGCTAAATTTGGGTTTCTTTGCTTGATCAGTTCTCGAGTTATACAGAAATATGTGTTTCATTTGTATGGGAGCCTCCCTTTCTAGAGAGGGGAGGGGTCTCAAGCTACCATAAAAACCTTTTTTGCTTTCAAAAACTCACACATGCTAAATTTGGTTTCTTTTGCTTGATTAGTTCTCGAGTTGTGTAGAAATATGTGTTTCATTTGTATGGGAGCCCCCCCTTTCAGAAGAGGGAGGGGTCTCTTACTATCTTAAGAACCTTCCCCGGCCCCAAAAACTCCTGCATACAAATTTTCACGCTGATCGGTTCAGTGGTCTCCGCGCCTATTAGGCACAGACAGACAGACAGACAGACAGACAGAAATCCATTTTTATATATATAGATTTTCTGCCATATCAGAATGATTATGTATTAGTGGTGGTAATGTTCTCGGATCATATATTTAAAAAAAATCATTGTAATTCTTGAGCAATTTTCTTAAAACTTAATATGTATAATATATGAGATACTTCATATTTATAATATAATATAAGAACTAATTTTGTCCAAAAATGGGTTTCAAAATTTCAAACGAAGTTTTCTGTAAAAGTTAATTTAAAGAAATACTTTTGACCTCACATTTATTTACTAAATGGATCAGCTATTTTCCATTTTTTTCAAAGCGGGCTACATAAAATCCCTAGCCACTTCAACATGACTGTGAATCCTTTATTTTTTCTATGTATTAACAAAATATATAATATCATTCAAACTAATACTTGAAATATTTGACCAAAAACTAATTTACCTGAAATAAGTGTGTTAGGTTATTTCATTGATTTCATAAAAAAAAAATCCTGCCACATGAAACGACTTTAAATCATCTTTTTTGTTATTCTATATATAAATGAGAAGAATATTTTATACGAATACTTGAACGCGTTAAATTTAACTAGGATCTTTAAATTTAACGCAAATATATCACGCAAGAAAAAACTGGCCAAAGTCATATCTGGTTCATTTAGTTTTGGTCAAACTGTTAAAGAATTACATTTAATAAATTTATGTATATTTGTTATATTCAAAGAAAAAAAACATATCAAGTAAATTCAGTTTTGAACGAAAAGTTCGAGTGTTTGATGAAGATTGATTCGAATGATTGTAACGCAAATGGTTCAAAGTTATTTCAATACGGCTTAAGAATTCCTGAAATAATGATTTCCCGATTTTAAAAATGTGCCAAAAACTTCAAAATGATGATAATTTGTTTAACAAATTCATTTTAAATTCAAACATAATAACTTGAAAAAATACATTTAGTACATTTACGTTAACTGACTATGCTATGTATTTTTTAAATTATATGAAATGCTCAAAACATTTTGCAAAATTTAGTGTGCCAGAATATCCTCGGATGATCTCTTCAGGATATTACAAAAAAAAATTGACGAAAGCGCTTACAATAATACTTGAATAAAACATCATATTACAATAGAGTATAAGTTTTCAAAAGCATTTATATTCTTTATTTCTTATTTTTCATTTGATTTTGTTTATATTTTTCAGATTGTTTTGAAATACAATAAAAATCATTCAAAACAAAAACTCAAGAACGAGTACTGGTCAAGCATTTAAAAAAAATGAATTCAATTTGTTAAGAAAATCACTACCCAAACATTTCGTATTGGATTTTCTTAAATAACTATTCATTAAAATATTTGAGCAGTTTTACTTCCATATATTATACTAGCTGAACCCGGTGCGAGCGCTGCTACGCTTGTAGCAAAATGAATGAAAATTTAATAGAACTGGCACGTTTAGGGTTGCGTTTTAGATTGAGTTTTTTTTCTTGACTAAGAAGGGGTTCAAACTTCTACCAGAACATGCTACTTACCCCAGAAGTACACTGTTCGGTATGGATTCCTTGGGTGTGGACTGTATAAAGGGGACTTCTGATTGCGGAATTTTGATCGGCTGAACGGGTGGAAGAATCCTTTTGGTTGGGCAAGTTCGATCGGGATGAACAGTGAAAAGAAGGAAGTCGAAAATTCTTAACTCTTATATTTTTCCTCTTTCTACTGCTAATTGATTGATAATGGGTCGCACACGGTAGGTAGCAAGTAGCGCCGCTGCTCTGCTACTCGTCGTCGGTTGGTACAGCTGCACTCGTTCTGCTGCTGTCGGGGTCGGGGCAGCTAATTCGTTTTGCTGCTGCTGCTGATGCTGCTGCTGCTTTCGGGTCGGGTCGGGTCGTAATTATTTCCTTCCTAATCGGATGCTCGTAAAAAACTGAATAGAATCCTTCGAGGCGCTTGTTTTTTTCATAGCCGTTCTTCCTTCTTTGTAGCGGTCTTCTTCATTCTTCGGTCGAGTGTTGTGAAAGATGTTCGTTGTTAATGAGGCGGGCCATATTTTGTTCTCGTTCTTTCTTGCGGCTTGGATGCAACATACACCAGCCTCGTTGGAATGTTTCGTTCCTACTACTTCGTCGTGTTGTCTTCAAGTAGGCGTTGATTATCCTCTGTTGGTAGTATAGAGTTTCGTGATTGGACGTCTGTAGACCGTTCCTTCACTCAAAACGTCCACAGCTCGAACCAGGTTGTCGGCACCGGGGTACACCGAAATTACTCGGCCGAGTTTCCAGCATAGCGGCGGCCGGTTGTTGTCGTGTAGAAGGATTACCATACCTGGCTTAACGCTGTCCATCGTCGTCCAATTCTTTTTGCGAGGTTGCAGACTCATCAAATATTCTCTGGACCAGGCTCGCCAGAAGTGCTTCGCGCATGAGTTGACAATGCTGCCAACGGGACAGTCGACTGATTTTTGTTTCGTTCTTTGATGGCTCTGGTAACGCGTTCATTGGACGACCGATCAAGAAATTGGCTGGTGTTATTACCTCAGGATCGGTTGAATCGTTGGAAACGGCAAACAGTGGACGAGAATTCAACACTGCTTGTATCTCCCTTAACACGGTAGTCATTTCTTCAAAACTAAATACTGAATTTGCTACTATTCGTTTCAGGTGCGTCTTCGTCGATTTTACAGCTGCCTCCCACAGACCGCCAAACTCAGGAGCACCGGGCGGAATGAAGTGCCAATCAATCTCCTTGATCTGGCAATACTTGATGATGCGGTCGACTTCGGTTTCTCGGCGGAAAAGCTCATACAGTTCGTGCAATTCGTTCTTGGCACCATGAAAATTTGTACCGTTGTCCGAATGGATTTCTGATGGTACTCCATATTGGCCAATGAATCGTCGAAGCGCTGCGATAAAAGCGTTGGTCGTCAGGTCTGACACCAACTCCAGATGGATGGCCTTTGCTGACAGACACACAAAAACTGCACTGTATGCCTTGATCTGTTTTGGTCGGTAGGATCCCTGCTTCACAACAATGGGTCCGGCATAATCGACGCCAATGACACAGAATGGCGGCGAAGGAGTTCCACGTTGCGTTGGTAATTCACCCATTAGCTGCTTAACATCGACTGGATTCGTTCGGAAGCATGTCAAACATGACCTAGTGACCTTTCGTATTGTTGATCTGCCGTTCGTCAGCCAAAACCGTTGTCGCATTGTTGCAAGCAATCCGCTAGGTCCAACGTGAAGCTGCTCTATGTGCATTGTCCGTATCAGCATCTCTATCACTGGGCTCGTGTGTGGCAAGATGAGCTGATGCTTTGATTCATCAGGTAGGCGCGAATGGCTAAGGCGACCACCCACACGCAGAATGTTGCCTGTTGGGTTGAGCGGTCCGATTCGCTTGCATTTCACATTTGATTGAAGACGCTGGATCTCGTCGAAGTGTTGCATCACCCGAACAATTACCAACAACGATTGACGAAGCTCACTGATGGTCAAGCATTTCTTCAATACTCAGATTGTTCACGAAACGGAGAACCCATGCGATGATTCGTTGTAGTTTCCGGAAAGAATCGTACTTCCGAAAGACTGGTAGCGGTTGCTCGATTATTGCAGTCGTCGTCACTGTTGAAGGCTTTAATTCAGGCAGCTCGCTGTCGGTGGTTTCTTGATGCGGCTCCATTTCGATGGTCAACTAGTTGGTGAACTTGGGACCGTTCCACCATAGTCCACTCGTGATGAGATCGATTGGCAACATACCTCGCGAAACTATGTCTGCCGGGTGGAGATGAGACCGGACGTTGCTCCACTGATAGCCTTCAGTGAGCCTCCGTATCTCCGCTGTTCGGTTGCGGACGAATACCTCTAGTTGAGATGGATGCTTTTTAAGCCAAGCCAACACGATTTGGCTGTCGGACCACAACGTCACCTGTTCGAAATGGATGTTAATGTTATCAATTACCTTGTCGACCAAGCGAGACAGTAAGATAGCAGCGCACAATTCCTTGCGCGGAATCGACATTTCGTGGAGGCGCCACCTTCGACTTGCTGGTCAGCAAGCGTGACGTGGTTGCGTCGGGAAGAACGTACTCGTTCCTCTGCTGACTGATGGTGTCGTTTACAGGATCGCCCCAGTCCTGTTTATTGTGCACATAGTTGTTGCACCAGCAATTTGGCTAGCACGATGGATGGCGAAAACAAACCTAGGGGGGTCGAATAGCTTCCGCCACTTTAGAGTAGATTCGTCTCTTCGTTCAGGGTTGGTTCGTTGTTGTGGCTAAATCCAGTTCTCCAGCGAGTAGATACTACGTAGGATGTCGGATACCAGAGTAGACCAAGAACCTTGGTGGCTTGGTTGATATCGCTGTCTTGCAAGGGCTTCGTGGTTTTTGATCCTCGTGTGGAATGGTTTCCAAGAACTCTTCCGAATTGGAACACCATTTTTGGAATGTGAATCCTGCCTTTCCCAACATCGTCTTCAGCTGGCGCTGCGCTTCCAATGCTTCATCGAGTGTATCGGCTCCCGACAATACGTCATCCACATAGCAAGTCCCTTTTTGATGATCCTGGCTGCCATCGGAAACTTTTCGGCTTAATCGTCGGCGAGTTGTACCAAACTCCTTGTAGCTTGATATGGGGCTGATGCGGTCCCGTAGGTGACGGTTGTCAATTCTAGGACTTTCAGTCGGTCGCTTGGGAATTCTCTCCAGAATATTCTCAGGTAATGTGTGTCGTCCGAATGCAGTCGTATTTGACGGTGCATTTTTGTTAAGTCCGCCGTGAAGACGTACTTGTGGATCCGGAATCGTAAAAGAATCAAATACAACTCACTCTGTACCACCGGTCCCACCAGAAGTACGTCGTTGAGGGAAAGATTACCGTCGGATGATTTTGCGCTGGCGTCGAAAACAACTCTACACTTGGTTGTAGAACTGTTTGGTCGGAGCACGGCATGATGAGGCAAATAGTAGTTTTGCAACTTCGGATCGTCGTTCGTCTCGTTGATTTCTCGGCAATGACCAAGCTCCTGGTATTCCCGAATAAAATCCACATATTGGACATTCAGTTCAGGATTGCGTTGAAGTCGGTTCTCAAGCATGTAAAATCGCTTCAAGGCTAGCGACCTACAGCTATCCAGTTGGTGTACATTGTCCTTTAACGGAAGTATGACAACGAACCTCCCGTCATAGTCACGGAAGTGCGTTGCCGCGAAATGGTCTTCACATCGTTGTTCGTCGGTTGAGTTCGATGATGCATTCGGAACGTCTTCAATTTCCCAAAATTTGTGCATCCAATCCTCCACGGTTTGGATCGATGCCACTTGGGAGTACCGTAGATCCTCGGTCGAATTGTCTGACTGCATTGCGCCTGCAACCAGCCAACCCAGCTGTGACTCTCGTAGCTCAGGCAATCTGTCGTTGATTGTGATGTAGTTTGGCTTCATGAGTTGGAAAAAGATCAGCATGTCTATCTGCGGAAGAATGATGGATCAGCAAGTTGAACGTAACTTGGAATGTTCAAGCTTGTGACGTCGATGCTTCGAGATGGGATGATACCCGTCACCTTCATCGTTATCAAGCAATCCAACTTGGCTCGAAAATCACTGCAACGAGATCGAAATTCGATATTTACCTTCTCACTGGCGGTCGTTCGTAGGTTGTTGATTCCCGCAATCGCTACGTTAGCGGGCTGTCGCTTGATACCAATGATGTTGGCCATCTTTTCGGTGATGAAGTTCACCTGGGACCCAGAGTCCAGGAGTACGCGGCATGGCTGTTAGCGGGCTGTCGCTTGATACCAATGATGTTGGCCATCTTTTCGGTGATGAAGTTCACCTGGGACCCAGAGTTCAGGAGTACGCGGCATGGCTGTAGTTGCTTACGTTGATCCATAACGAAGACAACTGCAGTCTGAAGCAAGACGGTCTGAGATGCTTAGCCATGGTTTCACGCACAGGTTGTCGACACCGACTCGTTCGGTTGGCTCGACGTCGGAACGGGCGTCGCTAGTTGACGTTGTGTTTGGTCCTTTGGAACAGTTGACACGTTGGAGCGGGATTCTTGCTTCGGATCGAATTCTGCGTTATGGAGCTGTGTATGGTGCCTCTTCTGACACTTTCGGCAGCTCTTCGTTGATGTACAGTTGTTTGATCGATGTCCCTTTCGCAAGCAATTGGAGCACACGCCTGCAGCGCGTACTTTTTCCATCTTCTCACTTCTGGTAAAGGTGTTCAACTTGTTGCACTGGTAGTTGAAGTGCGTACCGTTGCAAAAGTCGCACCTCTCGATGACTTCTGAATCGTTCGATGAAGCGGCATGAGCTCGGCTAACGAACTTCGGGGTCGGTGTGAACTACTTCGGTGTAGGCGTCGTCTTTGCATTCGGTATTTTGTTTGCGGTTTCACAACGTTCCAGAACTTGACAG
This sequence comes from Aedes koreicus, assembly GCA_024533555.2. Taxonomy (NCBI): domain Eukaryota; kingdom Metazoa; phylum Arthropoda; class Insecta; order Diptera; family Culicidae; genus Aedes; species Aedes koreicus. The sequence continues at coordinate 72,371 of JAHHFK020000358.1, forward strand.
TGTGACTTCAGAAACTCAACCGTCTTCTTGTACGTCGGCAGCTCACCAGATGCAAGAGATTGTTCCCAGTGCTTGCGTGTTGAATTTTCCAGTGCTGCCGTGAGTAGGTAAACAACAATCAGCTCCGACACACCAGAAATCTCTTGTTGCATGTACTCCAAGCTCTCAACATTCTTGGTACACGCATCGAGAAGGCTTCGTAACTCCTTGCTGGCTTCGGATGTCATCTTTTTCAGCGATAAGAGACCACGGATGTGCGTCTCCACTATCACTCGGGTGTTTTCGTATTTTTCCGTGAGAATCTTCCATGCTTGCTTGTAGTTTCCTTCGTTGATCGTTTTTGCGTCGAGTATTCCAGCGGCAGCTCCTACCAAGGCCTTATCGAGGTGGTAGAGCTTCACTACGTCGGAGTCTCGGGCTTGTGCCATCACGTCTGTAAACATGGCCTTGAACTTCGGCCAGTTTGTATATTCCCCATCAAACGTCGGAATAGGCGCTTCGAGGGGCTGCTGTTGTAGGATGACTTGCGGTGGTTTGGCTTTATCGCGCTTGATGATCAGCGATTCGGGCGGAAGTCCAATCGTACAGCTTTTCGAATCGCACATAGTTTCTTTCTTGCTCGTCGATTTGATCCTCCGGAACGATGGCAATAATCCGACTATGAAAGCCAGAAAACTCGGTGTACGCTGCTTCCAGTTTTTTTGACTTCTACCTTTAACTGTGGTAGTCCAAGTTCGGTGTTCTTCACACAATTGTAAATACTGTAGTATTAAAGAAAGATCATGTCATTAAATGTATTAGAACATAGTTTGCGTTTTGCCTTCATTGAAAAACGAAAATAAGAGAAATATTTTATATCCACTATTAAGACATAAGGCGTTAACGCGCCTCATTACCCTATTATAAAAAGGTGAGGTTTCCAAGACAACAAAAAAACCAAATAAACTGAACAGAAAAAATTATGATGACGAACTGTTCTCCTTTCAATGTTTCCCCTTCACTGTTTCTGATTGGCGGAAGAGTTTCAGCATTCAGCTATAAAAGTAATCCCATTCTCTTAGTGAAGTCATTCATCAGTCGAACGTCGCAAACGACACAAGCTACAGAGGTAGAAGCAGCAGCAGCGAGAAAATTGGGACCCCAACTCACTCAAGCAGCGGTACCAGTGGCAGTATCAAGAACCAAAACGAGGAGCGTGGACATACAACGGCGGCTCATTTGTCAATCGGACCAGATTGCAGCACGGCGGATTCGCTTCAAACCAGAGCAGCGCACGGTGGAATTTCCAAAATTAAACGGCTCTTTTCAGAGCCAGAAGACAATTTTAACTCGGGCAAACTACTCTGTCGGGTTTCATCGCCGAGGAGCACGATTATCAGTATCAGCAACATAATAAATCGGCGCTTTTCAGGGCCACAGTTGATTTAAGGTTTCCCATTTTGACTGCATTTTCCGGCAGCAGCAGCAACCGCGGGCCGAGTTTCACTCTGGCAACTACAGTGTCGGCGTCAAGCACAGTTCCTCCCATCAACAGCTTAGTGGGATTACCGATCATCATGACCCCCGGCTACGACAAATACGAATCAGCTTCGACATCACCTGCGCTCGCTGACGTGAAAGTGATTTCAGCTGCTCGCTTGCTTCATCGTTGGCTGCAGCGACTGGCTGCTCGGTCGTCTCGGTTGGCAGGATGGACTCATCGGAAAATCCCTCGAATGTTTCCGATTTGTCACCCTTGACAGGGGTTCGTTGCACTGACATCGCTGCACTTTTTTTCGGTGTGTTGCATGCCGTCGACGTTTTCCTCCACACGTCCTCGGCAAGCAATCAGAAGTCCAATCCGGTTCGTCTGGACCAATGTTCGGTGTGGATTCCTTGGGTGTGGGCTGTATAAAGGGGACTTCTGATTGCGGAATTTTGATCGGCTGAACGGGTGGAAGAATCCTTTTGGTTGGGCAAGTTCGATCGGGATTAACAGTGAAAAGAAGGAAGTCGAAAATTCTTAACTCTTATATTTTTCCTCTTTCAACTGCCAATTGATTGATAATGGGTCGAACACGGTAGGTAGCAAGCAGCGCCGCTTGCTACCGGTTGGTACAGCTGCACTCGTTCTGCTGCTGTCGGGGTCGGGGCAGCTAATTCGTGTTGCTGCTGCTGCTGCTGCTGCTGCTTTCGGGTCGGGTCGGGTCGTAATTATTTCCTTCCTAATCGGATGCTCGTAAAAAACTGAATAGAATCCTTCGAGGCGCTTGTTTTTTTATAGCCGTTCTTCCTTCTTTGTAGCGGTCTTCTTCATTCTTCGGTCGAGTGTTGTGAAAGATGTTCGTTGTTAATGAGGCGGGCCATATTTTGTTCTCGTTCTTTCTTGCGGCTTGGACGCAACATACACATTTGTGTTTTAGTTACCTCAATAATTCTCACGTCTGGTTAGTGTTGTTATTTCATTTTAATTCATTTATTTTTAAACCATTTATTTTTATTTTTTATCCACCACACAATCATTGCCTTCAAAACCCTCCACATGCCAAATTTGGTTCCATTTCTTCCTCAGCCCCAAAAAACCCCTGCATACAATTTTTCACGCTGATCGGTTCAATAGTTTCCGAGTTTATAGGGGTCGGATAGACAGACAGAAATTAATTTTTATATATTTTGATTTTCCATTATATTACCTGATGTTATTCACTCAACTATTTTCAAAATTATATCAAAAGTATATGTTTGTTATATGAAATTGCCAGGTTGATGTGCCGTCAAATAATTAAAAAAAAAAAATCTCAGACCGTTCCAAAATCACCGAAAATCGTACATAAAAAATATTTTTACATATTGACTTATATTAAATTAACTTGAAATGACTTAGTAAAGTGTTCTTCAAATTGATTGGTATGTGCTTGTATTTTTACCAGAGCTTCATATTTCTTGGGGTTGCATGAGTATTTTGGTATAATTTTTTTTCATCAATATGCTTTCGAATTATTGGTAAAAATCATCTCAAAATATAATAAAATACTTAGAATACTATTCATAAAAATAGTTGAAAATGTTAACTTTAAAAGTATGTACGTGAAAAAAAAACAAAGATAGCTTGTAACCAATTTTTGTTATATGTATCAAATTATTCCGAAAATCAATATGTCATTACATCAATATGTCGTAAGTTGATTTGATAAATTTTCTCAGAATATTGTTCATTGAAATACTTCAACATTTTGACTAACCAATTACTAATGCAGCTATTTTCAAAATTATTTAAAGTTTATTTACGTCTTTCAGAATATCTTGAGGCACTACAACATGCCTTTAAAAGATTTATCTCTCGCAATATTCTTACCTAAATTACCAAACTTAATTGATTTATTATTTTAGGAAATCGCCTGGCACATACACATATCGTCAGATGATTTGTTTCCATTTTCTCAAAATATTCTTAGTAGGGGAACTGCCACAATATATTAATCTCATTGTTCCTATATACATCCTACGATGAATCAAACAATTGGGCAGTTGAAGGATTAGTTAGTAATGTTTTTTTTTTTTAACTTAGTTGTTTATTTATAAGGCTCAAGTGCCATAAGCATAACGGAGCCGAGTTCTTTTTCATTTTTACAACGATAATAACTTATTAACTAGGTTAGTTTTGGAAAGCCGAAAAACTCGCGGCTTGGTCGAGGTTAGGGATTACAATGATACGGGTAGGAATGGGGAAGTAGGAATCTTAACGTTGGCTTTCAACAGCAGATGGCGATGCGATATTGTTGCTGTTGGTCTGGCGTAGATGTTGCATTGCGTTAAGCTGTAACGATACAATAGAAGGGGTATTACGGGGGAGGGGACGAGGTGGACATGTTAGCGACAGCTAAGAGAGGATCAAACGAATACATCTATTTGTTTCAAGAACTTGTAAATTAGCCCCATATAGTCCAAGTCCAGCTTACCCAGCACGTCTCTGATATCTTCCTTCTCTGGTTTCCCTCGGGCCCGTAGGGATGCGCAAAGATCAGATCTGGCATTTTCGTAATCGAGGCAATGCCAGACAACGTGGTTGATGTCCTGATAACCTGCACCACAGCCGCATTGATTGGTGTCTGAGAGACCTATTCGATAGAAATGAGAGCCTAACGAGTAGTGATTGGACATTAGACGACACATTACCTTGATAAAATCCCGGCTAATATCCAACCCTCTGAACCACGATTTTTTCGATACCTGTGGGAGAATGGAATGTAACCATCTGCCCAAATCCCCTGCATCCCATGTTTGTTGCCAGCTGATCAAGGCTTGTTGACGGAAAATAGCAAAAAATTCGTTGAAGGCGATTTGTCGATCATAAATATCGCCTGCCATAGCGCCCACCTTGGCAAGTGAGTCCGCTTTCTCATTACCCGGAATGGAGCAATGGGAAGGGACCCAAACCAAGGTGATGGTGTAGGAATTGTTTGATAGCGCACTCAAAAGAGACCTAACGAAATACGGTGAGTGCTTAGCCGGCCTCATTGAACGAATAGCCTGAAGTGAGCTGAGACTATCCGTAAAAATGAAAAATTGATCAGAGGGAAGAGAGGCGATTCGCTCTAATGCATAGTGTATAGCCGCCAATTCTGCGACGTATACGGAGCAAGGATTTTGAAGTTTGAAGGAGGCGCTATGAATTTCGTTAAAAACACCAAATCCAGTGGAATCATTTGTTTTTGATCCGTCGGTGTAAAACTTTCTGTCACTTCTGATGTGGCCAAACTTGCTTGAAAAAATTGATGGAATGTACTCCGAACGGAGTGGATCTGGTATTCCACGAGCTTCTTGCTTCATGGTCAGATCAAAAACTACAGTAGAACTAGAGAAGTCTTGGGAGTAATCACGATTAGGAACATTCGAAGAAGGGCTCACCTCCAGAGTCATGTACCAATGGTACAGTGTCATGAACTTAGTTTGAGGATTTCGTTCGATTAGCTTTTCAAAATTTTCAATTACCAATGGATTTAGCACCTCACAGCGGATGAGGAACCGGAACGATAGCTCCACAAAACGATCTGATAAAGGAAGAACTCCTGCTAATACCTCCAAACTCATAGTATGAGTTGAGTTCATGCAGCCTAACGCGATACGAAGACAACGGTACTGGATTCGCTGCAGCTTCAGAATATGAGTTTTCGTGGCGGATTGAAAACAGAAGCTACCGTACTCGAGAACCGACAGAATTGTTGTACGATACAGCTTTATCAGATCTTCCGGGTGGGCTCCCCACCATGTTCCGGTGATAGTACGCATGAAGTTTATTCGCTGCTGGCATTTCTGATGCAGATACTTAATGTGCTTTCCCCAGGTGCATTTAGAATCCATGAGGCAGCTATCGATGTCTCTAACATAAAAATTATAAAAAAGGGGGCTTAAACAAGAGCCCTGGGGGAGACCCTTGTAGCTAATTCGTGAAGTTGTCGAAGACCCATGAGAAAAGCTCATATGTTTCTCAGACAACAAATTGTACAAATGGTTGTTTAATAATGGTGAAAGGCCACACTCGTGGAGTTTGTCTGAAAGGACGTCTACACAAACTGAATCAAAAGCCCCCTTAATGTCCATGAAAACTGAGCCCATTTGCTCATTTTGAGCATAGGCCAGCTGTATTTCTGTTGATAGCAGCGCAAGACAATCGCTCGTTCCTTTGCCTCTGCGGAAACCAAATTGTGTATGAGATAGAAAGCCATTAGATTCAATCCATTTGTCGAGCCGATGGAGAATCATCTTCTCAAGCAGCTTCCGTATACACGACAACATCGCAATTGGACGAGAAGAGTTGTAATCCGACGCGGCTTTCCCGGGTTTTTGTATAGCTATAACTCTAACCTGCCTCCATTCATCCGGGACAATATTGCTTTCCAGGAACTGATTAAATAAGTTCAGCAAGCGCCTCTTTACGACGTCTGGGAGGTTTTTCAACAAGTTAAACTTGATTTTATCCATTCCTGGTGCAGAATTGTTGCATGAAAGAAGAGCAAGTGAGAATTCGAGCATCGAAAAGGGCGCATCCATTTCGTTACGATTGGTTTGAGTATCGCGAGCAATTCGTTGCACCGGAACCGAATCTGGGCACACTTTCTTGGCGAACGCGTAGACTCACCGGGAAGAGCTTCCCTTGTCTTCATTCACCGACGACGCATTTCGCATTCTTCTCCCGACGGTCCAAAGAGTCCTCATCGACGTTTCACGCGATAGCCCTTCGACGAAGTGACGCCAATATCCGCGTTTCTTGGCCTTGGCGAGGCTCTTAAACTTACGCTCAAGAGCAATGTACCGCTCGTAGTTATCTCGCGAACCGCGCTTCCGATATGCTTTAAACGCGACTGATTTTTCACGGTAGACCTCTGTACATTCGTCATCCCACCACGGAGTGGGCGAACGTCGGCGAATTGTTGATCCTGGTACCGGTCTGCGTTGTGCGTCGATCGCACACTTGAGGATTAACCCGGATAAAAACCGATACTCTTCCAACGGAGGAAGGACTTCGACCGATTGCTCGCCATCGATGATCGCTTCAGCGTATTTTCCCCAGTCGATGCACTTCGTGAGGTCGTACGCAATGTCGATCGAGCAAGATTGACACGAACCATTGGTGATTGAAATTTTGATAGGCAGGTGATCACTACCATGGGGATCTTGAATCACTTTCCACGTGCAATCCAATGATAATGAATTCGAACAGATTGAGAGGTCTAATTTGCTTCCAGGGTTTGGAGGTGGAGCCACGCGTGTTACTTCCCCAGTATTCAAAATAGTCAAGTTGAAGTAGTCCATGAGGTCTAGTATCAATGCAGAACGGTTGTCGTCGTACGGCGACCCCCAGGCTGTACCGTGAGAATTAAAATCTCCTAAGATCAACCGTGGCTCTGGCATTGCGAGGCAAATAGTTGAAAGGTCCCTGCGCGATATTGCCGTATTCGGCGGCAGGTATATGCTGGCTATACTAAAACTTTTGCCTCGAATAGTCACTTGGCATACAACTACTTCAGGGCCTGTCATCGAGGGGAGATCAATTCTATAAAAGGAGTGGAGCTTATTAATCCCCAACAGCACCCCTCCATATGAGTCCCCTCGATCCTGCCGAATAATGTTAAAATCGTGGAAAGAGAAATCTTTATCAGAAGAGAGCCATGTTTCACAGAGAGCAAATACGTCACAATGCGATTTGTGAACTAAAAACTTAAAAGCGTCCAAATGTTTTAGAATACTTCTACTATTCCATTGTACTGCTTCGATCATATCCCCGACCTCATTGGATAAATTATCCATCGAAAGATATGATCGAATCAAGAAGAGGCCATTTTGAAGACAGTTTCTTTAGGAGAGGTTCTACAAATGTAAGGATCATGTTGATGAGGTTTCTCGTTGTTAGTGAGACCTCGAAAATGGTGAAGATGAATTCCACAATCCCAGAAAGAGACAGTTTTTCAGAGTCTTCGACTTGACACGGTCGAGATTCCGGATGTCTTGGTAGTTGGCGTCCTGGGCAAAAAACTGGAACAACTGGGGTTTTAGATGTTCCCGGAAGTGGTGGAAAGTCACCAGCCAGTGGTTTAAAACCTGGAGGAGGACCTTTTTTTGCATTGCCACCACTTCTTGAATTGTTCAGAGGAGGGTGGGGAGCCTGTTCTACAGTCAGCGCGTTTTGAGATGCTTGCTGACGGTGCCGTTGACGTCTTGCGGTAGCGCGCTTTCTCTTCGCTCCCGTCTGAACAACAGAGTACTCCTCAGCATCCTCAAAGTCTGAGCCATGATCATCAATGGGCAGGGAAGAAAAGATATTGTTGTCAGGTTGGGCTGGTGGAACAGCGGCCGGTACGATCTTTTTAAGTATTTCGGCGTAAGAGCGCTTTGACCGCTGCTGCAACGAACGAATTTCATGTTTCTCCCGCTCTACATACTTCGGGCATGCAGAGAGATCATGTGGAGCTTCCCCACAGCGTATACACTTGGGGTCCGTACTGCAGGGACCCTCCACATATTGCTCACCGCATTTGCCGCATCGTGCTTTGTTACAGCAGTAAGGTGCAGTATGACCAAACTGCTGGCACTTATCACAGTGCATGACCGTCGGTATATAGAGGCGAACAGGTAACCAAAGCTTCCCCAACACGAGGAAATTCGGGAGGGCAGATCCAGAGAAGATCACACAATACGAATTTGAAGGCCTTTTTTTGCCGTCGGAGGACACATGGTTCATTTGCCTGACATCGAGAACCTGAACTGATGGAACGGCACGATTTTTAAACCCACCAGTTCCATGGGCCTTGATGTCAGCGCCCGTCAAAAACGGTTCGGTGATCACTCCGGCTATTTCAACTACGTGCGAGGGAAGATACACATGGTATTCTAAAGAAAAGAGCTCTGAGGCAACAATCCTGTTAGCTTCTTCGCGATCACTTAGAGTGATGCGAAGCTTACTGCGACTGGGAGAGGTTATTTCCTGGATGCTCCGAAACGACTTTGCCAGATCTTTTTCAATTTGGAATTTATTCAACGGTTTACTCTTGGGCCGAAAAAAAAACCAGAAAAGGACCTTTAGATCCGGTTGGATAAGCTTTCCGGCGGGGGAGCTCGGAGGAGGATGTACCAGAAGTTGCTTCAGTTAAATTTGGCTTCGACGCATTTTCTGTCTCCATTAAAGAAATATCAGGAAAAGGTTGTAGAATAGGAGGAATATCATCATCCGAACTATCAAACTCCTCCGAGCCCCGGCTCGGATTATTTGCATCCATCGTGGGGACTTAGAACGCCCACGAGGAGAATAAAACAAATGTGTTCAATTCAATATAAGAAAAAATAAAATAAAAAACAAAATATAATATAAAAATGTAGGACACAATAAAGATTTTCGTAACTGATAGGTGGGTTAATTATTTATTTTATTGCCGCGATTATATTTACCTAGAACATGCTCAAAAAAATCCACATACACAGCTCCTATCACAGAGAAAAAAATTAAAAATTAGATTAAATCCACTTATAGGTGGATTAATCAATAATTTGAGGATAAAGGAGTGAAAAAACAAACCAAAAATAATAATAATAATAATAATAATAATAAAAAAAATTCTTCTATAATACTAAGAAAGGTTTCGTGTTATCCGGGAGGATTAATCAACAATATTCTTCGTCAAACAAAATTTTAAACCGAAGAAAAAAAAAACAAAAAAAATATTTATGTAAAAAAAAAATGCAATAAATTTTAACGGAAAAGTACTTCTGCCTGCAAGGGGGATTATCCTCTACCTTCAGTCAGTAGTGGAGCAAAGTGAAAATCAAAAGAAATGTTTACCTATTGTTACACAATTTGGTATGATGCGGCTGCTACTCGAGTCGATCTGTAGACAGGCTATTGAAAGCCTCCGGGTGCGTGTGGAACAAAGCCTTGACCGACGCGATGGAATGGTGCGGTGATGATGATGATGATGATGATGATGATGATGATAGCCGTTGTGGGGGAGAACGAAATTCTTCACACTTTCGGTGTCGATGACGGGTCGTTGGATGGTCCTTTACAAGGCTCGCCTGTAAAGGCCAATTCCTTCGTTCCGAACGTCGCACTGTGGCACTATCAAACCAGCTGTTACACCAGCTTTAGTTCAAAAAAAAAACCACGATCGTGGGGAAAAAAAGAACCAAAAAAGTTATTCGATTGTGGAGCTAAGCAAAAGGAGAACTTGCACACTCGAACGTTCGACAAGGAATGTGAGTAATGTTTGTTGTAGTTATTTAACGTAAGCAAACATTATTAGAAAACAAAACCGATCCTTCAAGTGCCCAATTGTTTGATTCATCGTAGGATCAATATAGGAACAATGAAATTAATATGGGGGCAGTTTCCCTACTTAGACAACTTTTCGTAAAAACACTTGAACATTCTGATCTATAATATAACTACAATTATTTATTTTATTTGAAATATTGGCAAAACGGTTCTGATGTGGATTAATTAACTTCAAGTTAGTTAGTTAGGTGGTCGATGAAAATAGTCTGCAAATTTTCCTGAAATTGATACATATATAATACAGTAACATTCTTGGTTACAGGGAAAAAAACAAAGATTTGTTTTAATTTTTATGCAGAGGCTGATGTTTTCCTAACGTCAAAATTTGTGATGATGTTTCCAACATATGAAATATCCACTTGAATAGACCTTTCTCGTCAGACCTAACCCCCATTTTTTATATTTTTCCTTTGAAGGCAATCAACTTCTTATAGCGTTTGCGTTAATAGCTTTATTTTCTATGCACTCCTCATTTTGTTACAAATTTTTGAAAGCTTAAATGTGTTCCACATTTTATGGTGAATATAACCATGTGGAACAAATATGAGGCGTTTTGGCAACTCTGTAATGTGCTGAAATTATTTTCACCATGAAATTCAAAACTTTTTCTGGCAACACAGCGGTACAACGAAACGTAAAATAACCATCTCCGCAAAATGTCGATGCAATGACTTTCACACGAATGATTTTACCAGTCTGCTGGTGAAAATCAACATACAGGTGCAAATCGACATTGGCGAACTTCAGATGCAATGAACCAGCAGCGTTTCCTACTGCGTTACCAGTCTGATCGAGAGGAAAATTGAACTACGTCAGGGACTGTACTACCAGACGGAGAATCTGCATCAAACCAAACCTACTCCGGTAGCGCATTTCTTGACGGACTCGTCCTCCACCCCAACAGCGAAAAAGAACGTACAAACAAAGAGTAGGCTAAGAAGATCAAGGAGAACACGGTCGTAGGGCCCTGCGTAGACGAAATCAAACTTGGTAGTCGATTCTATACCCTAAGTACCCTAAGCAAGATTTTATCCTGCGAGTCAACTTGGAGGTAAAGAGGCCGGACAGGGTGGACACAACAACGAAAAACCGTACATAGGTCAGCAGCATAACGCGGGGGTCACTCGTTTTGAAGAACTCTGGCTACTTAATTCCATCAATTGCAGCCGGGATAATAGATAATGTAAAACGATTATCTCAACAACGATGTCCCACTGACGTTCAGTCGTAGTCGAACGCCAGAGCACGGTGCCTTGCCGGCTCCGTTGGTAGCAGAGGTTGCAAACCGTCAGCTACCGGACGACCAATTCAACCGAAGTTTGCTGACCAAGCTTCCCATCATTGCAACAATCATCGGTAGGATAAATTCCTACCTAACGAATCCGTTTGATCTTCCTTTAACGAGTTCATCCCAATCGCTCAATGTTGCTACTTTGTTATCATCTCCAGTGCTTCCTATATCTCAAACGGTAGGGTCTGATATGACTTTGTCGACGGGTAGTGTGGACAATTTTAAAGTGAAACCTTTGACTACTCGCATAACGAAAAACAATCTGCTATATAGTCAAAACTATATTGAGAATGTAAGATTTTTGTATTTTTTTTGTAAGAATGTAAGATATATTATCACATTTTATGTTATTGTAATCGAATAGTTTAATCTCATTTTCACCATACACCCTCTACATTAAAACATATTGTTAGTGTATGCCATATTGTCATTGAAAGGTTTTTCATTGTCTGCACTCGGTCTGGATTATATACCAACTTTTTGGCATAGAGTACAGCAAAAAATTTGATCGTGAAAATTTCCATTTTTTTATGGTAACCGAACTTAACCGCCTATTCAGCATATTGTTATTTGGCCTTTTACTATCTGACATATTGTTTAAACTATATAGGAGATTGTTAGTTTATAGTTGTCAACTATAAAGGTAAAAGTCGTAACAATAACGGAAACGGTTGTCAACAATAAGGGAAATGCTCCGAGAATGGTTTTTGAATATGCGGGTACTGCACGCAAAAAAACCGCAGTAGAAACTACCATTTCGAGGGTTAAATTAAGCGCAAACACCACCAATTTTCAGCTGACTATAAATGCGTTTGATTCTATAGTATACCATGCCTGCGATTAGATCGACCATTGTGCGATTGATATCAATATGAGGTCTGTCAAATATACCACAAAAGTTGAAGGTTTTAAAAGTAGTAAATTTGACTGAAATTTCATGGTAGTTTTAAAGATAGACATTGTCGGGTAAAATGGTAGTTTTTACAACAAGAATTTTTTCTGTGTGGTTCTGGGCGCTAGGGTGACCAACAACAAAATGATGATTTCATCAAGAGCCTGGCACTGATAAAGAACACCTACAACCATACAATCGACTTTGTTCAACTAACTAACAACGAGCGGAATGGATTCATCAATGATGCGTTCTGAACCCAATTTGCTACCTCCTAACCCAACAAACATCGGTGTCGAATAATCGCTTGTTCAAACAAATTTGGAGAAGTTATTCAGCTTTTTAGAAGGAAAAGCTGAACAACTTCTCCAAATTTGTTTGAACAAGCGGTTATTCGACACCGATGTTTGTTGGGAACAGTACCCGCCAAAGCACGAGAGCCGGTGCATAATGCATCACCTTGCAACAGTTGGACTTCAAATGAACTAACATGACCGTATCCATTTCTACTGCACCACGATTATCTCCAGGAGTGAACTGAGGCATATCATACTCGATCGCTTCTTCCGGTGTTCGAATCTTACAAGCTTCAATAATCTCCAGTTTTACATAAAGCTGCTAAACCAAAATATCCTAAATGCAGCAATCCGTCGATTCAGCATCCAGCGAATACAAATTCTCCCAGTAGCCATGTAAATCACCAATGCAATTAATCCTTAATGCCTTCACCGGATATTCCTATCCTCAATCTTGTACCCAATGGCAGATTCTCGTGTATCGAATAAGGGCGTGTTCCTATTTATGTGATGTGAAGATGTGCAGTATAAGAAAAGATAACTTCTTGTTCTCTTTTTTATATCAAACCGATTGCCAAACTCTTAGTTCTAGCTTTTTTTCCCCTCTATCTTTTCAATAGAAATAAGTTCTCAAGTAGTGTTAACCAAAGCAATTTATTTTATTTATCTCAAACACAAAAAGAAACTAAAAAACGAAGCGTCATGGATCTCTTGTATCTACAAAACTAAGATAATTTTTTTTTTCTTTCGCCGCATTTTCCACAACATCAACATGATTATGCAAGTTATATTTTTCCTTCAAGTTCTCATATTTCCGTAGGGAGTAATTATTGTTATGCCCCTCCAGAACATGGTATATTATTTGAGACCATGTTTTTTTTCCGTTAGAGCATCACGCTCCTCCTCAGTTTTATCCTTTGGGTCATAACAACACGTTCAAGCAGTTTTTGAACGCAGGAGAAGATATTTTTATCATCAGTGAGAAGGAAGTTATCTAAAAAAATACGATGGAAAATATATTACTCGTGCCTCGTGGAATGTTTTCTCCTGTGGCGTGACATTTTCACAATTGAATTTCTACGGGTAAAGATAAAGCACAGTTATTGAACATAATATTTATTCACATGACAGTTTAGTTTTACCGTCTTCAAATTCCCCGGTATCATATTGTGTAAAAACATTCTTTATTGGAAAAACTCCTTCGCCAATATAGCAGCTTGTTTAAAGGCCTCTTCGGTGAGCTCGGCAGCCAGAAGATTCAAGACCGATGATTTACCAGAATCTTGCATTCACAAATCACAAATCACAAAAAAATCTGAATTGTTTTCTTGCAGATAGTCGAACGCATGAACATTCAATGCGTTGTTGTTGGTAACAGATTCACGGATTCAATCATTCGACTCACTGATGTGAGTATATGAAGAGTTTCGTGTGCCGTATGACATCCTTGGCGGATTATTGTGGGTCTAACCTTGCCTGGGGAATTTTAGTAGCGATTGTGATAGTTGGTTCAGACTTTGTTTGGACGTCACTATTCTCTTTATGTTTCAATAGAATTCTTGGCTGGGAACCACTACTATCCGGCGGGGCTTTGCCACACTTTGAGTCATGTTTTGATACCTTCTGCTTTTTTACGCAAAGATTGACACTTTTACCGTTTTCGCTTTTGATTCACTTCCAATCAGGATCAGGTATCAAGATTGTGTCGACTTGTTGTGTGCTAAGCGCCGGTGTGTATGTCTATATTTATAACACGTATAGGGTTGAGGTTTGTACTGACAATGAGTTCGGGTATCGCAGGTTGGAACTGGTTTCAAACTAGCTTCAAAAACGAAAACAGTATTTCTCAACAACTTTTTTAAAACGACGTATCTGATATAATCAACAGGTGAACAAAAATTCAAACGTGAATTTCGTGCTCCGTTGGGTACTTTTTTTCTTAGCGGGCAGACTTCCCGGTTGAGTGACTGAGTAAGAAAACTGCCATGTTTCAAGCAAGTACTCTGACATCTGCTTATAGAATTTCTCCATAGGAGTGAAGAGCTAGTAAGTTAACGTGAAACTCACCACTGCAGAGAAACATCAGATCGGGGATGAGAGGGCCAAATGGGTATTCACCAAAGTGTGCATATGGGGTGAAATGGTCATTTAACTGTTTTTTATTGTTTTTCAATAGTTCCAGGCTTCAAAAAACATAGGTCCCCTAGAAAAATATACTCTATAGATTGAAAGGTATCTGATAAGCAAATAAAAAAAATCCACAAGAAAGGTCTATTCAACAAGTGACTCGTTTATGGAATATAGAACGATGCATAAAGTTCAAACGATTTTAACTAAAATGTTAGCCAGTTTTGATATAATCAGGTTTGTTAGCCGTTAGACTAATCATTTGAAAAAAATGTATCAATTGAACAAACATCTTCCCTGCACTTCCTCATTCTGAAACATACAGATTCCACGTTGTCAGCGTTTCAAAATAACCCTCTCTTCGATGGTTTGGTGTACAATTCTTCCTAAACGAAATGAACAGGCTGCTGTTGCTGTTGGTTATTATTATTTTTTTCGTCCTCCACCTCCCACGGCTCGCAGCTCCCATAGCGTGGAACGTTTTAGGTTGTTTTGGAAATCCAAAAGTATACTATGAAATCTTGTTTTATGTACTTTTATTGGTACCATAAGATTGCAAATTTTCTTGGCAATCTATTGATGTAAAAATATAACACAGTTTTGTATATGAATTTTGAGTAATCCCAGGTGCAAGAGCATCATGTTTTCATGCGCACTTCTACATACAAACGGATACCAAGGGATGAATGCAGGAACAGAGTTGAGTTCACTTCGATGTTCAAAGTGTGTCCGTGCCATTATGCCGTTTGAGTGTTTCTAATGTGTTAAATATTATTCAGCTATTATTTAGCTCGCTACGAATGGAGAATATCAAAATAATTTTATTCTATTTAGTCTATAAAAATGTGATTTATATTCATATACGTATAATTATTTTCATATCCATTTCCCTATGAAATAAAAACTGCTGGATTCACGTTCTTGAAAAAAAGTATACAACAATATAAGGAATTTTGTTGTACTTTGATCAGAATATAATGAATATTCTGGAAATATTTGACTTTATATGAACAAGATTCACGTGAGCGTAGCAATAGGAGAATGTCAGCGGTGATTGAATTTGCCAATATGAGAATAAGATTTGTAAAGTACCGGAGAAGAAATTGAAATATTTTAGATAAGATCTCTTCTAAGAATCTTTTTTCATAATTCTTAGTTTTTTTATGATAACAATACTTCTCTGGCAAAATATATCAACAAAAAGACTTATAAAATGTTCATTATGTACAATAGTGTAGATGTGTTGGTGATTGGTTCATTATATGGAGCAGTTCATTCAATTATTTTCAAATCGGTCGTTATTCTCAGATCCTCGACTGACTTTGCCCTTACTGGCTGTGTTAAGTTGGTTGCATATGTCATAATAATTTTGCAAATTTGTGCTAGAGTTTTGCTTTTTATATAATTTGTGTGCTTTTTGTTTTTTGTTCTTTAAATGTTTCAAATGTGGATTGAACCACACTGATAATTTATTGTTTTGAGTTCGCCTTCTTCTTTTCATTGGTACAGTTTCTGAAATAAGGTACTGAATAATTGAATGAAATTTGCCTACTTCAGTGTTGACATTTCCTTCTACTCATTATGTTCTGCGAATTTATTGTACATAGTCTACGTTTTGCTTCTTCGTTATTTGCTTTATGATATTCCAGCTCTTCCTCGAATTCCCAGTCACAGGGGAAGGGAGTATTATGTACGAAGATTGAATATTCAATTGCTGTGTGAAATACTTCGTTTTCCACAAAGGAGACAATGAAGAACTCACACAAAAGTCTTCAGTGCATTTCGTAAATAAGAGGTCTAAAAATGCATTTTGCTGATTCTTTATATGATTAATTTGGTGTAGGCCAACATGTGAAATTTGGTCGAATAGAAATTGTAAAGTTTCGTCTTCGCATACGACTGAGAGTAGAATTGATTAATTTTCGATGTCAGGGATGAAGTTCGCATTCCGTTTATTAAAGTCACCATAAATATGTACATATGTAAATATTTTACATCCGGTTCCATATTTGACATGATAATATCGACATTTTGACAAAAATAATTCGAAAGATTGTTCATTGGAATGTTCGGGTGGGAAATAGACAGATGCAAAAATGTGTGTTTCATCGGCAATGATCGCTTTAACCCAGACATGCTCAAATTCTTTGTGCTTGATAGTTTTTAGTTCTTGAGAAGTAAAGTCTGCCTTGATGGCAATGAGAACTCCACCTCCTGACTTTTTTGCTATGTTGCAAATTACGGTCATGCCGGAATACATTAAAGTTATTTCCAAATATTTCTTCGCTTTTGACGCTTTCATTCCAGCTAGTTTTGGTTGCCAGAATAACGTTGAAAAAAGAAGATATATTTTTTTTTTGTTTTTTTTTTTTTTGGGTGGGGTTTTTTTGGGTTTGAAATTTTGGGTAGACACCGAAATATGGGGGGGTTTTTTTGGGGGGGGGGGATTTTTTGGGGGTGTGGTTTTTTTTATATTTTTTTTAATTTTTTTTTTTTTATGGGGGGGGGGGGGTGTTTGTGAATTTTTGGGGTTTTTGAATTTTAGGGGGGGGGGGCGCTTCGGTGCTGCGGTGTTGTTGTTTTTTCCGGTCGGGAGGGGGAAGGGTGATTGGGGGGGTGGGGGTGGGCCCGTGGCGGTGGTGGGCTGTTTTTTGTTAAGGTGACCGTTTCAGCGGGACGAAATCATAAGTCTTTAAATTATTTGTTAGGGAAAATCTGGGAAAACCAAAATTTCACGCACGACAGTTTCTAGCTATTATCAATACCTTTCATTTGGTGTGAAATTTTTTTTTGAAATATTTTGTAAATTTCGAGTCTTATCAAATTTGGTGATCGGACTTCAGGTTTTTCCTTCCTCCCCAGAATCAAAGCAAAAATAATGTTAGCTCACTTTGTGAATTGCTTTCAAAGTCAGCGTGGTGTGCATCCAAACATTGAAAGTAAAAAGCAATTTTTGTTTGATCAACATTGAGAACCATGCTGGGAATCATATGGCTCTCCAAAAGATCCGGAACGTCCGTAAAAGTGGTCAGTTCTAGGAATTAGTCCCATATGAATGAAATTTTCTTTTTGCAATCAACATTCAGTTTATGAGAGCATAATAGAATGAACTTCAATTCGTGGTCTGAAATTGTTCCTTCAGAGGCCATGTGGTGGCCACCCGGAAGATCCGGAACCTCCGTAAAAGTGGCCAGTTCTTGGAATTAGTCTCAAAACGAAGACTTTTTTGCAATCAACATCTAGTTTGTGAAAGTAGAATGAACTTCAATTTGTGGTCTGAAGATGTCCCTTCAGAGGTCGTATGGTGGCCACCCGGAAGATTCGGAACATCCGTGAAAGTGGCCAGTTCTTGGAATTAGTCCCAAAAAGACGATGTTTTTTGCAATCAACATTTAGTTTGTGAAAGTAGAATGAACTTCAATTTGTGGTCTGAAGATGTCCCTTCAGAGGTCGCATGGTGGCCACCTGGAAGATTCGGAACATCCGTGAAATTGGCCAGTTCTTAGAATTAGTCCCAAAAAGACGATTATTTTTGCAATCAACATTTAGTTTGTGAAAGTAGAATGAACTTCAATTTGCGATCTGAAAATGTCCCTTCATGTGATGGCCACCCGGAAGATTCGGAACATCCTTGAATGTGGCCAGTTTTTGGAAATACAGCCATGACTCGATATAAATCAACTTTATTTTTTGACTTTTTTCGTCGATTTCTCGTAAACCACAACCCGATCATGACAAATGATGAGATCACTGCATATATGAGACAATTTAGAAACTACTGGTATCATCGATATGTATGGTTGCGTTATACTTAGTGAAAAATCTATGAAGAAAGCCAAAAAATAATGTTGCTTTATATCGAGGTATGCCTTTTTCTTGCAATCCACATTCAGTTTGAAAAAGTGGAATGAATCATTTTGTTATTTGAACATTTTCATTTGGGTGGGATCTCAAAAGGCCAGGATGTTGCATGTTGGAGATTGGATTTTAGGTATTTTATTCCTTCCCAGCACCATAGCAAGGATAATTGCATTGAAAATCAACGTGGTGTACATCAGCACATTGATAAAATATAAATTATTTTAGTTTGATCAAGAAGTCAGAACCACGCTGGAAGTAGTCCCAAACGGACGATCTTATGTTTTTTTTTATTCAACATTTAGTTTCTGAAAGTAGAATGCACTTCAATTTGCAATCTGAAGATGTCCCTTCAAAGGTCATGTGGTGACTATCTGGAAGATCCGGAACATTTAATCACATATCAGTTTATGAAGGTGGAAAAACTCCCAATTTATTCTTATAATTTCTATTCAGAGCTCATATGGTGGCAATCCAGAAGGCCACGATGTTAGCGGCCGAGAAGTTAGCGATCAAGGCGGATTCGGCCGGCTTGATAGCGGGTGGGATAATTAAATAGTTGCTATCATCAAAATGAGGATCAGTATTGTCCAATTGACCCATATTCATAAGCTTTGCGTAATTGGGTATGGGCGGGAATCTGCAAACACTACTGGATTTAAATTGAGTAAGGAGGGTCCAACATTTGGATTGTTGCGATACTTGATAAACTACGACATACTACTGGAATAAGCGTGAAGATGCTTTTTTAGATTCATTCGGTTCTGTTTGAATTCGTTGCGTAGCAACCGTGAAACAACAAAGCAGCTGATGATTTGTGCTGATGAACTGTTTGACAAATTATTTGTTGTGATACAATTGCTCACGGGAATTTGTGTAAACTATAATTTGTTGTCATAGTTGGAGCAGTGTGGTGGTATAGAATGGCACCTTTCAAATCGAAGCGAAGCAAAGCCGCATCACTACGTGTAGCAAGGCGAAGTAAGAAGCCTGGTAAGTAAAATCTATTGGTTGAGATTACGACAGAGAAAATTTGAAAAATGTGGTACAAAGTCAATGCAATGAATTGAAATCGAAATCGGTGTCAATTTTATTGTGTATAAAGTGCGCTACCTGAACCATAAATGTTGAAGCATTTCAGGGACAGGATTGTTTCCAAAGTTGTGGCAAAGAATGAACTCATTTATTATATATTATATATTATATTCTTATTATCATTTTAAAACTTCAGGTTGATAAACTATTATTGTAAAGACCACCACACTATCAATACGTCATATATTTTTCCAAGATATTCCCAGAAGAAATTATTATTGCATGGATCACTAAACAATCAATAGGGGAAGGGGATCTAATTTGGGTCTATGGATCTGTCGATGGTATCTATCGATATAAATGTTCTGATTTTCAATAAAAAAAATTATACAATGCACTTGTTTCAAATTGATTGTAAATACTTCTATGTAAATTATTATAGTTATAATCAAGTTGCTGCAACTTATAGTGATAACGCACTACTCGAGAAAGACCACTAAATAATCAGTGATTCGTCTAATGTTTTTCAGATATCGACAAAAGAAAGGGATGGTAAAAAAATCCTCCAGCTGATAAAAATACTTTGAATTTATTTTATCAAACACTTTTTCGATGTTATTAGAATTACCAATACAATAAAGCTATTTTTAATATCCCGTATAGATTCAACCGTGTCTGCAAATCGTACAGACTGTGCATCATCGATGGAAGAGATACTACCATTTGACGATTATGTAATGGAAGAGGATGACCAAGATTTGAATGTCGATCAGTTAGCTAAAGCAGTTCCTAAAGAAGCCGGAAATTCGATCCATGGCTACAAGCTTGCCGATATAACATATATAATGGAATGGGCCTTCCGAGTTTCCGCCGATCTGTCGAAGCAGTGTCCTGGGGCAGTATTTTCCTGTGTGGATGAAGAATGCACAAACATGATTACGTTCTTCTCCATTTCTTGCCAAACATGTGGTACACAATTTCACGGTCAGACAATCGATCCACATAGCGAAGAAATATTCTTCAAAAACATTGTGTATGGAACACTTGTAAGTGGACAGACGTATCAAACGATTGCAGATTTTTTCGGAGTCTTGGATCAGGACATGTTGGGGAAAAATATGTTCTATGAGTTGGAGATCAACATGGATGAAGCTTTGGTGAAAGCAGCTGAGGAATCCTTGGTGCGTGCCCTGACTGATGAAAGAGAAGTGGCAATTCAAAACGATGATGTCGACGAAGAAGGTTTTGCCCTCTGTACTGTGGAAAGCGATGGTGGGTACAGTAAGCGCTCTTATGGTACCCAATACAATGCGGCATCCTGTACTGGAATAACCGTAGGAGAAGCTACTGGAAAGGTTCTGCGACACGAAGTGATTAACAAGAACTGTACATTGTGTTCAAAGGTTACCAAGACAGGTATTCCTATTGAACACCAATGCTACAAAAATTACGAAGGAGCGTCGAGTGGCATGAGCGTGGCGATTGTCAAAGGCTTCGACGAAACCCTTGAACATGGCGTTAAAATGACTCGACTAATTACTGACGGTGATTTGAAGACATAAAGCAAAATAAAAGATAACTGTTGCTATAGTTCGCAAATCAAAAGGTTTGACGGCGCCAACCACGCCGTCAAAGCAACTACGAAAGAGATTGAAACAGGTATATTAAAATATTATTTTCATTATACTAAAAATTTAACATAACAAAATTCTATCAATATCAGCTAACCACGGGTCGAGGACGTAGCGAAGCTAGAAATTTGTTGAAGAAAAACCTTTTTCGATTGGCAAGAGGCCTCCGTTGTGCTATCGATCACTGCGCGAAGTTCGAGGAGTCTGGAGAGCAACTTCGTAAGGATCTTAGGAATGTTCCTTACCCCGTATTCGGAGATCACCAACACTGTCGAGATTACTTTTGCCCCACCGCGAAAAGGACACAAGAGAATATAATGGAAATATTGGAAAAAGAAAAACTGTTCACTAGCATCCGACTGGAAATAGAGCCCATTGTACAGAAAGCGGAGAGCTTGATTCGTGGAAAAACGAGCAACCGTGCAGAACGATTTTTTACAGTTCTTGTGAGGTTGATCGGCGGTAAACGTGTTTACTTGAGCGGTCGCGGTTCTTACATGCGACGATCGAAGATAGCGACGCTGTTGTATAACGAAGGCTATTACTTCCACAATCTCGTGTTTAGCGACATAGTGGGACGAATTCCTGGATTGTTTTTTTTTTTTTTTTTTTTTTTTTTTTTTTTTTTTGGCATACGAACTGCCATCGCATACACAACAAAGAAGAAAACAATCATTACACGAAGCGGACGACGGTTATCTGGCCGCTGCGGAACAGGAAAATGATATCGTACTGCCTGAGGAACTAGATGTTCTTCAAGCAAGTTACAAGGTAATTATAAAGAAACAAGATTTCTGTGAGCTAAATGCAACGACAAAATTGAATTCACCACTTTCCACATCAGACATAGAAAGGTACGCGGAAGGACGACTTCTAATCCAAGATGTTAACGAAGTTATGCGTAGTCGTGAAGTAGCATCGGCAGAGAAAAAAATGCAAAATATTCTTTCTCGGGCAAGATATTCCAACATAATCGGCAGTAACAAATTTCTAATCGATGCAATGCAAGGAAAAGAGGAAGAAAGTATTATGAAAAATTTTGTTTTCATAGACACATGTCACCCGTTTCTGTGCTGTATACCGGAAGGTAATTAAAAAAACATACTGTTTTGCGACCTTTGTAACGATTTCGTTGTTATTTTATAGGTGTATCCATTGACAAGAAGCGCATTTTTATTATTAGAAGGACTAAGCTCCTAAACACTAACGGAGATATCATTGATAGTGCGGTAGATACTCCACGATTGCATACTACAAAGGCATATTGTTCAGAGGGATAATAGCTTTTGGGAAAGAGATATCAAGCCTAAAGTACTTTTGTATGAAAAAGTACTTTATAGGCAAGTAATACTAAAAGATTATAAAGTTCGTAATGAATAAACAGAATATATCACCACATCCCAACAAACAAACACACACTCGATCACAAGAAGTGTTGCATCTGTCCCAGCTGCAATCATTCCGGTTGCAATGCACCCGTCCCATGCAACATGCAACGAATTCAAACAGAACCGAATGAATCTAAAAAAGCATCTTCACGCTTATTCCAGTAGTATGTCGTAGTTTATCAAGTATCGCAACAATCCAAATGTTGGACCCTCCTTACTTCCAATGTAATATCCAGTAGTGTTTGCAGATTCCCGCCCATACCCAATTACGCAAAGCTTATGAATATGGGTCAATTGGACAACACTGATCCTCATTTTGATGATAGCAACTATTTAATTATCCCACCCGCTATCATGCCGGTCGAATCCGCCTTGATCGCTAACTTCTCGGCCGCTAACATCGTGGCCTTCTGGATTGCCACCATATGAGCTCTGAATAGAAATTATAAGAATAAATTGGGAGTTTTTCCACCTTCATAAACTGATATGTGATTACATGTTCCGGATCTTCCAGATAGCCACCACATGACCTTTGAAGGGACATCTTCAGATTGCAAATTGAAGTGCATTCTACTTTCAGAAACTAAATGTTGATTAAAAAAAAACATAAGATCGTCCGTTTGGGACTACTTCCAGCATGGTTCTGACTTCTTGATCAAACTAAAATAATTTATATTTTATCAATGTGCTGATGTACACCACGTTGATTTTCAATGCAATTATCCTTGCTATGGTGCTGGGAAGGAATAAAATACCTAAAATCCAATCTCCAACATGCAACATCCTGGCCTTTTGGGATCCCACCCAAATGAAAATGTTCAAATAACAAAATCATTCATTCCACTTTTTCAAACTGAATGTGGATTGCAAGAAAAAGGCATACCTCGATATAAAGCAACATTATTTTTTGGCTTTCTTCATCGATTTTTCACTCAGTATAACGCAACCATACATATCGATGATACCAGTAGTTTCTAAATTGTCTCATATATGCAGTGATCTCATCATTTGTCATGATCGGGTTGTGGTTTACGAGAAATCGACGAAAAAAGTCAAAAAATAAAGTTGATTTATATCGAGTCATGGCTGTACTTCCAAAAACTGGCCACTTTCAAGGATGTTCCGAATCTTCCGGGTGGCCACCACATGAAGGGACATTTTCAGATCGCAAATTGAAGTTCATTCTACTTTCACAAACTAAATGTTGATTGCAAAAAAAAATCGTCTTTTTGGGACTAATTCCAAGAACTGGCCACTTTCACGGATGTTCCGAATCTTCCGGGTGGCCACCATGCGACCTCTGAAGGGACATCTTCAGACCACAAATTGAAGTTCATTCTACTTTCACAAACTAAATGTTGATTGCAAAAAAAAAATCGTCTTTTTGGGACTAATTCCAAGAACTGGCCACTTTCACGGATGTTCCGAATCTTCCGGGTGGCCACCATGCGACCTCTGAAGGGACATCTTCAGACCACAAATTGAAGTTCATTCTACTTTCACAAACTAAATGTTGATTGCAAAAAAAAAATCGTCTTTTTGGGACTAATTCCAAGAACTGGCCACTTTCACGGATGTTCCGAATCTTCCGGGTGGCCACCATACGACCTCTGAAGGGACATCTTCAGACCACGAATTGAAGTTCATTCTACTTTCACAAACTAGATGTTGATTGCAAAAAAGTCTTCGTTTTGAGACTAATTCCAAGAACTGGCCACTTTTACGGAGGTTCCGGATCTTCCGGGTGGCCACCACATGACCTCTGAAGGAACATTTTCAGACCACGAATTGAAGTTCATTCTATTATACTTTCATAAACTGAATGTTGATTGCAAAAAGAAAATTTCATCCATATGGGACTAATTCCTAGAACTGGCCACTTTTACGGACGTTCCGGATCTTTTGGAGAGCCATATGATTCCCAGCATGGTTCTCAATGTTGATCAAACAAAAATTGCTTTTTACTTTCAATGTTTGGATGCACACCACGCTGACTTTGAAAGCAATTCACAAAGTGAGCTAACATTATTTTTGCTATGATTCTGGGGAGGAAGGAAAAACCTGAAGTCCGATCACCAAATTTGATAAGACTCGAAATTTACAAAATATTTCAAAAAAAATTTCACACCAAATGAAAGGTATTGATAATAGCTAGAAACTGTCGTGCGTGAAATTTTGGTTTTCCCAGATTTTCCCTAACAAATAATTTAAAGACTTATGATTTCGTCCCGCTGAAACGGTCACCTTAAAAACTAGGGAACATATTTGTTTTTTTGTAGTCAAAGGAACATATATTAGTCCTTATTACATTTTATGCCTTGTGAAAAGTGACAATACTCGGATTGAGCCACCGAGGATGAGCTTGGAATAAGGAAAACATGGTTTGTATTCATTTATGTGAATTCTCATTTTCTATTAGGTGCGCAACTAAGTCCCGCTGTTTAGCAATAGATGGCGCCAGTAGTAAGTGCTGGTCGAATGTTGTACATCTCAAGCGTCATAAACTAAGCTCAGACATATGGTAAACAAACCGCTTTGCCAAATCAGTGATTTTGGTTTAATGTTATATATTTTGGTTGTTTGAAGATGTCTGATTTCGTGCCAAATAATCGTCATTTGCGGGAAGTGTTGATTTCCTTCTTTCATTCGAAGAAAACGGCGGCTGAAGCACATCGAGAGCTCCAAAAAGTTTACGGTGATGCTGCTCTGAGTGAAACAACGTGTCGTGATTGGTTTCGTCGCTTCAAAAACGGTGATTTCAGTGTTGATGATCGTCCGCGTGAAGGAAGGCCAAAAAACTTCGAAGACTCTGAATTGGAGGCATTGCTCGATGAGGATACGTGTCAAACGCAAGAAGAGCTTGGTTCAGGATTAGGAGTTTCCCGCCAAGCTGTTTCTAAGCGATTGCATGCGTTGAGAATGATTCAAAAGCAAGGAACTTGGGTTCCTTACGATTTGAAGCCAAGAGATGTTGAGCGTCGTTTTTTCGTCTGTGAACAACTGCTCCAGCGGCAAAAAAGGAAGAGTTTTCTACATCGCATTGTGACGGGTGACGAAAAATGGATTCATTATAGTAACCCAAAATGGAAATATTCATGGGGACTGCCCGGGCATGCTTCAACATCGTCGCCTAGGCCGAATATTCACGCTGCGAAGGTTATGCTGTGTATTTGGTGGGACCAAGTTGGTGTTATTTATTATGAGCTGTTCAAACCAAACGAAACCATTACGGGGGAACGGTATCGAACTCAATTGATGCGATTGAGCCGAGCACTGCACGAAAAACGGCCACAATACGAGCACAGACACGAAAAAGTGATTCTTCAGCATGACAACGCTCGACCTCACGTTGCGAAACCCGTGAAAACCTACTTGGAAACGCTCAAATGGGAAGTCCTACCCCACCCGCCATATTCTCCTGATATTGCTCCGTCCGATTATTACTTGTTCCGTTCGGTGGCACATGGTCTCACTGGTCAGCAATTCCACTCATATGATGACATCTCAAAATGGCTTGATTCTTGGATAGCATCAAAAGACGAACAGTTCTATCGAAATGGTATTCACGTTCTACCAGAAAGATGGGAAAAAGTCGTAGCTAGTGATGGGCAATACTTTGAATAAGTCGTTTGTAACCTTTGTTTTCAAAATAAAGTTACTTTTTCACCAAAATACAGCGAGAACTTAGTTGCGCACCTAATATTTGATGTTCTATAGTTTGAATTGGTTATGACTAGGGTTCTGATGCATGGTCAGTATCGGAGTAGTTGTTTGTTTTCTTTGCAATGAATACGGGTTTGACTGATAAAGGGGCGCGCCTTTGAAGAGTGCTCTCACTCTTCAAAGGGTTAAAAAAGCGGATACTTTCAATAAAACTCGATTCATTGCCAACAAAACAAACAATGACAACTGTAACAACACCGAATACTTCATAATTTCTCAATAGTGATGAAGTAACTCGACATGCACTAAACAAAGGATACGGGATATACTACAATAGATCAAATTACTGGTCCCGAACAGAAAAAAAGGTCTGCCAAGGCCTCATTGCGTGAGATTCCTAGTTCTGCATGGACGTCCAGGAAAATTTCGCGCAAGAATTTTATGTCTGTTGGTAGTCCTTCGGCTGCTAGCATTAATGTTGCAATAAAACTAATTAAATTATTACAAATAAATAAAATAATACATGCATATTTAAGTCAAAGCGTCATAAGCCGTCATGAAGGTGTTTTAGTACTGAACGCTGGCGTTGCCAACTCAAGCGACGCGACGTAGGACACGCTATTGTGCGGCAGCCTTTAGTCAAACTTATGACCGCATCATGGTAAACGACTTCAAGAAAATTGTACCAAACCTTTTTTGATGTATCTTTATTGGACATTTTCATTGCATATTGGATAAACGTTTTGAGTTTTTTACTCATATCCCATCAACATTTGCACAATCCAACATTTTACGAGCGCTAATGCCCGCTGGTCATGTGTTTTCTGGTAGGGAGCAAACGATTTGACTTTGTGCTTTAGGTCTTTTGACAGCTAATCGATAAGATTAGATTGAGTTTATGACAAACGGCCTACGCCGATTCTCTCCACGTCGAACTTTGTTCTTGAAAAAAAAAAAAATCAAACCTGCGCGTATTCGGGGGAGTGAAAATCAATATAAATAAAAATGAATTGATATTTTGTAAGTCACGATTTCACTCGAGAACGGATGGACGGTTTTACAAGAATCTTTCTGCGTTCGATTCGTTATGGGGTTTGCTGGGTTTATAGGGTTACTGCCCCCATATTAATCTCATTGTTCCTATATTCATCCAAAGATTAATCAAACAATTGGGCAGGATCGGTTTCGTTTTCTAATAATGTTTGCTTACGTTAAATAACAACAACAAACATTACTAACTAATTCTGTCACGTGTAGATCGTTTTATTTCAAGTAGGATGAATTGCAAAGTGATGAGATTAATATAGGTACATCTTCCCTATATAAAAAAATATGAAAAATTGTAATGAAATAGTTCCAGCTATTGTATTGAAGCTATAGTAAAAATAATGAAAGATGATGTAATATGGGACCACGTGCGTCGCATTTAAACTAATCCACAAACCAGCACTCTGCATTTGACAAGTTAAATTGAGGTAGAGGCGGAACAGCGTTCGCCAGGGCATCTAGTTAGCAATAAAACTAGTTAAGTTGTTCCGTACCGGAAGAAGTCATGCTAGGCTTGTACATTTGTTTGTGTCTTCCTTTGCTTTGCTACCTGTTATGTACATACGCAAGTAATATTGAAGGCCATTTAGCTCCAACCCTTTTTATACTCCTATGTGCAAGCAAAGCACGCAATAAGAATGGTAACTGGTTTGTGAAGGCAACCAAACGTACAGTCCGTTTACAGTCCATAAGATCAGAACGAAATCCAGATTCCAACGTGTGTAGACGCAAGAGTAAAAGTTCTAAATAAATAGTGTTCAATAGTAAAATTTTGCCTAATTCATTCACAGCAACAGTCCCAAGTCTTAAGTGTTAAGTTCAGGAGTCGTAAAGTGACACGGCTTCAAGAAAACCAAGTATCCAACGGGTAGTCCGAACTACTCTAGCTCGTGTTTCCACTCCACTGGCGGAGTGTCCACCGAAGGCGAAGCACCCAGCGAGGATCCTTATCCTCTAGCTTTGGCCTACTCCCGAAGAAGTGTTACAGTCCACTTCGCTCGTTCCCCCGGACGGAACATTGGTTGTGGTGAAAAAGTGTATTTAAGAAAAAGAACAAGTGGAATTCATATTCCAATAATATAATTGCAAAGACGCCAAAGTGATTCAAAATGCCGATCGAGCATACCCCACTAAGGTCACCTGCGAAAAGGTTGGTCACTGTGATGACTGAAAAAGAAGAAGAAGAAGATTTTCCAGGATTTGAGGACTACAGAGAGGCGTCCGGCCCGTGTTACAGAGGCAACAGACAAGAAAATTAGTGTTTTGAGTCGGCAGCGTGCTAAAGCGGTGGAAAAGGTGAAGCGAATCCGTGAAATCATAAATGATCGCAGTGTGCCAGTGTCGATTGCGAAACTAAGAGTGTATGCGAAGAATATCGACCATTCCCTTGTCGAACGTTCGATTGTGTAAGTTCACATTTGGTTAGCTCCGCAATCGAATTACTTTTGTATGGATTTTTTTCTCCACGATCGTGGTTTTTTTTTTCTGCACTAAAGCTGGTTTGATAGTGCCACAGTGCGACGTTCGGAACGAAGGGAAGTGGCCTTTACAGGCGAGCCTTGTAAAGGACCATCCAACGACCCGTCATCGACACCGAAAGTGTGAAGAATTTCGTTCTCCCCCACGACGGCTATCACCATCATCATCATTATCATCATCATCATCACCGCACCATTCCATCGCGTCGGTCAAGGCTTTGTTCCACACGCACCCGGAGGCTTTCAATAGCCTATCTACAGACCGACACGAGTAGCAGCCGCACCATACCAAATTGTGTAACAATAGGTAAACATTTCTTTTGATTTCCACTATTGACTGAAGATAGAGGATAATCCCCTTGCAGGCAGAAGTACTTTTCTGGTAAAATTGATTGCACTTTTTTTATATAAATAATTTTTTTTTTGTTTTTTTTTCTTTGGTTTAAAATTTTGTCGACGAAAGAATATTGTTGATTAATCCTCCCGGATAACAGGAAACCTTTCTTAGTATTATAGAAGAATTTTTTTTATTATTATTATCTCTTTTTTTTTGGTTTGTTATTTTTTTTTCAAATTATTGATTAATCCACCTATAAGTGGATATAATCTCATTTTTCTTTATTTTTTTTTTTTTCTCTCTGTGATAGCAGCTGTGTATGTGGATTTTTTTGAGCATGTTTTAGGTGAATATAATCGCAGCGATAAAATAAATAATTAATCCACCTATCAGATACGAAAATCTTTATTGTGTCCTATATTTTTAAATTATATTTTGTTCTTTATTTTATTTTTTTTTGGTATTGAACTGAACACAATTGTTTTATTCTCCTCGTGGGCGTTCTAAGTCCCCACGATGGATGAAAATAATCCGAGCCGGGGTTCGGAGGAGTTAGATTGCTCCTTTTCCTAATATTTCTTTAATGGAGACAGAAAATGCGTCGGAGCCAAATTTAATTGAAGCAACTTCTGGTACATCCTCCTCCGAGCTCCCCCGCCGGAAAGCTTATCCAACCGGATCTAAAGGTCCTTTTCTGGTTTTTTTTTCGGCCCAAGAGTAAACCGTTGAATAAATTCCAAATTGAAAAAGATCTGGCAAAGTCGTTTCGGAGCATCCAGGAAATAACCTCTCCCAGTCGCAGTAAGCTTCGCATCACTCTAAGTGATCGCGAAGAAGCTAACAGGATTGTTGCCTCTGAGCTCTTTTCTTTAGAATACCATGTGTATCTTCCCTCGCACGTTGTTGAAATAGCCGGAGTGATCACCGAACCGTTTTTGACCTTGGCTGACATCAAGGCTCATGGAACTGGTGGGTTTAAAAATCGTGCCGTTCCATCAGTCAGGTTCTTGATGTCAGGCAAATGAACCATGTGTCCTCCGACGGCAAAAAAGGCCTTCAAATTCGTATCGAGTGATCTTCTCTGGAGCTGCCCTTCCGAATTTCCTCGTGCTGGGGAAGCTTTGGTTACCTGTTCGCCTCTATATACCGACGGTCATGCACTGTGATAAGTGCCAGCAGTTTGGTCATACTGCACCTTACTGCTGTAACAAAGCACGATGCGGCAAATGTGGTGAGCAACATGTGGAGGATCCCTGCAGTACGGACCCCAAGTGTATACGCTGTGGGGAAGCTCCACATGATCTCTCTGCATGCCCGAAGTATATAGAGCGGGAGAAACATGAAATTCATGCATTGCAGCAGCGGTCAAAGCGCTCTTATGCAGAAATACTTAAAAAGATCGCACCGGCCGCTGTTCCACCAGCCCATCCTGACAACAATATCTTTTCTTCCCTGCCCATTGATGATCATGGCTCAGACTTTGAGGATGCTGAGGAGTACTCTGTTGTTCAGACGGGACCGAAGAGAAAGCGCGCTACAGCAAGACGTCAACGGCACCGTCAGCAAGCATCTCAAAACGCGCTGACTGTAGAACAGGCTCCCCACCCTCCTCTGAACAATCTAAGAAGTGGTGGTAATACAAAAAAAGTTTCTCCTCCAGGTTTTAAACCACTGGCTGGAGACTTTCCACCACTTCCGGGAACATCTAAAACCCCAGTTGTTCCAGTTTTTTGCCCAGAACGCCAACTACCAAGAAATCTGGAATCTCGACCGTGTCAAGTCGAAGAAACCGAAAAAATGTCTCTTTCTGGGATTGTGGAATTCATCTTCACCATTTTCGAGGTCTCACTAACAACGAGAAACCTCATCAACATGATCCTTACATTTGTAGAACCTCTTCTAAAGAAACTGTCTTCAAAATGGCCTCTTCTTGATTCGATCATATCTTTCGATGGATAATTTATCCAATGAGGTCGGGGATATGATCGAAGCACTACAATGGAATAGTAGAAGTATTCCAAAAAAATTTGGACGCTTTAAGTTTTTAGTTCACAAATCGCATTGTGACATATTTGCTCTCTGTGAAACATGGCTCTCTTCTGATAAAGATTTTTCTTTCCACGATTTTAACATTATTCGGCAGGATCGAGGGGATTCATAGGGAGGGGTGCTGTTGGGGATTAATAAGCTCCACTCCTTTTATAGAATTGATCTCCCCTCGATGACAGGCCCTGAAGTAGTTGCATGCCAAGTGACTATTCGAGGCAAAAGATCTAGTATAGCCAGTATATACCTGCCGCCGAATGCGGCAATATCCCGCAGGACCTTCAACTATTTGCCTCGCAATGCCAGAGCCACGGTTGATCTTAGGAGATTTTAATTCTCACGGTACAGCCTGGGGGTCACCGTACGACGACAACCGTTCTGCGTTGATACTAGACTTCATGGACTACTTCCAACTTGACTATTTTGAATACTGGGGAAGTAACACGCGTGGCTCCACCTCCAAACCCTTGAAGCAAATTAGACCTCTCAATCTGTTCGAATTGATTATCATTGGATTGCACGTGGAAAGTGATTCAAGATCCCCATGGTAGTGATCACCTGCCTATCAAAATTTCTATCACCAATGGTTCGTGTCAATCTCGCTCGATGGGGATTGCGTACGACCTCACGAAGTGCATCGACTGGGGAAAATGCGCTGAAGCGATCATCGATGGCGAGCAATCGGTCGAAGTCCTTCCTCCGTTGGAAGAGTATCTGTTTCTATCCGGGTTAATCCTCAAGTGTGCGATCGACGCACAACGCAGACTGGTACCAGGATCAACAATTCGCCGACGTTCATTGCCCACTCCGTGGTGGGATGACGAATGTACTGAGGTATACCGTGAAAAATCAGTCGCGTTTAAAGCATATCGGAAGCGTGGTTCGCGGAGATAACTACGAGCGGTACATCGCTCTTGAGGGTAAGTTTAAGAGCCTCGCCAAGGCCAAGCAGGGTTGATATTGGCGTCACTTAGTCGAAGGGCCATCGCGTGAAACGCCGATGAGAACTCTTGGACCGTCGGGAGAAGAATGCGAAATGCGTCGTCGGTGAATGAAGACAAGGAAAGCTCTTCCCGGTGGGGTCTACGCGTTCGCCAAGAAAGTGTGCCCAGATTCGGTTCCGGTGCAACAAATTGCTCGCGATACCAATCGTAACGAAATGGATGCGGCCTTTTCGATGCTCGAATTCTCACTTGCTCTTCTTTCATGTAACAATTCTGCACCAGGAATGGATAAAATCAAGTTTAACTTGTTGAAAAACCTCCCAGACGTCGTAAAAGAGGCGCTTTGCTAAACTTATTTAATCAGTTCCTTGAAAGCAATATTGTTCCGAATGAATGGAGGCAGGTTAGAGTTTTGTTATACAGAAACCCGGGAAAGCCGGGTGCCGGATTACAACTCTTCTCGTCCAATTGCGATTTTGTCGTGTATACGGAAGCTGCTAGAGAAGATGATTCTCCATCGGCTTGACAAATGGATTGAATCTAATGGCTTTCTATCTCATACACAATTTGGTTTCCGCAGAGGCAAAGGAACGAGCGATTGTCTTGCGCTGCTATCAACAGAAATACAGCTGGCCTATGCTCAAAATGAGCAAATGGGCTCAGTTTTCATGGACATTAAGGGGGCTGAAAGCCCAGTTTGTGTAGACGTCCTTTCAGACAAACTCCACGAGTGTGGCCTTTCACCATTATTAAACAACTATTTGTACAATTTGTTGTCTGAGAAACATATGAGCTTTTCTCATGGGTCTTCGACAACATCACGAATTCAGCTACAAGGGTCTCCCCCAGGGCTCTTGTTTAAGCCCCTTTTTTTATAATTTTTATGTTAGAGACATCGATAGCTGCCTCATGGAAAATTGCAGGGTTTTTTATTTTGCGGATGACGCCGTTGTTTCATTAGTAGGACCAGGGGCGAACAACCTGCAGGGACCGTCCAGATACCCTAGACAATTTTTCGGTTGGGGCTGTAAAGTTGGGTATCGAATTCTCCTCAGAGAAAACAGAGTTAGTTGTTTTTTCTAGGAAGTCCGATCCAGCACAGATACCGCTACAACTCATGGGTAAAATAATAACTCAAAGTTTGTCTTATAAATACCTAGGGGTCTGGTTCGATTCAAAATGCACCTGGGGAAAGCACATTAAGTATCTGCATCAGAAATGCCAGCAGCGAATAAACTTCATGCGTACTATCACCGGAGAAAAAGGGGGAGCCCACCCGGAAGATCTGATAAAGCTGTATCGTACAACGATTCTGTCGGTTCTCGAGTACGGTAGCTTCTGTTTTCAATCCGCCACGAAAACTCATATTCTGAAGCTGCAGCGAATCCAGTACCGTTGTCTTCGTATCGCGTTAGGGGCTGCATGAACTCAACTCATACTATGAGTTTGGAGGTATTAGCAGGAGTTCTTCGTTTATCAGATCGTTTTGTGGAGCTATCGTTCCGGTTCCTCATCCGCTGTGAGGTGCTAAATCCATTGGTAATTGAAAATTTTGAAAAGCTAATCGAACGAAATCCTCAAACTAAGTTCATGACACTGTACCATTGGTACATGACTCTGGAGGTGAGCCATTTGGGGGGGGTTCCTAATCGTGATTACTCCCAAGACTTCTCTAGTTCTACTGTAGTTTTTGATCGAACCATGAAGCAAGAAGCTCGTGGAATACCAGATCCACTCCGTTCGGAGTACATTCCATCAATTTTTGCAAGCAAGTTTGGCCACATCAGAAGTGACAGAAAGTTTTACACCGGCGGGTCAAAAACAAATGATTCCACTGGATTTGGTGTTTTTAACGAAATCTATAGCGCCTCCTTCAAACTTCAAAATCCTTGCTCCGTATACGTCGCAGAATTGGCGGCTATGCACTATACATTAGAGCGAATTGCCTGTCTTCTCTCTGGATCACCTCTTCATTTTTACGGATAGTCTCAGCTCACTTCAGGCTATTCGTTCAATGAGGCCGACAAGGAACTCACCGTATTTCGTTAGCGAAATACGATCTCTTTTGAGTACCCTATCAAACAATTCCTACACCATCACCTTGGTTTGGGTCTTTTCTCATTGCTCCATTCCGGGTAATGAGAAAGCGGACTCACTTGCCAAGGTGGGCGCTATGGCAGGCGATATTTATGATCGACAAATTGCCTTCAACAAATTTTTTTAAGAAATTTTCCGTCAACAGGCCTTGATCAGCTGGCAACAAACATGGGATGCAGGGGATTTGGGCAGATGGTTACATTCCATTCTCCCACAGGTATCGAAAAAATCGTGGTTCAGAGGGTTGGATATTAGCCGGGATTTTATCAAGGTAATGTGTCGTCTAATGTCCAATCACTACTCGTTAGGCTCTCATTTCTATCGAATAGGTCTCTCAGACACCAATCAATGCGGCTGTGGCGCAGGTTATCAGGACATCAACCACGTTGTCTGGCATAGCTTCGATTACGAAATTGCCAGATCTGATCTTTGCGCATCCCTACGGGCCCGAGGGAAACCAGAGAAGGAAGATATTAGAGACGTGCTGGGTAAGATGGACTTGGACTATATGGGGCTAATTTACAAGTTCTTGAAACAAATAGATGTATTCGTTTGACCCTCTCTTAGCTGTCGCTTTAACATATCCACCTCGTCCCCTCCCCCGTAATACCGCTTCTATTGTATCGTTACAGCTTAACGCGATACAACATCTACACCAGACCTACAGCAACAATATAGCATCGCCAGTCTGTTGTTAAAAGCCAACGTTAAGATTCCTACTTCCCCATTCCTTCCTGAATCATTGTAATCCCTAACCTCGACCAAGCCGCGAGTTTTTCGGCTTTCCAAAACTAACCTAGTAAGTAAGTTATTATCGTTGTAAAAATGAAAAAGAACTCGGCTCCGTTATGCCTAAGGCACTTGAGCCTTATAAATAAACAATTAAGTTAAAAAAAAAAAAGAAAAAAGACAAGCTGGCTGGAATGCTATCCGAAGATGAGTTGGATGAGCACGATGAAGCGTATGCAGTCTTCGAAAACGTATACCATGAGGTGTCAGCGTACGTGGAGGAAATGCACATGGATGCTACGAAAATGGAAATGCAATCAACGAACTCGTTAGTTAATCCACAAGTGATCGTGCATCAACAGCCATTGAAAGCGCCAATTCCAACTTTCGATGGACACTACGAAAATTGCACATCCGTGGTCTGCTATCGTTGAGAAAAATGACCAAAGAATCTTATCGTGAGCTACGTCAGCTGGTTGATGAATGCACCCGCCATATCGAAAGTCTACGCTACTTGGAGCAAGATCTTGTTGGTATGTCGGAGGTAATTGTCATCCACTTACTAGCACCAGCATTAGATACGGTCACAAGGAAGCAGTGGGAAGCGACCATCGTTCGCGGAAAGTTGCCAAAGTACGACGCTATGATAGCATTTTTGAAGCTGGCAGTGTGATATTTTGAAAAACTGTGAAGCATCCAATCAATATGCACCCCCTCGTGTACAACAACAGAACGTGAAAGCTCTAATGCAGCCGAAGTTAAATTCGAAGATCCTAGCTGTTTCAAGCAACAGCGCTGGTATCTCAAGTCAAGTATGTGATTTTTGTGGTGAGTCCCACAAGAATTTTCAGTGTGAATGGCTGAAAAGTTTGAGTGTGTCCCAACGAGTAGAGAAGGCTCGTTCTTTGGGTATGTGTTTTAATTGCCTTATGAAAGGTCATCGATTGCGCGACTGTCCATCAGACAGAAAGTGTATGAAGTGTCGTCAGCGTCACCACACTCAACTCCATGACGATGACAGATTCAAACCAAAACAAGCCGAAAGCAGGAAGAAAGAAGTGTCCGAATCGGTACCTACACCGAAGCCAAGGAACTCCGAAGCACAAGCTGGCCCATCCAGTGCTTCTATAAGTGCCGTTACATCGACCTGCTCAGTTCAAGCCGCACAGACCAAGAATAACGTACTTCTGCTAACAGCAGTGGTAAACATTTTTGATCGCCAAGGTAAGCCTCATTTTTTTCGAGTTCTTCTAGATTGTGGGTCCCAAGTGAACCTTATTACGAAGCGTATGGCTGATTCTATCGCAGCAAAGATTTTACCAGCGAATGTGAAGATATCTGTCGTGAACAACCGTACGACCAATAGCATGCAGAAAACCGTCGTGAACATTCATTTACGATGCAGTGACTACCGAGCAGCGGTAGAGTGCATTGTTACTCCTTCAGTAACTGGTGCTATTCCGAACACCGAGATCGATGTGAGTGATTGGTGTATTCCTTCCGGTTTCCAGCTAGCGTATCCCCATTTCAACTCTCCTCAAGAAGTCGATATGTTGATTGGCAACGGTTTGTTCTTCAAGCTACTCAAGTCTGGTCAGTACCAACTAGCAGAACATCTTCCAGAGTTGCAAGAGACGTATCTTGGTTGGGTGTTTACTGGAGAATACCAAGAAACTTGTAATCAAGGTCCATCCTATTCCCACACGGTCACCGTCGAAGACGTGTATGATGCTGTCCAGCGTTTTTGGCACATCGAAGAAGTGCCCGAGCAAGAACCCGTATCGACTGAAGCAGATGAATGTGAGAAGAATTTCCGGTCCACCCACGAGCGCAAAGAAGGAAGATTTGTTGTGCAGCTTCCTCTGAAAGAAAACGTTAACCAGCTAAGTGAATGTCGATCGCTCGCTTTGAAGCGATTCTATCTCCTCGA
This sequence comes from Aedes koreicus, assembly GCA_024533555.2. NCBI lineage: Eukaryota > Metazoa > Arthropoda > Insecta > Diptera > Culicidae > Aedes > Aedes koreicus. Next base: position 108,965 of record JAHHFK020000358.1, read on the forward strand.
ACAGCGCTTGCTTCAAGATCCGTGCCTACGTGAGCAGTACGTACAGTTCATCAGAGAGTACGAACGTCTAGGCCACTGCAAACAGATCGATGAAAGTAGAGATCCTCCCAGCATTCTAAAGTGCTACCTACCACGTCATGCTGTCATTCGTCCTGATAGCTCATCAACAAAGTGTCGAGTTGTCTTTGATGCTTCTGCCAAGCCGTCGCAGAACAGTGTATCGCTTAACGATGTCCTCAAGGTAGGTGGTACTGTTCAGTCCAATATTCTTGATATTGTTTTAAGATTTCGTAAGCACAAGTATGCATTCACGGCTGACATCGGTAAGATGTATCGACAAATCCTGGTTGCTATGATTCATCTGTGCCTTCAGAGAATTTTTTGGAGGGAGAGCCCAGAAGAGCCGTTAAAAGTGTATGAACTAACCACCGTGACATACGGTACAGCAAGTGCACCTTTTCTTGCTACTCGTTGCTTAATGCAATTGGCTGACGATGGCGAGCCACAGTATCCATTGGGAGCGAGTACTGTGAAAGAAGATTTTTACGTGGATGATGTTTTGTCTAGAGATGATACGTTGGAAGCAGCTATTGAGCGACAACAGCAGGTGAAAGAGTTGCTCGCTAGTGCTGGACTACCCATCCATAAGTGAGCATGAGCATGAGCATGATTGACCGCCCACGGATGCAACTCCGTTATTGCCAGATCAGCAGTATTTAGACAAAGAACCAACAGATGATGTTTGGGACAAACATTCATCTTCAATGTGAAAAAACTGGTGACCCATTATAAAGCAATACCGGCGCCGGCCGTGCCCGAATGCTGGTCAAGTAGGGAATAGGAAGGAACGTGTTGACGTGATACTCGCTTTGAAGGAAGCCGAGAAATCCTCTGCACTTCCACGAGAAATCACTGGGATGTTGGATAGTTTGGGAAAGGTTAGCAGCAGGGCTCGTTTTGGTTAACGATACGCTGAAAATACATACCTACACTATCCGCCAAAAGCAATAGACCGCTCTAATGTGACTGAAAATAGACAAGCATAACGAAAAACAAAACAATGTCCGCTTACGGAGCATGCATATACATTCGAAGTGTGTTTCAAAACAAGTGTGCCGAACTACAGCTACTTTGCAGTAAGTCAAAGGTGGCTCCGATGAAACAAATGACAATTCCCAGATTGGAACTGTGTGCAGCACTCTTGCTGTCTTGCTTGGTAAACGATGTTGTGCGTTCAATCAAGATGCCGTTCAAACGTGTAGTGCTCTGGTCAGACAGTCAAATTGTTTTGGCTTGGATGCGCAAGTCTCCGGAACAGCTGCAAGTGTTCGTGAGAAACCGCATCGCTGAAATCCGAAGTGAAACAGGAAATTTTGAGTGGATGTATGTGCGCTCGGAATCCAATCCTGCCGATATCGTATCGCGTGGACAGATGCCGAGTGCATTGGTGAAGAATAAGTTGTGGTGGAATGGACCAGATTTTTTGGGTTCGCCTTATTATGAACAAACTTTGCTAGAAGATATCCCGGATGAAGAAATCCCCGAACTGAGAGCTGTACCAATAGTACTACCTGTAATTAAAGAAGAAGAGTTAGAAGTGTTTTCCAAATACAGCTCGTTCAGGAAGTTACAACGTGTTATTGCTTTGGTACTACGGTTCTTTCGCAACTGCAAGAAGAAAAATGCAGCTAACCGTGTTACAAATTCGATTCCTACGGTTCCAGAACTACGAAGTGCGATGGAAGTGATCGTTAAGGTAGTTCAACGAAAAGAGTTGAGTGATGAGATTGCGAGAGTCGAATCGGGTGAAACTTGCCGAAAGATTGGTTCTTTGGGTCCAATCTTAGTGAATGCTGTGCTGCGAGTTGGAGGCCGCTTAGAGCATTCCCAACTTCTGTATGGTGCCAAGCATCAAGTTATTCTGCCAAACAAAAGTCCTATTACGCGAATGTTGATTCGTGCTCTACATGAAGAACATCTTCATATTGGTCCAACCGGTCTGGTTCATGTTCTACGTCGAAATTACTGGTTGATAAATGCCGCTTCGACCGTTCGAGCGATCACGAGATCCTGCTTGAAGTGTTTCAAAGTTCAGCCTACCGATACGACCCAGTACATGGGAAATTTACCATCATGTCGTTTGACACCTGCACCTCCTTTCTCCGTTACCGGTGTGGATTACGCTGGTCCGTTCCAGATCAAGCAAGGCATACGAAAGGCAATCATTGTGAAGGGATATTTGGCAGTGTTCGTCTGCATGGTTACTCGTGCCGTACACATAGAGCTGGTGTCTGACATGACGACCAGTGCGTTTATCGCTGCGCTTCAAAGGTTCGTGAGTCGTCGTGGTATCGTACATCTACTGCACTCGGATAATGGTACAAATTTCCGTGGTGCTGAGCATGAATTGAACCAACTTCATCAGTTGTTCAAGCAGGAACAAGAAAGCAACGAAATCGAGTCATTTTGTCAAGCCAAGGGAATCGAATGGCATTTCATTCAACCTGATGCTCCTGAATTTGGTGGTCTATGGGAAGCCGCTGTGAAAAGCACCAAGACCCATTTGAAGAAGATTGTTGAAAATACGTCGTTGAACATCGAACAATATGCTACCATTCTAGCGCAAATCGAAGCGATCCTGAACTCACGTCCGCTATTCGTTACGTCAGCGGACCCCAGCGGCCCAGAAGTGATAACGCCTGCTCACTATCTGATAGGACGTCCGCTCACTGCCATTCCAGAGCCGTCCTACGAAGATGTCCAAGCAAACCGTTTAGACAAATGGCAGTATCTGCAGAAGTTGAGAGAACATTTTTGGAGGGCCTGGAGACGTGATTACCTTAGCAGCTTGCAACCTAGGAAGAAAAACCAGAAGCTTACAACTAATGTGGCACCTGGAATGATCGTCTTGTTGCACAACCGAAACTTACCCCCGTTGCAGTGGAAGCTGGGTGTAATTACTAAGACCTACCCTGGTGTCGATGGTTTGGTAAGAGCAGTGGATGTCTACAGTGACAAAGCAACCTTCCGTCGACCGATCAACAAGCTGTCAGTTTTGCCGATAGATGACAACAAGGCTTACTGCAATTCATCTAAAGTTTAGAAATAACCATTTCAACGCGGCGGTGAATGTTCCGTACCGGTAGAAGTCATGCTAGGCTTGTACATTTGTTTGTGTCTTCCTTTGCTTTGCTACCTGTTTTGTACATACGCAAGTAATATTGAAGGCCATTTAGCTCCAACCCTTTATATACTCCTATGTGCAAGCAAAGCACGCAATAAAAATGGTACCTGGTTTGTGAAGGCAACCAAACGTATAGTCCGTTTACAGTCCATAAGATCAGAACGGAATCAGATTCCAACGTGTGTAGACGCAAGAGTAAAAGTTCTAAATAAGTAGTGTTCAATAGTAACATTTTGCCTAGTTCATTCACAGCAATAGTCCCAAGTCAGGAGTCGTAAAGTGACACGGCTTCAAGAAAACCGAGTATCCAACGGGTAGTTCGAACTACTCTAGCTCGTGTTTCCACTCCACTGGCGGAGTGTCCACCGAAGGCGAAGCACCCAGCGAGGATCCTTATCCTCTAGCTTTGGCCTACTCCCGAAGAAGTGTTACAGTCCACTTCGCTCGTTCCCCCGGACGGAACAATTAACTGAAACTGATAGAAATGTTTTATCAGTTCAGTAATGAATGACTGAGGGAATAGCAGAGCATGTGTGCTATACACAAAGCACTTGGCTCAAATGACTTGGGTAGTATTGAAATATACGTTATTTTACACGACTCTTTCAAATGATTGGAAATAGATTGAAGACAACTTGCAGTGCCATCGAAGAATGAATGCCGTAATTAATAAGAAAGAATGCATATTACTATGAAAAGATTAAGAAGACGATTAATTATAATGCAACATACACTAAAAGATTATTTTCGTACATTTTTAATATTTATCCTTCGTAAAAACTGATTCCGTAAATAATTTTTGTATCATTTACTTGTCAATAAGACTCCTTGATGAAAAACACAACATATTTGAAAATACAATAAATCGCCATATAATTATAGTGGAAATTAGTACATAAGGCGAAAAATTGGCGGGTGTGCCATTTTCGTCCAGCAAACCTACGGAAAATGACGGATTGCGTTGCCCGGATCATAGGTTGCCTGCTCGTAGGTGCATTTGCTGCAAGAGTCGATTGCGCACCTGGCTTTCGGTCTATCCCTGCAGACGTTTTGACCTGCAATTTGGGTGAGTGTCTGGTCACTAGTCGTTTCCTAGACATTTTTCTTCTTTGCTGGGATGGTGGGCTCCATTGCGTATAAATTTAACACCATTTTTTTGTCACAACCGCTTTTGAAAATTTCACCAACTTGATTTGATACTGATCGGACTCTTGCGTTTGTCTCAATGAATGGAATGCTCGTGTGACAGAAAACACTGAATGAATTAAGTATTCGCGGAGTTTCTGTGACAAACATCTACATGGTTCATGAGTGAACCTCAAGCTGTCTCACAGCAGCATTCCTTGTTTTTAGTGCAGGTATGAAAATGACACATGTGGTTCTGGAGCTTTGAACGGTGTTGATCGTTCATTTTCGATCACGTAAAGTTTCGATATTCTTGCACTGAAAATAAATTTATTCTCTCTTTCATATTGAATTGCTGAAAAATCACACCCCTGATAAATAAATGACTGACGCCGACGCATCACCGACGCTATATGGTGCGGTCAAAGCGTCATGCCGTCATGAAGGCGTTTTATTACTGAACGCTGGCGTTGACAACTGACACGACGCGACGGGGGACGCGCTATTGTGCGACAGTTTTAAACAAGTTAAACTTGTGACCGCATCATGGTAAACGACTTCAAGAAAATTGTACCAAACCTATGCTTGAGAAGGAAAATATCAATACCGAACTGATTTCAAGATAGTACCACGATTCAAAGCCCACAATATTTTTCACTTTATTCTGCTGTCAATCAGATTTACACGTGGGATGATAGATGCACCTTTTTGGTGTATATTTCTCGACTTTTATATAGTGTAGTCAGATCTATTGTACAATAGATACAAGTGATTTTTTTCGGCGGTGCGAAAATAGTGACTTTAGTGACCATTTTCCGAAAAATAGTGACTAGTGACTTTTGGATGCAAATAGTAGCTTTTTAGTGACTCCTGGTCAAGGATGAAGGGTTTGACGATGATTCGTCAAGTGTCGATATAATCAGTCTTCTGATTAATACTAATAATTATAACTGAGATATTTCTATTAATTTAAGTTATTTATTTTTCGAAACTTGATTTATCATACCATTAACATAGCTATAGAAACAGTTGCGCATGATTTAACAACAGCTGCCTATCACTATTGTTAGAGGGACCGCCAGGGCTTAAGTACGGATCTATGTTATTATACTTACTTTAGTTAATAGTCACTAGCATATAGTTTATAGCACTTTCTCTTATGTTAAATATGTTGACTTTAGATAATCTAATGCTTGATAATTGACTGGTTCTTGTTCTTACTTAAAATGTTTACTTAACAATAATATAATTAGCACCTCCACTTTTAACTTTTATTTTATTATTTTTTCTTATTTAGTTTTCCGCGTTTTGAATCTCAATCAATCATTAAGGCGCGCCTCGGATAGAGTTTTAATAACTAACACCAACTCTATTGGAGGAATCCGGGAGGGTCTACTAAGGTTCTGTACTAACATTATCATTACTAACACAGAACCCCAAGCCAACGTTCAGCAGCTTCTAATTTCCAACTTATGCTTTCCTATCTTCAATCTATCACTTGTCTTTAATTTTGTGTTTGTTTTTCTTTTTGTTTTTCTGCATATCTGTTATACATCTACTCTTAGCCACATCTGCACTTTTGTTCTATCAGATTTTAAAGGTAATTAAATTACCATTACTCTATAGCTTTCTAAAATTATTTCAATTCTCGTTTACTTTTATCTATATCTTTGTATTTTTGTAGTAGTTTACTAACAAAATTAGCCCTTAAGAAAGGGCGTTGTGATAATATCACCATATATTTAACATTTTCCATTTCTATCTCTTTTCCGCTGTTTTACGTATGGAGACATCAAGTAAAAATGGAGCATATGAGATCTAGTATGAGATACGATAATGGAAGCATACTTGTCAAAACAATTATCGGTGACGGACACTGTTTGTTTTCTGCGTTGGTACTTCAGCAATATAACACAAAGCAAGGAACCCAAGAACACCAAACGAAGATCATGGAGTTACGGAGAAGTGTAGTGGAGCATATAAGAAACCACATAAAAGACTTCAGGGAATCCTTAGCAGTTACAACTGAAGAGATGCCTCACTTGGGTGCAACATTGGAACTCAGGACTACTAATTTCCTAGAATGTATAGCTGAGACCAACGAATGGGGAGAAGAAGAGACTATAGCTGCGGCAGTCTAGATCTTCAGGAGGAAAATAGAGGTGTATCACGAAGACCTATCGTGCTGTTTGGTGAAAGGCACAGAACATATGGAGTTCTAAGAATTGCATACCGGACAGCATTCAGGAGCAGACGCAACCCGTCAAGGAATCACTATGACAGTGTTGTCCAAAAATTCGCATCAAACCCGGAAAGAACCAATACTGGCAACAATAGCGAAGGGTTAAACCCTCCCAGATCATACATTACGAATATCCAGAGTCATGTAGGACCAAATGCATCACAACTAACTATTGGCTCTGGAATGGATTCGCAACAATCGTCGCGACTAACTCAACAAGGGAATAAGTTCATCATTGCTAGTTGGAACGCAAGAGGATGCTCGGAGGAAGCTAAACGGAATGCAACCCTAATAAATTTCTTATGGTTATTTTTCTTAAGGAGTTATTTAGGTATAATTCAAAAAATTAAAGAAAGGGTTGGGGGATTGGTGATTTATGGTGTTTATGGGGATTAATGGATAACCACTTAATAAGCAACAGATACTCGATAATACCCAATACAGGAAACCCGCCTATCACCATGCACCGTAGAGACAACAAATTACATATGGTTTAATGTAAATACAGAAGGATGCTCCCGTGAGAGACTGGGTGGAGGCACGGCCTTTGTGGTGGCAAAATGTATCATCCAGGAGAATAAGTTCCGAAGAATCAGCAGCAACTCTTGCTCATATATGTGCGAGATATTTGGAGAAAGTGTGATAATGGTGTCAACATACGCTAGAAGTGGTACGCATGCTGAAAATGAGGAGTTCAGCATCTTGAGAGCATATATTCTAAATCTTCGAGGAAAGTTCCGAGAACGCATTATCATGATAGGAGATATGAACGCAAGAATTGGGAAGAACGACCTGTCTGAAGACGACAAATCACTGATTGGGAACAACCTGCTGCATGATCAATGCAATCCAAATGGATGGGCGTTAAAATATCTTATGCACGGATTCAGACTGAATAATTATCTAACCTTTAGCACATTACCATCAGTAAATATCACCTGGACAAATGGTAAAACTGAGTCCCAACTTGGATCACGTTTTAATGACAAACATGCCCTTTATGCGAATTCCCAAAATCAGAGCCTACTTCGACCCAATAATTATCAGCGATAATAAAATTGTCTCATGCACCTTAAGGCGGGGTACAACTCCTCCATCACAAACAGACAGAAATCGAAGGCAGTCGGAAAACCCATCAAAGAGATTAAGATTTGATTTGGAAGTTTTAAGGAAAGATCAGGAGACCCAAAAGAAGTTTCAAGAAAACGTAGATAGGAAACTACTAAGAGGAGATCCCGCTCAACAGTCCACAGACATCGAAAGCGCTTGGGCTACAATCGAATCATCTGTCGTCTCCGCGGCGAAAGAAACAGAAGAAAGTCAAGGATAACCACCAACTCCTCGTCGAGTCGAAGCTTGCAAACGCTATTTCCTGGCTCAACAAAAACGGCTAAAGGACAGGAAAAATCTTGCTCTAAACAAAGCTGCTAGGCAAGTAACAGCAGAAAAACAAAAAGCATGTCAGGAACACTTACCTGAGAAAGTCAACAAGTTCCTGTTAGTATAGAGGAGGAGAATTGTAAAATGACCAAAAGTGGTTATAAAGAAAAGAGAAGAAAGAGTAAGAGACAGAAAGTATATCAGCATTCAACAGTGGGGCCATAGACTCAGAGAACTGGCAAACTCTAACGCGGAAAAGGGTATTGGACTGATACTCGAGGACGACGACCGTGAAGCAGGCCCTGAAACAACACTGGAAGAAATAAGGTCTATTATATGGCACCAGGCCAGGATAACCTATACAACGAGTTCTTCGAATATGGATCAGAGGAGCTGCTTGGGAAGCTGACAGAAGTCATGGCCGAAGTTTTCAGAACGAACCAAGTCCCAAAATAATGGTTACAAACAGTTCAAGTCCCTATCCCCAAAATTCCAAACCCAAAAAACTACAGAGGATTAGAGATGCATCACGCTATGCTCGATAGCATACAAAATCTACGCAAGACTACTGCTCAAACGGCTTACTGAACAAGTTGGCCCTCTGCTTGCCCAGGCAACCAAATTGTATGTATTTTGGAAGTTTTTTTCCTGTATATACAAAAAAATATGTAAAAAATAAATTTATAAAAAATGAAAAAATGTGTTTTTTTGGGGAAAAGGGGGGGATATTTGTGGGAAATTTTTTTTTTTTTTCTAAAGTTTTTTTTTTGGTTTTTTTTTGGTTTTTTTTTTTAAATGAAATTTTTTTTTAAAATCTTTTTTGTGATTAATTTTTTTTTTGTATTTGTTGTGTAATAAAATATTTTTAAATAGTATTTTTGTTTTTTATTTTTTTAAAATAAGTAAAAAAAAATATTTTTTTTTTTTTTAAAATTATAAATATACAATATTTTGAACACTGTTATACGACTTCTGGTTGTCTGGGTGGCTACCAAATGGCATTTCAACGAAAACGGAGCGCAGTGGACCAAGTATTTGTGCTTCGTCGTATCCTTAACGAGCGGTGGAGGAAAGGGCAACAGGTATTCGTTGGACCTGAAACAAGCTTTTGAAAGGTTAGATGTCTCAAAAGCAGCAACCATTTTGACTGAGTTGGGTGTTTCAAAAGCACTAATCAACCGCATAATAGAAGCCTGCTTGAGAGAAACTACCTCGGTGCTATGGTTTGGCCAGCGGACATCCTTATCTTGCACCACGTACCTCAGTCAGTTAAGGAATTCATTCCGGAAATCAAGTTGGTCTATGGATCTAGGATAGAGCTGCCATGTATTCTAGGGTATACCGATGATCTTCTATTCATTTGCGAGGATGCTGACGAAGTGAAGAGGCTCATTGGCATATTGGAACCGTTTTTGATGTCAGTAGGACTGGAGATTAACACTAAAAAAACGAAGGTGCTGTTTCGAGATCCCACATACAAAAACAATATCAGCCCAGAAACCACGACCACTTTTGGAAAATATAAGCTACCCATAGTCTCCATTCTGAGATATCCAGGCGCATATATAAGTAGCAGTCTCACAAGAGAAGCCACAACAGCTAAGCGAATAAAGAAAGCATACAAAGCGTATCATCATCTGTGCTCTTTTCTATAAAAACATCCCCTAACATGGAGTGTGGTCAGGAAACTTTACCACGGAACCTCTGATGACGAGAACGAGCCACCGAATAACCAGCGAAATGTAGTAATCGATGATGAGAGGAATGACGGTGACAACGTTGAGAATAATCAAGAAGATAGATAACAAAGCGGCCACATAGCCTCGACTGGCTCGGAGGATACACGGTGAACAATAAGATAAGAATACAAAGGCTAAATTATTATGGACATATTCCGCGGAGCGACCCAGGAGGAATCTTGAAAACAACCCTCAAGTACAACATAGCAGAACCAAAGAAAATCGGAAGACCTGCGTACACCTAGAAGCCTTGTATTCGACAAGACATCGACAGAAGTAAAATTTCTATCGAAGCATGGTAAGATGCAGCGCCGGATAAACATCGAGTTAAGCAGCTAACCAAAAGCCTGTATGATAGCATGATTGAGTCCGAATTTGAATCAAGTAGCGACTCAGACAGGGATAGCGAAAGCGAGGATCTTGTCCCATCAGAGTTCGAAGGCTTCAGCGATGAGGATTCACCGATGTTAGGAGAGGAGTTCGACGAGGACGTCAATCTGCTGTAACCACAAGGGAACCACCAAGAACAACAAGACAAACAACTCGAAATGAACAAAAAACTCAGCAATTCCAGTCAACTGATGACAACAACACCAAAAAAACAGAGAATCAACAATATCATCTAAACGACATGCTATCAACCCCATTCGAAGGAGGGAAAGTAAAAACAAACTTCAACAGGTGAGTAAAAATCAACCTCTTAAAATTAAATGCTTTGCTGATTGATCCAGATACTCAAACGTTAACAGTGCCTATCTGACCGACATTGGTTACCCTTGACAAATGAGCTCAAATGCACACTTAGCTCTGCCTTAAAATAGTGCTGCAACCTGAAGTAGGGGAGAAGGTGGTGAAAACCAGGCGCATCTAGAAAGGTGAGATGATCTTCGAAATGAAGATGGATCCTTCCATCAAGAGCACAGCCTTCAAGGCGCTCGCTGAAAAGTCTCTTGGTGAGCAGGCGATAGTTAGAGCTCTCTCGCAGGATCTTGACGAGATCAGAACAGAAGATGAGATGAGGAGGGCACTGAAGGGACACTGCGATCTTGGAGATGCACCAATGACAATCCGGTTGAGGAAGGCATACGGTGGTACACAGACGGCGGCGTTGGAGTCTGCTGTTGGAGTCGGGTCGAGAAAAAGTTGGGTGGTTGGTGTGATCACTGAGAGTTGTCACTCGAGTTCCTACGGAATTGGAGAGATGCTTTAAGTGCATGGGTTTTGTTCACCAGGCGAAAAACTGTTAAGGTCCAGACAGATCTGATCTATGCAGGAAATGCGGGGAGAAGGGTCATTTTGTAAGACTGCACAGAGCAACCGAGATGCATGCTTTGCAAAAAGGACGACGGAAACGACCACATGACGGGGGGCTTCAAGGTACCCAGTATATAAAAAGGCGACAGCAGATCAGCAGTAATAGGGGTGACCCAAGGAAAAACCGCGATGAAGCACAGCAACTGTTTTTGGCACTCAACAACAGGAAGCAAAGTGTGACGTCGCAGTCATTACGGAACCGTATCGTGTTCCTCCCGATAACGGAAACTGGGTAGCAGATAGAGCGACGATGGCTGCTATATAATAGATGGGCAGAATTCCCATCTAGGGAAGTGGTGTCCACTGCGAAGGATTCGTAATCGCCAAAGTCAGCGGGATCTTTGTATGCGGCTATTATGCACCCCAAGGTGAACCATGGAGCAGTTCCACCAGCTACTGGATGCACTGACCGAGCAGTTCATCGGAAGACAACCGGTCGTCATCTGAGGAGACTTCGATGCTTAGGCTGTGGGTGGGGCAACAGATGTACCAACGCTAGGGGGTGCAGCCTGCTAGAAACTCTGGCAAAGTAAGAAGTTACACTATCGAACGTAGGGTCCCGCCAGTACTTTTTGCAAGGACGGTCGTGAATCCGTCATCGATGTTACCTCCTGAAATCCGTCGCTGATGACAAATATGAACTGAAGAGTATGTGAGCAGTATACCCATAGCGACCTTCTGGCGATCCGGTATATAAACGGCCAGCGAAATCCTGTCGCAATACGAAGGACAAATAGTTGCGAGCGGGAGTGGGAGACGAAGGTCTTCGACAGGGGAACTCTTTGCTGAGGCACTTCGGTTCGGCAACGAACTCTCAAACCGAAACGCGGACGAGCTGACGAATACGTTAGTAAGGGCATGTGATGCAACCATACCGAGGAAACTGAAGCCGAGGAACAAGCGGCGCCCAGCTTACTGGTGGAATGAGTAACTCAGCATCCTTCGCGCTATTTGTCTTAGAGCCAGAAGACGTGGCCAGAGAGCTAAAACCACAGCAGACAGAGAGGTGCATAGGGTGGTGTTCCGAGCGGCCAGGACCGAATTAAAACGACATAAAAGACTGAGCAAGGCGAACTGCTACAAAGAGGTGTGCCGATGTTGTTAACCCCTGGGGCGACGCTACCGTATTGTCATGGCGAAGATTAGAGGCCCAACAATGGCTGCAGAGCTATGTCCAGCAAAATTGAAGGTTATCGTAGATGGACTTTTCCCAACGACATGGCCACGTACACCGTACGGCGAGGAAGAAAAAAGTAGTATAAGAAGATGGCTACACTTACAGAAACTACTTGGCGGTTCGCTATAGTACGAAGAGTACTTACTTTATTCGCCCGTAGATGGAGGACATCATACTTTGTTAACGAAGTGTTTGTGGAGGCCCTTGAAGGGGAGCGGAATGTGAGCGATACACAAGACCTGAGCGGTGATCAACTCTTCACGTTACTATGGCATGTGTGCGATGGAACCATGCTTAGGAAGGTCAAGTTTAGAGCCCTCCTCGTCCTCGCTTTGATGGTACATGATGACCGTGGGCGGCTGTGACCCAACTTCGGAGAGTCTTGTCCAGAGGATGTGCAAAAACCGGCCCATCTGGAATGCCGTGAATGCCTCCCAGTTAGTCCTGGAGCTCCAAAGAAGATGAAACATTCACCAGCGGCAAGTCAGAAGGGACTAAGGAGTGTATCGAATATAAGCTATCCACATACATTTGCGTTGTACGCATGTATTTGTGATGGTTTTTTATGCTCTGAACACTGCATGCTGTGCGTTTGACTGTCAGCTTTCTTTTGTTTACTTGTTTGTGCGGTTCAAATTCTGCGTTTTCAAAATGTCGCGTATTGAAAAGGAAGTGAAAATTAAGGTTCTGGACACATGGCTAAGTGAGAAGGGTATTACTATGCAAAAATTGGCGAAGCGGTTTGGAATTCATCATGCGAGTGTTAAAACCATCATTAATAAGTTTGGGGAACACTATTCTTTGGATGAGCTACCAGGAAGAGGCAGAAAACCCGGTTCTTCCAACCCGAAACTGGAGCAGAAAGTGGTATCTCTAATCATGAAGAACAAATCAATGTCAATACGTGATTTGGCCAAAAAAGCAGGAACGAGTGTCGGAATGATCCAGCGTATCAAGAGGCGAAACCACCTGAAGACCTACAAGAAGCAGAAAATCTCGAAATAAAGTGCAGAACAGAAGAAGCGAGCAGCAACAAGGGCCCGGAAATTGTATTCGCGTCTTTTGCAGCGTCCGGATGCATGCGTTTTGATGGACGATGAGACCTATGTAAAGGAGGACTCAAAAACCCTTCCAGGTCCACAATACTTTACTGCCGTCGTTGGGGAGGATGTGAGCGATGCGGACAGGTCGATTCAAGTGGAGAAATTCGGTCGAAAGGTACTGGTATGGCAAACAATATGTTCCTGTGGTTTGAAGTCAACCATTTTTTACACTACCGGAACTATAAATGCGGAAATCTATCGATCTGAGTGTCTCCAGAAGAGATTGTTGCCTTTATATAAGAAGCATAGTACACCTCCACTGTTTTGGCCGGATTTAGCGTCGGCTCACTATGCCAAAACTACTCTCAATTGGCTTGCGGAAAAGGGTATAGATTTCGTTGAGAAAAATATCAATCCACCAAATTGCCCTCAGCTTCGACCCATCGAACGTTACTGGGCAATCGTGAAGAGGGTCTTCAAGAAGACTGGTAAGGCAGCTGGGAACATGCAGGAGTTCAAAAAAATTTGGGCTCAAGCGTCCAAAAAATGCGATGCAACACTTGTCCGGAACTTGATGAAGAGCATTCGATCCAAAGTTCGAAAATTCGTGAAGGAATAACTTAAATTTCATCCGGTCTTCATTATGTTCAAGTTTAACCTCGTACAATAAACGATCAATCTTTTGTATGAATAAAATATCGGTTTTCAACATAATTTGAAAGAAAGTTTGTGGATAGCTTATTTTCGATACACTCCTTAGCTAAGATTGATTGATTGATTAGTCTTTATTAGAGAGACTTTCAGCCGTTGGCTGGTTCGTCTCTTGGCTAGCTAAGACCTTAAGTCCTAATTATTTAGGATATCATTCTGACTGTCACCAAGACAGTTTAGATGGCACTCCAGCGTTAGAGGAGGGGTAGTTGCTAATGCGCTGTGATTACCCTCGACATTAGGGACGCGTTGAATAGTGCCATTTGGGCAGCTATCACGAATTCGCTCCAGAGCTTCCGCGTTCCGGTGTACATGTACATTGTAATTCAAATTTGAGAAAAGAGTTCTAATAATTTTGTTGGCAAATGCTGATAGGTCGTTTTATGTTGTTGGCAAATGCTGATAGGCCGTTTTATGTTGTTGGTTAATGCTTTTCTACACGCGTTTTAACAAAAGCTTAAATCATAATGTACACGATTTCCTAACGTTAGCGTCTTTGAGCCTTTCAAATAAATTATCTGATCAAAGTATTGATATAAACAAGATGCTCGATGCTATACTTGGATATAAAATGACATGAAATGATACATATGATGTGATCGGGAAGTAAAAAAACTTTCCGAAAAAAATCCCGCAAAAAATCATTCAAATCTGTTAAGCTGTTTTAAAATGATCGGTTGGTGGCAGCAGATATGTTCTCTCGCCAGCAGAAATAGTACAAAAATTACATGAAATTTTCAGCAATGCCAGTTTTTTTAGGTGTGTTCAATTTAGTCGCAATGAAAAATGTAAAATGTTATGGAAGTTATGTAAAAATACAGTACATTTACCACCACTGGTACTGACTTCCAAAGTTCTGCAATGAATTTGGTTCACCTTGCTACAACAAATCATCAGAAGGAACTCAACACAACATCAACCTTACACATCATATCACTTCAGCAAGGCTCTATTAAAATTAAACAAATTACCTGAATTTTCTTCAAACGATAGAATTCTTCACGTTCCAATTCATCCAACTCCGAGATGATATATGCCAGAGTGCGATCAATGCGTGGAATAATTACTGAAAAAAAGAAGAATACAATTAATAGACAGTGTTTTTTTTAGTTTGAAAACATGATAGGTAGTATTAAGGCCAAAGTCAGCCGCGCACCCGTTCGGTTTGTCGCGCATTGTTTTGCAATTCTAAAGATTTTAAATTTTATTTCCACTTTTTTGTTCAAAATTGAATGAAGATCCAGGGCATATCAAAAACATCGTGGACTCTGCATATATGAATCAAATAAACCATTCTACATGGTTTCCAATTTTCTTGAGATTTTATGTGTCCAACTAGAGATGTCGTATGACCTATCTTGTGGTGCCATGTCTAATATTTATTGAAACAATAGAATATAATTAATTTAATCCTTCAACGATCGGGCC
The DNA here is from genome assembly GCA_024533555.2 of Aedes koreicus. Taxonomy (NCBI): domain Eukaryota; kingdom Metazoa; phylum Arthropoda; class Insecta; order Diptera; family Culicidae; genus Aedes; species Aedes koreicus. Next base: position 124,308 of record JAHHFK020000358.1, read on the forward strand.
AAATCAGATAATTGTTGAAGGTTGAAACAATATACAATAAAAATTCGAAACAACATTCAAACGGCATAGACCCACTCTGAACAACGAAGTGAACTCAATCTTTGTTACTGCATTTATCCGTGGCATCCGTTTGTAAGTATAAGTGCGCTTGAAAGATATGATGCTCTAACAACCGTGATTACTCGAAATTCATATACGACACTATGTAATGTTTTTACATCAAAAGATTGCTAAGAAAATTAGCTGGTCGAACAAGGTAGGGATATAAGAGAAATGAGTGACCAAGAAAGTTCCACACCATCCGTATCACTGGTCATCTCGGTCACTCGTACGCACATATGGGTTCGTCTCGTTCCCGAGACGATTGATCAGTGTGGAAGTGCGAATGTTATCCCGATCGTTGTCAGCTGATCTTTGATCAAGTCAGACGTAAATAAATCGCCGCGGATACAACACCGTCTTTCTGTATAATAAAGTTCTTTCAGTTCGCGTAATAAAATGGTTTTTCTAAATTGAAATCTCGAATTTTAATTTAACTGGTGTCCAAAAGAATAGTGTTGACGCGCGAACATTTGGTCCTTCGAGCCGGATTCGTTGTCCCAGTGGAGATTTACGGACACCACGGGTGATTTATCATGGACATTTTTGTGGTGAATTGTGATGGACGAAACAGCTATTGTGCTGGTGACAAGTGACCGTCTTCAATAGTTTCACCATTTTCCACGCGATATTGCGCCATCGCATAGTGGATTGTGCGCCGTTTTTGAGCAGTGACATTTTGGATCGTGGAAGCTTACAGAGGAAAGGAGCCATCGCAAGGCGCTGCAGGTGCGAAGCCGATTGGAAGCTGCATAGACGATTGGAACCAGGAAACCCCCGGTTACCTGGAGCAAATCGAACGGATTTTAAGGGAGTAGAGGAGGACTCAAAAACCCTTCCAGGTCCACAATACTTTACTGCCGGTCGTTGGGGAGGATGTGAGCGATGCGGACAGGTCGATTCAAGTGGAGAAATTCGGTCGAAAGGTACTGGTATGGCAAACAATATGTTCCTGTGGTTTGAAGTCAACCATTTTTTACACTACCGGAACTATAAATGCGGAAATCTATCGATCTGAGTGTCTCCAGAAGAGATTGTTGCCTTTATATAAGAAGCATAGTACACCTCCACTGTTTTGGCCGGATTTAGCGTCGGCTCACTATGCCAAAACCACACTCTCTAGAGTGCATGATTGTGTGGTGGCGTATTGCATGTGACGTCCTTCTAAACTCTGTGGCTGTGCAAAATAAATCATTGAATTGCATGTGAGTCTATTTATTTCAAGCAATAGCCCTGTTGTCCGCCCATGAAAGTCTTGAAAAATATTGGTTTTTGCTGGAATTAGTTGGCCTTGTTGGTTTATTAAATCCCCCCCGCTGCTGTCGCTTAGGGTGGTTCAGTTTGTCAATCCGGGATCGCGTTGGGTGGTTCGTCGAGTAGATTGTAGTGCAAAGTGTTTGTGAATGGTGCAGTGCAGTGGACTGGCAATAAATTATCTTGTGCAGTGGAGTGTATGTGTGCTATTATTGATTGAGCCGCCTGTCTCAATCGCTAGTGCTAGTGCCGTTGAAAAAGGTTTAAATCATGCCAGATCTAAGAGTGCTGAACAAACAAGAGTATCAACTGCGACAATCGATAAATGGCATCCAGTGGTTCGTCACGAATTTTCAAGCGCAGCGAGATGCACGGCAAATCAGCGTACGTCTGGAGGCGTTGGAGAAGATATACAGCCAGTTCCTTGGAATTCGAATGCAGATTGAACTACTTTTGGAGGATGCCGTTGAGAAAGGTGAAGTGAAGGATGGCGATAAGCTCGCGCAGGAGAACGACACAGTGAGGCAGGATTTTGAAAACTGCTATTATGCGCTGAAAGCTGATCTACTTTCGCTTCAACCGATCGGTCCCAACTCGTCATCGTCTGCACATCAGCCACCGGATGTTCAAGCTGCAACTCAGTTTGCAAAGGTGAAACTTCCGGAAATAAAGTTGCCGTCGTTCAGTGGAAAGCTACACGAATGGGTGCCATATCGTGATAGCTTTCAAAGTCTCATTCATGACTGCACTCTCCTAACCGACATTGCAAAAACTCCTAGTGAAACGTTAAAGTTGATTATGGAAACACATTTTCCTGGATCAGTTTGGTGTGTAGATCCAATCAGAGATGGATCACTTGAAGATGGAAGAAGTTCTACAAGGACATCTCAAATGTCTGTTAGAACAAAAATCGCCGCAAATGACTTGGCTGATAAAATCTTTAAGAAAGCCAGGGTAGAAAATGCGTTGAGATCTTTTCAGCCTTACAAATCTGCAGGAATGGACGGGATATTTCAAAGGTAGAAAAAGCTCTATCGGTAAAAGAAATACCACTTTGTTCTTTCTTAGATATTGAAGGAGCTTTCGACAACGCTTCCTGTTCGTCTATGGCTCGTGCCATGAAGAAAAGGAACTTTGACATAAACATAATTAACTGGGTTCATACCATGCTCGCAAAAAGAGAAATCACTTCAGAGCTGGGAAGTACGTCTATTACAGTACGGGCAACGAAAGGTTGTCCCCAAGGAGGAGTCCTCTCACCACTAATGTGGTCCTTAGTTGTAGACGATCTTCTAAGAAGCTTAGAGGAAAAAGGTTTCGAGGTTGTAGGTTTTGCAGACGATATAGTCATTATAGTGAGGGGAAAATTTGACAACATCATTTCAGAAAGAATGCAATGGGCCCTAAAATTTACCCAGTCTTGGTGTATCAAGGAGGGCCTTAGCATAAATCCATCAAAAGTAGTAATTGTACCTTTCACTAGGAAAAGGAAGTTTAGTCTAAAAGCGTTTCAGCTAGGAGGATTAAAGATTCATCTTAGTGAACAGGTTAAATACTTAGGAGTGATACTGGATGCCAAACTGAACTGGAATGCTCATCTTGAGTGTGTGATCGGTAAGGCAACCAGTGCTTTCTGGGTATGCTCAAAAACATTTGGCAGAAAATGGGGTCTAAGACCAAAAATGATAATGTGGATTTATACATCCATAATACGTCCAAAAGTAACCTATGCTTCTCTTGTGTGGTGGCCAAAAACAAAAGAGGCTACTGCACAGAAAAAGCATACAAAACTTCAACGGCTAGTATCCATTGCTATAACGGGAGCGATGCGCAGCACTCCATCAAATGCGTTGAATGCAATTCTAAATCTGCTGCCTTTGCACGAATACGTGCAACTAGAAGCGGAAAAGAGTATGTTTAGACTTAAACGGCTGAAAACTTTCCTGTCTGGTGACTTAGTCGGTCACCTGTGCATTTCACAAAGCTTTCAAAATGGGCCAGTGATGTATATGAATGGAGACTGGATGAAACCTGTGGAAAACCATGACATCCCTTACAACATATGTGAAACGTCACGTATAGATTGGGAAGTCGGAGGTCCCACTGTTCGCCATGGCTCCATAAAATTCTTCACAGATGGCTCAAAAATTGGAACAAAAACGGGAGCAGGAATCTTCGGCCCTGGGGTCGAAATCTCAGTGGCGATGGGAAACTATCCAACGGTTTTCCAAGCGGAGATCTTTGCTATAATAAAATGTGTTAACGTTTGTCTGAAGAGGAAATATAGACATGCAAATATTTGTATTTTTACAGACAGCCAAGCGGCACTCAAAGCGTTAAGTAATTATAAATGCACATCCAAACTTGTCAGGGAATGCATTCTTTCATTGCGGAAGGTGTGCCAAGAGAAATCGGTAAATTTATTCTGGGTTCCGGGACACTGTGGCATTGAAGGCAATGAAAGGGCAGACGATCTTGCTAAACAAGGTTCAAATGCACAGAACCATTCTGCGGTATATCATACTGTGCCATAAAAATGGAATTAAAATCTTGGGAAGTGCAAAGGGTGATGACCAATTGGTTGGTCACCACAAAGTGTGTTCAAGCGAAAAGGTTTATAATTCCAAATGTTACAATCAGTAAAAAGCTTCTGGAGCTCAATAAGAGAGTTCTTTGTACCTATACTGGCCTAGTAACCGGACATTGCCCGAGTAGATATCATTTGAAAAACATTGGCCAGGTTCAGAATGTTATCTGTCGTTTCTGTAACATGGAACGTGAAACCTCGGAACATCTGCTTTGCAGTTGTGATGCTTTGTACAAGAGCAGACTTAAATTTCTGTACAGTGGCTATATGCAACCTAAAGAAATTTGGACTGCAAATCCTGGAAAGGTGGTGGGTTTTATAAACTCAATTTTGCCTGACTGGGAGACGCGTCTTGGGCTGGTCACTTGACAAATGGTGATCTAGCTTTAAGATGCGAATTAGAATAGTAAACAGGGGTATACCACAAAAGTTCAACTCAGTGGACGCAGTGGTTCTACGCCCCAACAAAACAAAAACAAAAAAAAACGGCATTGACAAGTTAACCTATTTTAGGTCGTCATTGTCCGGTGAAGCGCTAGGGGGGGTGAGCTCCCCCGTCTTGTCTGCAAAACAAAATGGGGGGTGGAAAAAAACAGGAGGAAAACGAAAAGAAAAAAAAAATCTTCGTGGTTACTCTTCTGGTCATTTTTTTCTCTGCGGAGGATGGGAAGAAGAAGAGCGGCGAGGGGGGGTAATAGATATCAGGGGGCGGGGGGAAAAAAAACATGCTGGAAAAATTCGGGGAAAACCCATCTGAGTGGAGCACCATTTTAGCTTACATGGTATGCTCTAGGCTAGACATGGCTACCCTTCGTCACTGGAAAACTCATCACAACAGCAAGGACGTTGCAAAGTATCCCGATCTGCTTAAGTTTCTCAAAAGCCACTGTTCACTTTTACAGTCGATCGTTCCTGCAAAACCCGTCAGTTCCAGCCCAAATCTAAACCAGAAGAGGTCGTCGCGTCCATCGGTGTGCCATACATCGTTCAAGCCAGCTCTTAAATGTCATTTCTGTAGTGAGCCTCGCCATTCAGTGTTCCAGTGCGTGAGATTTCAACGGATGAATGTGTCGGAGAGGATTGAAGCTGCAAACAAAAACAGGCTCTGTCGGAATTGTTTGTACCCCGGGCATTTTAAGAGAACTTACGAGAGAGGGGCGTGCCATCATTGTCACCAAAAACATCACACACTATTGCACCCTGAATCGCCTAGATCCTCCGTTCCACCCACGTCAAGAGCTCCAACAGTCAACCAACAATCTAGACAGCCACATTCCAAGCCTTCACCACCAAACCAACAGACTCGGACTACTGACACTGCCAATATACAAGACTCACACACTCAGCCGGCCACAGAACACGCCACCACAAGCCAAACACATGTTGCCCTCCCAATCACACCGACACGAAATATCATTCTATCGACTGCATTAGTCAGCATTCGGGGCCGGTATGGTAAGTCCTTGCTGGCACGTGCGCTGTTGGATTCGTGTTCACAGCATTGTTTGATGACGAAACGTTTCGCTAGCAAGCTTTAGCTTGAGGAAACTCCGGCCTATCTGTCGATCCAAGGAATTGGACCTTCTCAAGTAGTGTCTACGAAGATGATTACAGCTTGGGTGGGTCCAAGATCACCAGATATTTCACCATTTGCGGAAGAAATGCAGTTTCACATACTACCGAGGTTAACTGTTTCGCTCCCTACTGCAAGCTTCTGTGCCACGGAATGGAGCTTACCAAATTCGACGTTGCTTGCGGACCCCAAATTCTTCGAGAGTGGACCGATTGATCTGATTATCGGAGCGGAATATTACATGGAGCTGCTAAGGGAAGAAAAACGCAAGGCAACTGAAGACGGCCCGACTCTGCAAGATACCGTATTAGGATGGATTGTGTCTGGTCGTACCCCGGATGGTGTGGAAACTGCATCGCATTCTCTAGTACACGTCTGTTCAACGTCGGAGATTCAGAATCAACTCTCAAAATTTTGGGAAGTAGAGACATGCCAATCATCAAGCACGCTATCGGTTGAAGAATCAGCTTGTGAGGAGATTTTCAACCGCACAACGATCACGAACGAAGAAGGGAGGTACGTGGTCACGTTACCAAAGAAGGAAGCAATAATCCAGCAGCTCGGTGAATCCAGATCGACAGCAATCAAGCGCTTTTTGGGCGTTGAACGACGATTCTCAAAGAATCCGGAACTAAAGGCGCAGTACGCGGAGTTCATGCGAGAATATCTGTCCATGGGTCACATGCGAGAACTTTTGGAGGAAGATACGAGTACGCCGTCGTATTACTTGCCTCATCATGCAGTCTTGAAGCCGGACAGCACAACGACAAAATTGCGAGTCGTATTCGATGCATCATGCAAATCGTCCAGTGGTGTCTCACTAAACGATGGATTAATGGTGGGACCCGTGGTTCAGGATACGATTGTGGACATTACTCTTCGGTTTCGAACCCACCGTTTCGCACTTGTGGGAGACGTCGCCAAAATGTATCGTATGGTTCTGATGAATCCTGTCGATCAGCAACTTCAACTGATTGTTTGAAGAGACAGCATCACTGAACCGATTCGTACTTTCGGCCTCACTACAGTTACCTATGGTACAGCGTCAGCTCCGTACTTAGCAACGAAGTGTCTACAGCACCTGGCAGATAAAGGCAAAGAATCACACCCAACAGCGGCAAGGGTCCTGCGAAAGGATTTTTACGTGGACGACATGCTGTCTGGTGTGGACGACATCGAAGAAGGAACGGTACTCGTGTCTCAGATGATTGAGCTACTGCAATCGGCAGGATTCTCGTTGCGGAAGTGGAATTCTAACAGCAAGGATTGCTGTCAGCGGTGCCGGAGGGATTGAGAGATGAGCGATCGATTCTTGAATTGGATTCGTCAACAGCAGCTGTGAAAACGTTGGGTTTATCTTGGGAGCCCAGCACTGATTGCTTCCGATTCAGTTCGCCAACATGGAGTGATTTTGCAGAAATAACGAAGCGGTGTGTTTTGTCAGATGCTTCCCGTATATTCGATCCGTTGGGATTAGTAGGACCGGTCATGGCGAAGATTTTCCTTCAAGATCTCTGGAAACAGGAGTGTGAATGGGACGATCCACTGAGTCCGCAGTTACAGGAGCAATGGCGAGAGTAAAGACGAAATTTGACGGGATTACACTGATAGGCAAAATAAAGTGCCCACCTCATCGTTTTTTCAATTTCTCTCATTTACTTGGTTCAAATTAAAGTAAACACACTGTATTTTTTTTATTATCTTAATTTTTATATTCTTTTTAAGTTTCACTTATGGAATACTGAAAAAAAAGGAGTTTTACTTAAAGAAAAAACAAATCAATTTTTGTTGAAACAAAAAACAGTGACAAAATAAAGTGCCCACTTCAAAAATCGATATGTTTTCGATAAGTTTGCATTGGAAGACCCCTCGATTGTTTATGTTTTGATATTTTGACATGTTTTGAAGCAAACGGCTCAACCTGGTGCATTTGTATACGTGATCGCATTTGATTCAATTGAAAAAAATGGAGAACGCAGTGCTTTCGAAAGCAATTCCCTTGTGTATCCGAAAATTGGTCGTTCGTGATGTGCAAAACGGTGAATCGCACCGGGCTGTCGCTAAGAAGTACAGTATTAGTAAGGCAGCGGTTGGCAAAATTCTTCTGAAGCTTAAAACGTTTGGATCAGTGGTGGATCGCCCTGGCAGAGGCAGGAAGCGGAAAACGGATGCGAGAACGGACACCAAGATCATGTGCGAAGTCAAGAAGAACCCGAAGGTAACTGTCCGCGAGATCCAGGAAACCCTTCAGTTATCAGTTTCCGGTCGAACCGTTCGTCGCCGTCTCGTAGCACAGGGGTTGAATAGCAAACTTGCCCGGAAGCGCCCATTTATCAGCAAGGCAAACAAAGCCAAACGGATTAAGTTTGCTAAGGAGCATGCTGATAAGCCCCTGGAGTTCTGGAAAACGGTTCTCTGGACGGACGAATCAAAATTCGAGCTGTTTAACCGAAAGCGGCGGGTTCGTGTTTGGTGCAGATCGGGAGAGGAGCTTCAGGAGCGCCACATCCAAGGCACGATGAAGCATGGAGGAGGAAATGTGATGGTCTGGAGGTGTTTTTCGTGGGGTGGAGTGGGAAGCATTGTGAAAATCGACGGGATAATGACGACAAATTCTTACATCAACATCCTGCGAGAAAATCTGGAGGTTTCGCTGATCCAGACGGGCCTTGAAGAGAAGTTCGTATTCCAGCAGGACAACGACCCGAAGCATACTGCCAAGAAGACCAAGTCTTTCTTCCGGTCTTGTCGGATCAAACCGCTGGAATGGCCTCCACAAAGCCCGGACCTCAATCCCATCGAGAATTTGTGGGCGATTCTCGATGCCAGGGTTGACAAAACTGGTGTTACCAATAAAAATAACTATTTTGAAGCCCTGGAGCGCGCCTGGGAAGAGCTAGATCCACAGCACCTAAAGAACCTGGTCGAGAGCATGTCGAAGCGCCTGCAGGAGGTCCTGAAGGCCAAAGGAGGACACATCAATTATTGAAATGCTTTTATTTTACTTTAATTTATGTTTTTTGTAGCCTAAATGAAGTGGGCACTTTATTTTGTGACTGTTTTTTTTTTTTAACACAAATTGATTTTTTTTTCTTTAAGTAAAACTCCTTTTTTTTCAGTATTTCATAAGTGAAACTTAAAAAGAATATAAAAAATAAGATAATAAAAAAAATACAGTGTGTTTACTTTAATTTGAACCAAGTAAATGAGAGAAATTGAAAAAACGATGAGGTGGGCACTTTATTTTGCCTATCATTGTAGATGGGATCGCTGTTCCTCGATGGGTAGGAATTACTCGTAGAATCGAAGCAGTTGAGTTGCACGGCTTCTGCGATGATTCAGTCAAGGTATATGGCGCATGCGTGTACGTTCGTACGCTAATGACAGATGGGAGCGTATTCGTTAACTTGCTTTGCTCAAAACCTCGAGTTGCTCCAATCGAGAACTTGAAGAAAAACAAGAAGTCCCTGTCAATTCCTCGGCTAGAGTTGTCATCGGCACTACTCCTGACACATCTGTACGAAAAGGTCTCCAAGAACATCAACGTCCGCACCAAGTGTTATTTTTGGACCGACTCCACCATTGTCGTCTGTTGGCTTAAATCGTCACTTTCAAGATGGAAGCAGTTCGTGGCAAATCTTGTCTCCTAAATTCAGCATTCAACAAAGGGCAGTATGTGGAACCACGTTGCAGGTGAAGACAACCCTGCAGACATTATTTCGCGAGGCATGAGTCCGGCACAGCTACAATATGAATCACGCTGGTTTCATGGACCACAATGGTTGATGTTGGATGAGCAGTATTGGCCCAGTTCAGCACTGGTCGACGAAGATAGCATCAACAAGACAGATTTGGAAGAAAAGTCTATCGTTGCAGTTCTTCCAACCATCTCTCCAAGTGAAATCTTCAGTCTTCGTTCGTCATTGGTTGAACTAGTGCGCCTAACCGTCTACATTCAACGATTCAAGTGGAATTCGATAGCTGCTAATCGATCATGCCGAAGGGTAGGCTGTATCACCTCCAAGGAATACGACGACGCTATCAAGGTGCTGGTCAAGCTATCGCAACAGGAGAGTTTCCCATAGGAAATTGCGGACATCTCGAATCACGGACAAGTGCAAGACTCTTCAAGGATCTCGTCACTCAATCCTCAACTTGTCGAAGGAATATTGTGTGTTGGCGGCCGGTTGAAGAACGCAAATATTCCAGAAAGTCGGAAGCATCCCTACATTCTTGATAATCCGGTATCCTTTTACGAGATCCGTCGTAGTCTACTACCACCGGAAGCATTTCCACGCCGGTCAACAGCAGATAGTGTCGGCAGTGCGAGAGCAGTTTTTGGCCTACGAGCGCCAGAAATCTTGCCAGACAGGTTGTCCACGATTGTGTCCAGTGCTTTCGTGCGAAACCAAAAATTCGGGAGCAACTGATGGCTGATCTTCCCCCAGAAAGAGTCACGCCATGCTTTACCTTCCAAAAGGTTGGTATCGACTATTGCGGTCCATTTTTCGTGGCCTACCCACAGCGCCGAAATCGACCGACTAAATGCTTCGTGGCACTGTATGCTTGTCTAGTCACCAAGGCAATACATCTGGAGCTAGCAGCAGATCTGACGACGCAGGCATTCCTGGCGACGTTACGGGGTTCTCTCGTCACGACGTGGGAAACCAGCATTGATTATGTGCGATGATGCGACGAACTTCGTCGGTGGAAAACGAAAGCTGGATGAACTTGTCCAGCTGTTCGTAAGTCAGCAGTTTCGAGACGCAGTTATTCGACAGACAGCAGAAGACCGGATCGAATTTCGGTTTATTCCAGCCCGGTCACCACATTTTGGCGGTAAAGTCGTTTAAGACTTTGTTCAAGCGGACGATTGGCACGCGAAGTTTGGGTTACGACAAGATGCAAACCGTGTTGGCTCAAACGGAAGCAATTCTGAACTCTAGACCTCTTTTGAGTGTGATGACGAACGGAATAGTGTTGTGTTTTTTGTGCTCATAATTTTTAATTATTTTACGTGTGAAAAGTGTTGCGATACGCAAAAGAAATTTTCTAACGCGCATCCAGAGTGTTTTTGTGATCAGGCTAAGTTAAAGAACAGTTGCGATTGCAGCTTGTTCTAATTAAATTTTAATTTTATTGGTCGTTCAACCGGCGCCCCGGGAGACCATTTGTGCTATTTTTTGCCTTGTCTTTTTCTTTGGTAAGGTCGTTGGTTATCGGTAGCGTCGACGTATAATGTGTTTTGAGCCTACTGCTTGACAATGGCCTGTTGTTATACATGCAATGAGGGAATGGTTGCGGCTGATCTGCCGTTAACTTGTGTGGGTAAGTGTGCGCGTGTATTCCATTACAAGTGTACACCACTTACGAAAGGAACGGCAAAGCTTGTGACCGATAATGCAAACCTTTGCTTTAAATGTGTAGACTGTCTATCAGACCAGTGTTGTGGTGGGCAAGAAGATGCGATAAACAACAGCAGAGAGTTATGGAAAATTTTGAAATCATTATTGAAACCTAGCAATTGCAGACCGCGGTCCATAACTTTTGAAGGCACAATAGAACAGTCTGAACAAGCAATTGCATCTAAGTTTAATGATTATTTCGTCAATAGCGTTTCATTGATCAACCAATCTATTGAATTGGTCGATGAACCTGATGAATTAAACCAGCCAGTTAATATTAATTGCAGATTTGAAAGTTTTCACCCGATAACAATAGATGAGCTTAGAAATATTTGCTTTTCTTTAGGAAAAACGGCTGGAGTAGATAATGTTAATGCTAGAGTTATTCAAGATTGCTTTCATGTCATTGGTCACACTTTACTGGACCTTATTAATGAATCATTGCAAACTGGGCACGTGCCTGAAGTGTGGAAAGAATCGTTGGTTGTTCCGATTCAAAAGGTTGCTGGGACGATTAAAGCCGAAGAGTTTCGGCCTATCAACATGTTGCACACATTAGAGAAAATTTTAGAGCTTGTTGTGAAAGGCCAGTTGTTAGAATATTTGAATAGTAATTCTTTGTTGATTTCGGAACAATCTGGCTACCGGGAAGGCCATTCTTGTGAAACCGCGTTAAATTTAGTATTAGCAAAATGGAAAGGTAACTTAGAGAGTAAACAAACAATTTTTGCTGTTTTTTTGGATCTGAAACGCGCTTTTGAAACAATTTCTAGGCCCTTGTTGTTGAAAGCATTAAAGCGCTTTGGAATTTCGAGTACTGCATACAGATGGTTTGAAAGCTATTTGTCTGACAGAACTCAAAGGACTGTTTTTAATGATTCTGTTTCCAGTCCCGTGGGGAATAACCTTGGTGTGCCCCAGGGAAGTGTATTAGGGCCCCTTTTGTTTATTATGTATATTAATGACATGCGACGTGTTTTACGATTTTGTCACATTAATCTGTTTGCAGATGACACTGTGTTATTCATTGCAGCTAAAGATTTAAATGAAGCCGTTACCCATTTGAACGAAGATTTGCGTTTTCTAAGTAGATGGTTGAAATGTAAGCAATTGAAATTGAATATAAGTAAAACTAAATTTATGGTAATTTCACAGAATCGAGTAAATGAGAATGTCTCAGTTACGATTGATGGTGAGACAATTGATCGCGTTCGGGAGATTAAATATCTTGGCGTAATTATTGATGACAAGCTAAAGTTCAACGCTCACATTGACAATGTCATCAAGAAAATTGCCAAGAAGTATGGAATTCTATGCCGATTGAAAAACGATTTAACTACTTGCAGTAAAATACAGCTATACAAATCAATCATCTCCCCTCATTTAGAGTTTTGCCCTTCCATTTTATTCTTGGCCAACCAAACACAAATATTGAGGTTACAGCGTTTGCAGAATAAAATAATGCGCTTGATTTTAAGATGTAACAGATTCACTTCCTCGACTTTTATGTTAGACGCTTTACAATGGCTATCAGTGAAGCAAAGAATTGTGTATTTAACTATGGTGTTCATTTTTAAAGTAGTTAATGGTTTGCTTCCTCGATATTTGTGTGATCGAATTGAAAGAGGAAGTGATTTTCATAGATATAATACTAGAAACGCGGATGAAATAAGAACACCGAATTTCTTGACATGTGCTTCACAAAACTCATTATATTTTAAAGGAATAAATGTTTTCAATTCGATGCCAAGACACATTAAACGTGCACCAACACTTTCAGAATTTAAAAGACTATGTATTTCACACGTTAAAACTGTATTCTGAGCAGCAAGCGAAAATTTTTTTTTTCAAATATTTATGAAGATTGTACCTGACGATGTTTTACTATTATAAAACGGATTATTTTGTGTGGACCATTTCTTGTACATTTATGTTGCTTTTTTTTATAAAAATGAAGAATGTTTCTGACGAAGTTCTTTACAAACGGATTAAAATGAGTTGGCTATTTTATTTTTTACATTTTATTTTTTCACGTTTACAATACTACAATACTCACTATTTTGTTCGTCACAGTGATGATGATGGAAATTTGTATAATGTTGTGTTAGTTAAAAAAAAAAAATAAAGAAAGAAGTCTACAATTGTTTGAGCCTCGCGCGCGGTATACAGATATGATGGACTTCTTTTTGAATTCGTTAAAAAAAATTGGCCTTTGATGCTTTAGATGGTACTATGAAATAGTAGCGAGTTGTCTGGCTGAATGTCGGGGAATTTTTCGTCAATTCTTTTGTGGTTGAAAGTAAAAGTTTGACTAATGCCGGTCCAGGATTTTTTCGGTTTGGAAACATTCTTGACATCCCTGGTGAGATATTCTTGGCCAGCCCTAAACTAAGCTGGCGGCCCCATTAAAGTTGGAACTGCATTGGCTCTGTAACGGGCAGGATCGAATATTGGCTTCTCTTTTGATAATGTCCTTTTACTGGATTCTGTGATCTGAATTGCAACAGAATGTCCTGATCGCTGGGAATACTTGCGAATTTTTGTGGTTAACATCAAAGCTTTTCACGATTATGTCGCTGTGAAGCAAATGGATACTTTTGAAGAAATTTATATCTGTAGATGAAATCAGTTCGTTTTTTTTGCATAACTGGTTTGAATTGTTACCAAATTAATTATCTTAGAGATAAAATCGTCTAGCTCAAACCTTTGTAGGGGTAAGGGCGGGACCATCATCATCATCATCATCATCATCATCATCACCATCAAAGCGACAGCTAAGAGAGGATCACACGAATACATCTATTTGTTTCAAGAACTTGTAAATTAGCCCCATATTATCTGTCTTAGCTTTTTTTATCACCATTCGAAAAAAGCCCTTTTTTTTATGCAACGATAGTCCAAGTCCAGCTTCCCAGCACATCTCTGATATCTTCCTTCTCTGGTATCTCTCGGGCCCGTAGGGATGCGCAAAGATCAGATCTGGCAATTTCGTAATCGAGGCAATGCCAGACAACGTGGTTGATGTCCTGATAACCTGCACCACAGCCGCATTGATTGGTGTCTGAGAGACCTATTCGATAGAAATGAGAGCCTAACGAGTAGTGCTTGGACATTAGACGACACCCTCTGAACCACGATTTTTTCGATACCTGTGGGAGAATGGAATGTAACCATCTGCCCAAATCCCCTGCATCCCATTTTTGTTGCCAGCTGATCAAGGCCTGTTGACGGAAAATAGCAAAAAATTCGTTGAAGGCGATTTGTCGATCATTAATATCGCTTGCAATCGCACCCACCTTGGCAAGTGAGTCCGCTTTCTCATTACCCGGAATTGAGCAATGAGGAGGGACCCAAACCAAGGTGATGGTGTAGGAATTGTTTGAAGGGGCACTCAGAAGAGATCGTATTTCACTAACGAAAAAAATGGTGAGTGCTTTGCCAGCCTCATTGAGCGAACAGCCTGCAGGGAGCTGTGACTATCCGTAAAAATAAAAAAAAATTATCAAAGGGAAGAGAGGCAATTCACTCTAATGCATAGTGTATAGCCACCAATTCTGCGATGTACACACTAAGAAAATTTTAAAGTATTCGGTTATTTTTTACCGAACTTTCAACTACTAAGCGTTCGGTAATCCGATTCAACGGATTTCGGTAAAATTTGACAAGTTCCGGTAATTTTTACCGGAATACTGTAAAATTTCACCGAAATCTGGTAAATCGGATTACCGAACGTTCAGCTGTTAAAAGTTCGTTAAAAAAGTTACCGAATACGTAAAATTTTTCTAAGTGTGTATACGGAGCAAGGGGTTTGAAGTTTGAAGGAGGCGCTATGAATTTCGTTAAAAACACCAAATCCAGTGGAAGCATTTGTTTTTGACCCGTCGGTGTAAAACTTCATATCACATCTGATATAGCCAAACTTACTTGCAAAAGTTGATGGAATGTACTCCGAACGGAGTGGATCTGGTATTCCACGAGCTTCTTGCTTCATGGTCAGATCAAAAACTACAGTAGAACTAGAGAAGTCTTGGGAGTAATCACGATAAGGAATATTCGAAGAAGGGCTCACCTTCAGAGTCATGTACCAATAGTACAGGGTCATGAACATAGTTTGAGGATATCGTTCGATTAGCTTTTCAAAATTTTCAATTACCAATGGATTTAGCACCTCACAGCGGATGAGGAACCGGAACGATAGCTCCACAAAGTTCATGCAGTCTAACACGATACGAAGACAACGGTACTGGATTCGCTGCAGCTTCAGAATATGAGTTTTCGCGGCGGATTGAAAACAGAAGCTACCGTACTCGAGAACCGACAGAATCGTTGTACGATACAGCTTTATCAGATCTCCCGGGTGGGCTCCCCACCATGTTCCGGTGATAGTACGCATGAAGTTTATTCGCTGCTGGCATTTCTGATTCAGATACTTAATGTACTTCTCCCAGGTGCATTTAGAATCGAACCAGACCCCTAGGTATTTATAAGACAAACTTTGAGCTATTATTTTACCCATGAGTTGAAGCGGTATCTGTGCTGGATCACACTTCCTAGAAGAAAAAAACTAACTAAGCTAATTCGTGAAGTTGTCGAAGAAAATTCTGGTAACTCTATCTGTCGATACGGAACACGGTTTTTTCATCGTCATTTTGTTTACCTTTTTTCTAAATATTTCTTGTGTTTAAAATCGGCGTTTATTTGTTAATCGTTTCGTCTATCGATTTGTATCGTCGCCCTGGTGTCGTTCTGTTATTTCGCAAACTCGAAGTGCATTTATTTTGATTGTTAAGTGTATTGTTTATTGTGACGAATGCAACAAAAGATTCTGCCTATCACCTCCCCACGCATTTTTTTCTTTCTCGAAACGACATCTGGTTGTCTTTAACGGCACTGTAAATTGCACACAAGTTCTTGCCATAACAAACGACTTCAACCGCCTTGCGTGTTGCATATCCGCTGGTGCTTGTTATCTCGCATAAAAGCTTCAGAATGGAATTAAGCTGCCTACAGTGCTCTGCACCGGTGAAAACTCTAAAATTTATGAAATGCCAGGGTTTTTGTGAAAAAGTTGCTCATCTTGATTGCGTCTCCTTATCCCGTGCAAACATGGATTTAATCAGCGAACAACCTAATCTCTTCTAGTTTTGCAACAGTTGCTCCGGGATTATGAACTCGAAACACGTTCGGGACGCTTTTGGGGTGTTAACGGAGGCATTACAAAATCTGAGCGAAACACATCGTTCAGCTCTGGAGGGAGTTTGCACAGAGTTAGAAAAAAACAGGCAGCAAGTCGAAGTTCTGGCCACGAAAATTTCTGCTGTTCCTGCTGCTGCCCCTACTACCCCCGCAGTACCCGGTTTATCCTCCGGTTGGCCTAGTCTGGCTCGGAAAAGCAACAAACGATCGTTTGGCGCAGCAGGAATAATTTCACCCGATCAGCCTAGTTTATCGCGCGGCACAAAAAAGCCATCTGCGAACATTCCATCGGTTGCAACTGTTCCCCCAGAACCAGAAAAATGTTGGATATTTCTGTCTCGCATTGCAGCCAGTGCTACGGAGGATGATATTCTCGCTTTAGACACTGAATGTATACCTTGTGACGAACCGATCGAGGTTAGAAAGTTCGTTTAAAATTGGGGTCGACGAAAAGTACCGTGAGGTGGCTCTCAGTGCCGACACATGGCCAGACGGGATCTTCTTTCGGGAATTCGTTAACTACCAAGACATGAAATCCGGACAGGGGTTTCTAAAAACACCTCGTTTGAATTAAACCGCCGTCTTCATTCTACGTTGGATACCATAACTTTCACGAAACCGGGATGCACACTGCAAGGCATTACGGGAGCCCTCAACCGCTCCGACCCAGTCGAGCCAATCGAAGTTCATCATCTATCTAGCATCTATTTCTGCCATCCCAGCCATTCCGGTCCTATGGTCGGAGTTAGGGGGAGGGTCTCCCAACCTGAACTTCCAGGCAAGTATGTGTGTTATCCAAGGTATTCTGCTCCTGATGCTTTCCCGATTTCCAGTGCCGCTTCCTCGCATGCTGATGCTTGCAGTAACTTGCCGCTATTATGCCCAACCAGCCCGCTACATACCCATCACCTAACATGTTTTGCTCATCATCAACACACATCGACCGCCACTTCAACCGGTCTGGGACGCACGTCACAAAGCAATATGGAGGCACTGGACCCTCCTAGCCCAGCTGTGCCCACTACCGGTATCAGTGACGCTGTACAGTGACCGGTGAAAAAAAAAGCCATCTAATACTAATCAGGCATAGATAACTTTACAACTTCGTATCAATAGCAACTTTTTTACCCGTACTGTACATATTTGGGTATCATACATGAGGCTTAGCGTAAAAGTTTGAACATACATATTCATTTCAGCCAATTGCATGTGAAAAACGAAATAAGCTTGTGTTTACGGTATGTCAATAAAAAAGATCCACTAGGAAAAAAATACTTTCTCTGTACATCCACTTGGCTTACCCCTTGTTGATCATGCTTTTGAAATTCCTTTATTTACATCCATCACAGATAATTGCTACAGTTGTGAGAAATAAGTGAGTTTAGCCCAAGTGACGAGTTTTTTAAGAATCGATCATGGGAGGAAAGAAAATAACAGTCCAAGATCGAAATCTTATCGTGCGCGATTGCTCAAAAAACGAATCTCAGCGCAAAGTTGCCGAAAAGTATGGTGTAAGCCGTGGTGCAGTGCAGAAAATAGTTTTAAAACACCAAAAGCTTGGAAGTGTCGTAGATCGAACAGGACGTGGACGCAATCGCAAGTCTGATCACCGCGAAGACACTAGAATCATCCGAGAAATTAAAAAAGATCCGTTTGTTACCATCCGTGCGCTCAGAGAAAAGCTAAGCCTTTCGATATCCGATCGTACAGTTCGGCGACGCATTGCTGAGCACGGTTTGAAAAGTCATTTTGCTCGGAAACGGCCGTTCATAAGTAGGGTGAATAAGGAGAAGCGATTGCGGTTTGCAAGAAACCATATAAATAAGCCACTGGAGTTCTGGAAACGGGTTGTTTGGTCAGACGAATCAAAGTTTGAGCTGTTCAACAGAAAACGACGACTGCGAGTTTGGCGGAAAAGCGATGAAGGGCTGAAGGATAAACATCTACAAGGGACCATGAAGCACGGCGGTGGAAATATCATGGTCTGGGGCTGTTTCTCATGGTTTGGAGTAGGGAATCTGGTTCTAATCAGTGGTATTATGACGGCAGATGGGTATATAGATATTCTGAACGAGAATATGGAAGAATCTTTGCTGAAAATGGGTTTGGAAGATAATTACATTTTTCAGCAAGACAACGACCCAAAGCATACGGCCAAGAAAACACAAGGTTTTTTCCGTTCCTGTCAGATTAAACCCTTGGAATGGCCTCCCCAGAGCCCGGATTTAAACCCAATTGAAAATCTCTGGGCAATTCCCCACAATAGAGTCGAAAAAACCCACGTAACAAACAAGCAAACATATTTTGCGGCACTGGAGCAGGCCTGGAATGAGTTGGATCCACAACACCTCAGAAACCTAGTCGAAAGCATCCCGAAACGATTGCAGTCCATCATTGAAGCGAAGGGAGGTCACATTGACTATTGAAGAGTTGATTCCAACTCTTTTGATTATTTTTTTATTCATACATGAAGTGGATCTTTTTTATGTCATACGTATTTTACTAAACTCCAATAATATTGTTTTTTATTTTATGCAAGGAATAAAAGTGATCGTTATTTTTGTACTGAAATGATTCGTCTATGTTTATTTTTCAGAAACATGTATTGAAATACCCTTTTTCAAAAATACGTGTTTTTTTCTCAACAATAATACATTGATCAAAGGTGGATTTTTATTTTTGCCGGTCGTCCTGGCCCTGGGTCTAATCACGGGGACAGGGCTCTCCAAGCTGCCATCCAAGGCAAGTATCCTTCTTCTAATGACGTCGCCCGGCCTGATGCTGTTTCCATTTTTAGATCGATACCGGCCGATTCCGTTGCCTCCTTATCGAAAGCCCTTCTGTACTACCAGAACGTAGGAGGCATTAACAGTTCGCTCGCCGAGTACCAGTTGGCATGCAGTGACGCATGCTACGATATCTACGCCTTCACAGAAACATGGCTAAACAGCAACACATTGTCGAAGCAACTGTTCGACGACACGTACGATCTGTACCGACTAGATCGCCGCTCAACAGCAACAAGCAATCTGGTGGTGGAGTCCTTCTTGCCGTACGCTCAACGTTCAAATCTCACCTCCTGAAACTTCCCGCAAACTCAACGGTTGAACATCTCTGGGTGGCAATATCCACCAAAACCGGAACATTGTTTATGTGCGTGGTGTATACCCCACCTGATCGTGTCAACGACAGCGAGACTTCAGCAAGTTAACGGCATTCCGAATAACTACAATCGTTTGCTGGATCTATGCTTCATTACTGAAGAACTGGGTCAAAAATTATCTGTCATTCAAGCTCCGGCACCGCTTGTCAACAGCTGCAGAAACCATTCCCCTCTGCTACTGACGCTGGAGTTAAATCCTGAGTACAGCTTCCATGACAACTTCGAAAATGTTTATTATGACTTCAACCATGCTGACTACGAAGGAATGAACAATTTTCTCGCCGACGTGGACTGGAACACGGCTCTTGCAAACGGCGATGCAAATTTTGCTGCTTCGACTATGTGCTGTATTCTGCTTTACGCCGTCGATCAATTCGTGCCTAAGAAAATCAACCGTAAGCCTCCCAAACCTGCCTGGTCTAATTCTGACCTAAAAACACTTGAAACGAGTTAAAAGGGCTGCTTTGAGGAAACACAGCGGATATCGCACCGATTCCACGAGGGCAAACTACGCTCGCGCCAACGACGATTACAAATACCTCAATAAAAGCTTGTGCAACGCCCATCAGTTTCAATTGCAGAGTCGTCTCAAAACGAACCCGAAAAGCTTCTGGCGGTTTGTGAACGAACAACGGAAAGAAACCGGCTTACCCTCTACTATGACTGATGGCACTCTTGAAGCTGACACTATCGTGGATATCGCCAGCTTGTTCCGTACGCAGTTCAGCAGTGTCTTCTGCGACGAAATTCTGGACGCCGAGAGCCTCGAAGCGGCTACTAGCAATGTTCCCCGCATGTCTGGCTCTGCTTTCACTATTCATAGTGATATGGTGATTTCAGCCGGGAAGCAGATGAAAACTTCAACTGGATGCGGTCCTGACGGTATTCCTTCAATTGTCCTGAAGCGTTGCCTAAACACGCTTGCTGCGCCCCTGGCTACGGTCTTTAATTTGTCTGTAACTTCCGGCGAGTTTCCTGAATGCTGGAAAGAGTCATCTGTATTCCCAATACACAAGAAGGGATGCAAACGGTCCGTCGCCAACTATCGTGGGATTGCTGCACTAAGCTCTGTATCCAAGCTATTTGAACTAATTGTTCTCCAAAGGCTGGTCAATGACTATTCACAGACTATTTCTCCAGGTTTTGTGCCCAAGCGCTCGACGGCGACCAATCTAACCGTATTTACATCGTTCATCATGCGCGAAATGGAACGCGGTCATCAAGTAGACACCATTTACACAGATCTCTCTGCGGCCTTCGATAAAATGAACCACCAGATTGCCATTTCTAAATCCGGCAATATGGGGGTTCACGATCAACTGTTGAACTGGCTCCGTTCATACCTGACTGGTAGAACTATGTCCGTGAAGATTGCCGATTACGCCTCATCTAGCTTTCCGGTAACATCCGGCGTTCCTCAAGGTAGCCACCTTGGCCCATTCCTTTTCCTGCTATATATGAACGACGTGAACTTGGTCCTTAAATGCCTGAAATTATCCTACGCGGATGACCTGAAGCTGTACTACGTTATAAAATGTCCGGAAGACGCCCACTTTCTTCAGCAGGAACTGAAAGTGTTCGATAACTGGTACCAAATCAACAGAATGTCCTTAAATGTATCCAAATGCTCAACTATCTCCTTCGGCCGAAAACGTGCGATGTATCTCCACGACTACATCCTTCGAGGTACGCGCTTGAAACGGGAAACAACGGTCAAGGATCTGGGAGTAATGCTCGACTCCAAAATGTCGTTCAAGGTTCACATTTCGTTTATTGTTTCCAAGGCCTCTTCGCAGCTAGGATTTATGTTCCGCTTCGTGTTGGCTTCGGCCAGCGCGCATCTTTCACCGAGGTCTTTATAGCTACTGACAGCAACACGACGGTTGTTGTAGAGTGCACAATCACCAGTTATAGGTATGCGAACTATCATCGGGTGAGTGAAAAGAAAAGATAAAAGGGCAAAACAAATAACACACATCTAGTGATCTTATCCTGAAGTATACATATTTTAATCTAGAGTAACGTTGTGAATTATATATCTAAATTTAGTATAATTATTCAATACAGTTCTGCAAAGCTAACTAGTATTTATATGCAAATTTGGTAAGATTCTCTGCGATAAAATAACTAAACTAGATATTAAAACCTTGCTATGCTAGGTAACCTAAACAATACAGAAGAAAAACAATAACCACAGTTTTGTGCCACTGAAGCTCCGCTAGATCCACGTATTCTTCCTATACCGGTAAGCAATAATTTGAAGAATTTTTGTTTGAGAATACTTAAAGTTATATTGTATAACTGCTAGGACCTACCACCAAACATGTAACTGCTCACGATTAGCAGAAACACTAAGGGAACTAAACGTAAGTAAACACAAACTACTGACGGGGTTCAAAAAACCCATTTTCACGAAGCAAGCGGTCACTGAATTCATGTATTTAATTATTGTTTATTATTCGTTAAATAGTTTAAGAGAAAATTATGTATTCTTCTGCAGGAAAATTATATTCTCTGTCGGCTTGTTCTTCGATACAAGTACAACCGGATCGTGCGACTTCATTTCGTTTCCGGGAGAGAATCATAATCACGGAAAAATTCCCCCCGTTGGATTTAATCCAACATAATATAATTTTCGTTTATTACGACCAAGTAGCGAGTATGTCAAGTCGTGGTTCGAAGTCTGATCGGCAGAAAGCCAAGGAGGATTATGAGGTTGCCGTTGTGCGTGATAGTGGTGATGTGGTAGTGGTGGATAAACCGGAGAAAAGGCGTGGACGTGGCGGAAAAGCGGGGGAAACTGGATAGAGATAACGGGTGCGGTGCGAGGAATGTGAGGGAGAGAATATTGAAGTGTGTTGGATGTGGGGATGAGGTTGTTGAAAATGGTTGGAATTGCCAATGGTAAGTTGAATATGGTTTAATTTCAAAGTGAAAAACTGCAAAAGGAGTTAAAAGGTAACAAAAAAAAGTGTAAAAGGACTTTTCAACAAGAAGGCGTAAACAGAGTGCTTCAACAGGGTGGAAATGTGAGACTCCGATAGAACCTACCGGAGCGCGTCCCGTCAATCTACGTAATACTTCGGGTCAACCGGATCGAGAAATGTCGCGGAAGGCCTGAACAACTGAAACGCAGCTGTTTGCTCCATCGCAGGAAGGATTACCTGCCATCCAGCTGGATAAAGCATCGTCGGATGTCTTGTGTTCATCATCCCAGCGGTCCGCTCGAAACCGTGCGAAATTGCAGCTACAGCGGTTGGAGGAAGAAAAAGCCTTCGAAGAGCAGCAAGCAGAACGACGTCGCCAGGTTGAACAGCAAGAAGCTGAGCAGCATAGAGCGTTTCTGACGATCACGATCCTTTCCAGCTTACGCGCTCCCAAGTCGCAGCAAGACAAGCAGTGTCCAAGGACTTACCCAACTTTGCAGGCAGCCCAGAGGACTGGCCAATATTCTTATCTATGTACAACAGCACTACTGCTATGTGCGGGTTCACGGATGAGGAAAATCTTGTGCGGCTGCAGCGGAGCTTAAAGGGAAAAGCCTACGAAGCAATCAAATGCAGGCTGATGCACCCGGGAAACGTACATGGCATAATGAGCACATTGAAAATGCTGTATGGACAACCGGAGGTCATTGTGCACTCATTGATTGGGAAGATAAGTTCCCTGCCACCGATTCGTGAGGATCGTTTGGAGACGTTAGTGGACTTTGCCGTGAGTGTGCAGAATTTTTGTGCAACGGTTGACTTATGTGGACTAGAAGAGTATATGTACAACGTGGCTCTTCTGCATCAGCTCGTTAGTAAACTTCCGTCAGCTATCAAACTAAGCTGGGTGCAACATCGGAAGACACTTGGGTCCGTCAACTTGGCGACATTCAGTGAGTGGATTTACTCTCTAGCCGAAGCTGCGAGTTCGGTAACATTTCCGACACAATCACTGCAGTTCAAGCCGACACGAAACGATGCACGTCGGAAAGAAAAAGGGGAAGCGTATCTCAACGCCCACACCGAAACCTCCAGGAAATCCGAAGTAAAAAGCGCCGACTCTCCTAAATCGACACAAGTGTATCCAGTGTCAGCAAAAGAAACATGTGTTGTATGCAAAGGAACGTGCAGGTCCATCGACAAATGTAAGCGGTTCCAGGAGTTTTCGCGAGATTCCAAGTGGGCAGTCGTTCGAGAACTCGGACTTTTTCGAACATGTCTGCGTCAACATAAAGGCTCCTGCAAGGGTAAACCATGTGGCAAAAATGGGTGCTCCTTCAGACACCACGAACTACTGCATAATGAGCAGAGGGTAAATCAGCAAAACACTAGTGTAACGGCTGAAAACCCACAACCCTCTCAACCGGCGGCAAGTAGTACTGAGTACGGCTGCAAAACGCATCAAACAGTGTATAGTGCTGTTCTATTTCGCTATCTACCTGTGGTTTTGTCAGGACCCGAAAAATCAATTCACACCTACGCTTTTCTTGATGAAGGATCGGGAACTACGCTGATGGATCAAGATCTAGCCAATGAACTTCATCTGGAGGGCAAGCTGAATCCAATATGTCTTCGCTGGACGGGTGGTACCGAGCGATGTGAAGAAAACTCGTGCATTGTTCGTTTACAAGTTGCCGGTCGGTATGAAGGTGCAGAGAAGTTTACTCTAGATGATGTGCAGACGGTCAACGAGTTGCTACTGCCACTACAAACCCTGGACATCGAGGAATTGAAACGGTACTACCACTATCTAGACGGACTGCCTATCGCGTCTTATCACGATGCTAGACCTCGCATTCTTATCGGAACAAAGCATGCACAGCTGGGTTTAACCCTAAGGAGTCGTGAAGGAGCATTCGGTGAACCGATTGCAACCAAAACACGCCTAGGCTGGACCATCTGTGGCAATCGTGGATTCGGAGACGCATTAAGCCTATTCCACTGCAGCTTCCACGTCTGTTCGCTAAACGACCGGTCCGATGATCATCTTCATCAAGCAATGAAAGACTATTTCACTATTGATAGCTTGGGAGTTGGTTCATCAAAGTTACTTCTATCGACCGAAGATGAACGAGCAGCAACGCTGCTGAGGTCTCTAACACGTTTCTTAGGACATCGCTACGAAACCGGCTTGCTATGGCGCTATGACAACGTCCGTCTGCCGAATAGCCGGTCAATGGCCTTGCGTCGCCATAGATGCTTGGAGAAGCGAATGGCGAAAGACCCTCAGCTTGCAGAAGTGCTACAGAAAATGATATCCGACTACACCGTCAAAGGGTATATACGCAGACTTTCCGAAAAAGAAATCCAACAGTTATCAGATGACGTTTGGTTTCTACCCGTTTTCCCGGTAACCAATCCAAATAAGCCCGGGAAAGTTCGCTTAGTGTGGGACGCTGCGGCTATGGTTCATGGTGTTTCGCTGAACTCGGTCCTTTTGAAGGGCCCTGACCTATTGTGTTCGCTGCTCGACATTCTTTTGCGCTTTCGAATGCATCCTGTTGCGGTGACGGGAGACATACGCGAGATGTTTCACCAGGTGGGCATACGCCTGGAGGATCAGCAATACCAATGCTTCTACTGGACGGATGACAACGGGGAGTTGGTGGTTTATATCATGAAGGTAATGACGTTTGGGGCGTGCTGTTCTCCCAGCAGTGCGCAGTACGTCAAGAATGTCAATGCAGAGCGACTGAAAGGCGACTATCCGGAGGCGTGCGAAGCAATTACCAAGTCGCACTACGTCGACGATATGCTGATCAGTGTCGCCACAGAGGAAGAAGCGATCCAGGTTGCTAAGGACGTTCGGCACGTCCACGCCCAGGGTGGTTTCGAAATCCGCAATTGGATCAGCAATTCCAGAAGAGTTGTCGACGAGCTACAAAATGAAAACCCGGATGAAGAGAGGAGTCTGAACCTATCAACGGAACTGTCCACCGAGAAGGTTCTAGGAATGTGGTGGAATACGTCAACCGATGCGTTCACATACAAAATTGGCTGGAACCGCTATGATAGCGAACTGCTCAAGGGCGGCCGAAGTCCCACAAAGCGGGAAGTACTACGAGTGCTAATGAGCATATTCGACCCGCTTGGACTCATCGCACACTTCCTCGCATATCTAAAAGTTCTGTTGCAGGACATCTGGCGCTCCGGCGTCTCCTGGGATGAAAAGATCGACCATGATTCCTTCGAAAAGTGGCAGAAGTGGCTGAGCGTCTTGCAGCAGGTAGAACTCCTGCAAATCCCCAGATGCTTCTGGCTTGGATACTCCGTTGATACGTTGGATAATATTCAGCTCCACACGTTTGTAGACGCTGGGCAGAGTGGAATGGCAGCTGCGTGCTTCTTGCGGTTTTCACAAAACGGGAAGTTCTACTGTTCGCTAGTCTCTGCTAAGGCAAGAGTGGCTCCTCTGAAACTGACTTCGATTCCCCGTCTGGAGTTACAAGCAGCAGTAATCGGAACGCGGTTATCGAAAACTGTGTTTGACACGCTATCCACCCCGATTACCAAAAGGTTCTACTGGACCGACTCTCGTGACGTTCTGTGCTGGATCAATTCAAACCATCGACGTTACAGTCAGTTCGTCGGCTTTCGTATTACTGAAATCTTGGAGTCCAGTGAACCTCGTGATTGGCGATATGTACCGAGCAAACTCAACGTAGCCGACGATGCCACCAAATGGGACGGACTTCCTGACTTATCCAACAGCAGCAGATGGTTCCAAGGTCCGAGTTTTTTATGGGAAGACGCAGAGAAATGGCCGAAAGTCCCAATTTGCAACCAATCAACGAACACCGAGTTACTGACAAATCTAATGGTCCACCATGCTATCTCCGAAGCGGTCATCTGTGTTCAACGGTTCTCCAGCTGGAAGCGATTGCAGCGCGTTATGGCTCTGGTTCTACGGTTTATCGCAAACTGTCGCTCCACAACACAGCAGAAGTCAATCAACAACGGGCCACTGACGCATGTTGAGTTTCGTTCAGCCGAAGCGCGTCTAATCTGTATTGCGCAACGTGAAGAATACCCTGAAGAGCTCCGTATACTGCAAGGTCCAACGAAGTACACCGAAGAAACAGCCAAACTTCTTCCTAAATCTAGCCCGTTATACAAACTACTTCCATGGATCGATGACCGTGGCATAATGCGTATGAAGACCCGCATCGCTGCATGCCAATATGCAACAGAGGAAGCAAAGAATCCGATCATCCTTCCAAGAAATCACCACATCACTACGCTTATTATAAACTACTACCATCAACGATACCACCATCAGAACCACGAAACGGTGATAAACGAGCTGCGACAAAAATATCAGATCACTCGTCTACGCGCTTCCTACAGCGAAGTCCGCCGAAATTGCCAGAGATGCAAGAACGAACGAGCACTTCCGAATACCCCGATTATGGCTGACCTTCCACCCGGTCGACTAGCAGCATTTTCTCGGCCGTTTACTCATGTGGGCATCGACTACTTCGGTCCCATCGAAGTCGTTGTAGGAAGGCGAATCGAAAAACGTTGGGGAATGCTGGCGACGTGCTTGACCATTCGCGCTGTACATATCGAACTCGTCAACTCACTTAGCACTGATTCCTGCATCATGGCAATACAGAACTTCGTTGCACGCCGTGGTCAACCTCGGAAGATCTACAGCGACCGAGGCACCAACTTTGTTGGGGCGAATAGGGAGCTGCAAAATCTCCACGCGGCACTAGACCAGGAAAAAATGATGCGAGAATTCTCAACCGCAGAAACCGAGTGGGTGTTCAACCCACCGCTTGCCCCGCATATGGGAGGTAGTTGGGAGCGGTTGATAAGATCGGTCAAGACCAACCTCAAGGCTGTCTGCACTACCAAAAAGCTATCGGACGAGGTCCTGCGAAATCTACTGATCGAGATAGAAAACGTCATAAACTCCAGGCCACTCACACACATTCCGGTTGACGAAGATTCTGGCCCAGCTCTTACTCCGAATCATTTTTTAATAGGTTCTTCCGATGGTTCCAAGCCGTTGATCAACGCCGATCAAAATGGGTTGACTTTGAAGCAGAACCTATGTACTTCACAAATCCTTGCTAACCAATATTGGAAACGTTGGGTAACCGATTACTTACCGGAGATTACTCGCCGTTCGAAGTGGTACCAACGTGTAAAGCCCATCACTATCGGGGATATAGTGATTATCGTCGACCCGAAATCACCCCGTAACTGTTACCCGAAGGGAAGGGTTATATCTGCAGCTTCCAGCCGAGACGGTCAGACTAGATCGGCCACAGTACAGACAGCTACCGGAGTTTACGAGCGTCCTGTGGCGAAGTTGGCGATCCTGGATGTGGAGCGCGTCGAGAAGTAAGCCAACCGAGTTGACGTACCCTGGGGGATTGTTGGCTTAGGCCAGCGCGCGCATCTTTCACCGAGGGCTTTATAGCTACTGACAGGAACACGACGGTGAACAATCACCATTGATAAGTATGCAAACGATCATCGGGTGAGTCAATACAAAACAAAACAACACACGCAGATCCTAAACTGCAGCATTTATTCAGAGCTAGTGCACAATTATTCAAGTAATATCATTAAATTTAGTGATAATTTATCCACTACACAATTAACTACTGTTATAAACAAACTTGGTAAGATTTCTTATGATAAAATAGTTGAATTAGATATTAAACCGAACATATGATAGGTAACCTACACAAACAGTTTCATTCCGCTGCAGCTCCACCAAATCCACCTATTCATCCCATACCGGTAAGCAATTTCGGAAGCATTTCTTTTTAAATACATATTTAATATTGTAAAACTGCTAGGACCTACCACCAAACTTGTCTCTGCTCACGATTAGGACAATAAACGCTAAGGGAACTAAACGTGAGTAAACATAAACCATAACGACAATACTTATAGGGTTTACGTGCCCATTTTCACGCGATCACTGTATTCGTGTAATTAATTATATTTAGTATTAATCATTAGATAGTTTTAAGAAAAATTTATGTATTTTTCTTCAGGAAAATTATATTCTCCGTCGGCTTGTTCACCGATACAAGTGCAACCGGGTTGTGCGACTTCATTTCGTTTCCGGGAGAGAATCATAATTACGGAAAACTTCCCCCGTTGGATTAAATTCAACACCGCGCTTCCGATATGCTTTAAACGCGACTGATTTTTCACGGTAGACCTCAGTACATTCGTCATCCCACCACGGAGTGGGCGAACGTCGGCGAATTGTTGATCCTGGTACCGGTCTGCGCTGTGCGTCGATCGCACATTTGATGATTAACCCGGATAAAAACCGATACTCTTCCAACGGAGGAAGGACTTCGACCGATTGCTCGCCATCGATGATCGCTTCAGCGTATTTACCCCAGTCGATGCACTTCGTGAGGTCGTACGCAATGTCGATCGAGCGAGATTGACACGAACCATTGGTGATTGAAATTTTGATAGTCAGGTGATCACTACCATGGGGATCTTGAATCACTTTCCACGTGCAATCCAATGATAATGAATTCGAACAGATTGAGAGGTCTAATATGCTTCCAGGGTTTTGAGGTGGAGCCACGCGTGTTACTTCCCCAGTATTCAAAATAGTCAAGTTGAAGTAGTCCATGAGGTCTAGTATCAATGCAGAACGGTTGTCGTCATACGGCGACCCCCAGGCTGTACCGTGAGAATCAAAATCTCCCAAGATCAACCGTGGCTCTGGCATTGCGAGGCAAATAGTTGAAAGGTCCCTGCGGGATATTGCCGTATTCGGCGGCAGATAAATGCTGGCTATACTAAAACTTTTGCCTCGAATAGTCACTTGGCATGCAACTTCTTCAGGGCCTGTCATCGAGGGTAGATCAATTCTATAAAAGGAGTGGAGCTTATTAATCCCCAACAGCACCCCTCCATATGAGTCCCCTCGATCCTGCCGAATAATGTTAAAATCGTGGAAAGAGAAATCTTTATCAGAAGAGAGCCATGTTTCACAGAGAGCAAATACGTCACAATGCGATTTGTGAACTAAAAACTTAAAAGCGTCCACATTTTTTTTAAATACTTCTACTATTCCATTGTAGTGCTTCGATCATATCCCCGACCTCATTGGATAAATTATCCATCGAAAGATATGATCGAATCAAGAAGAGGCCATTTTGAAGACAGTTTCTTTAGAAGAGGTTCTACAAATGTAAGGATCATGTTGATGAGGTTTCTCGTTGTTAGTGAGACCTCGAAAATGGTGAAGATGAATTCCACAATCCCAGAAAGAGACATTTTTTCAGAGTCTTCGACACGGTCGAGATTCCGGATGTCTTGGTAGTTGGCGTCCTGGACAAAAAACTGGAACAACTGGGGTTTTAGATGTTCCCGGAAGTGGTGGAAAGTCACCAGCCAGTGGTTTAAAACCAGGAGGAAAAACTTTTTTTTGTATTGCCACCACTTCTTGGATTGTTCAGAGGAGGGTGGGGAGCCTTTTTTACAGTCAGCGCGTTTTGAGATGCTTGCTGACGGTGCCGTTGACGTCTTGCTGTAGCGCGCTTTCTCTTCGCTCCCGTCTGAACAACAGAATACTCCTCAGCATCCTCAAAGTCTGAGCCATGATCATCAATGGGCAGGGAAGAAAAGATATTGTTGTCAGATTGGGCTGGTGGAACAGCGGCCGGTGCGATCTTTTTAAGTATCTCTGCATAAGAGCGCTTCGACCGCTGCTGCAACGAACGAATTTGATGTTTCTTCCCGCTCTACATAATTCGGGCATGCAGAGAGATCATGTGGAGCTTCCCGAAGCATATACACTTGGGGTTCGTACTGCAAGGACCCTCCACATATTGCTCACCGCATTTGCCGCATCGTACTTTGTTACAGCAGTAAGGTGCAGTATGACCAAACTGCTGGCACTTATCACAGTGCATGACCATCGGTTTATAGAGGCGAACAGGTAACCAAAGCTTCCCCAACACGAGGAAATTCGGGAGGGCAGATCCAGAGAAGATCACACGATACGAGTTTGAAGGCCTTTTTTTGCCGTCGGAGGACACATGGTTCATTTGCCTGACATCAAGAACCTGAACTGATGGAACGGCACGATTTTTAAACCCACCAGTTTCATGAGCCTTGATGTCAGCGCCCGTCAAAAACGGTTCGGTGATCACACCGGCTATTTCAACTTCGTGCGAGGGAAGATACACATGGTATTCTAAGGAAAAGAGCTCTGAGGCAACAATCCTGTTAGCTTCTTCACGATCACTTAGAGTGATGCGAAGCTTACTGCGACTGGGAGAAGTTATTTCCTGAATGCTCCGAAACGACTTATCCAGATCTTTTTCAATTTGGAATTTATTCAACGGTTTACTCTTGGGCCGAAAAAACCAGAAAAGGACCTTTAGATCCGGTTGGATAAGCTTTCCGGTGGGGGAGCTCGGAGGAGGATGTACCAGAAGTTGCTTCTGTTGAGTTTGGCTCCGAAGCTTTTTCTGTCTCCATTGAAGAAAATCGAGGAAAAGGTTGTAGAATAGGAGGAATATCATCATCCGAGCAATCTAACTCCTCCGAACCCCGGCTCGGATTATTTTCATCCATCGTGGGGACTTAGAACGCCCACGAGGAGAATAAAACAATTGTGTTCAATTCAATATAAGAAGAAAAAAAAACTTCAAAATATCACTATTATATAGTAATCAAACCGTATATTTCAAAAATTTACATTATTTCTTACCCTTCGCCTTAGCTTTAGACTGCTTCGATTCAGCGGGTTTTGACAGTTATGTGTAGCAAAATCCACAAATATAAATTTTATTGTATTTTATACTACAAATGTAGAAATTTAGATCAAAAAACGCTCCGCTTCCGACAGTTCCTGCTTACTCAAACCGAGATTCAAACTGTATTTGGAGTACATATGGCAAGGAAATTTGTATTCGGTACAATTGACGATCGAAGAGCGCTCTAGTCGACGCTAAAGCGATTCAAATATGAGGCATACTTTTAGTTTTTATAGGCACAGCCTTGCTCTTACTCGGTTGATGATCATCATTTGGTTCAGTAGTTGTGAGGCTTCCATATTTTTTACATTGGTACCACTCACACACCTCAACCGATTATTACTTCACCTCGGTTCCCCAGCTTAGAGTACATTCAAGACGAGTGACGCTATATTCATGAAAATTACTATTGTTGAGTCAAAACTTAATTTCAATTTCTGAAAACGATACTCGAAAGCGTGTGAAGAATCATTTGATGAGAAAATGGTGAATTTTTTTTTAATTGCATCCCGCGTACTGGGGGAGTTGGACCGTCTCTATCGCATCAGTGCTTCGATAAATTGATGAGGTTATCATCACGTCCACCATACCATAGTGGTTGAGTGCCCTTCTTGCGTACTGGGAGGTGTAGGATCGATTCCCACCGATAGGCAGTGAAATTTGTTTTCACCATTTTCTTAACATACGATCACACATGTTCTTAGCTTTCGAGTATCATTTTCGGAAAGCAGTAAGAAACCAGTTTTAACAGGTTTCTTACCCGTTGGGAACGAGGATTAGTATGGGACTGACATATGATCGCTGTTCCAATGAATTATATTCATGGACCCTGGATTGAATAGAGTGACGAATTGTGTCGAAAAGATAGTAAATTTATTTTATTATGGAGAAAATCGAAAAAAGTATATTTTTCTCACTTTTGACTCGGAATAAAAAACAACATGTATTTACACGGCGTGGTAGCTGTCATAAGTACGCACCTTTCTCAAGTAATACGTGAAAAAAGCTGAAATACCTAATGTAAACAATGACTGAACGTCGAATGTTTGAGATTTGAATGCATCTAGTTTATAGGAATTGCATGACAATTTTAATAAATTTAACTGTTCATGCAATTCATGAATACTATTTGTGTACAAATATGCATACTTATGATACTACGTCATATAAATATTTACATATTGTTTTTTTATTCCAAGCCAACAGTGAGAGACATACATGTTTCGGTTATTTCACTACTAAAATAAATTCACTTACTTCTGGACACAATTTGTCACTCTATTCAATCTAGAGTCGATTAATATATGCTATTGAAGGGATCATCGAGTCAACATATAGAACAAGATAAGCCAAATTATCGACTTCAAGGGACCGAGATAGCCATCGACACATAGAAAAAAGTGGTCACATATCGTGATATAGAACATCGTGATATGGAGAGTTAACTGTAATTTATTTCGACATTATCGTCACTCTTTTTAAAAGCACTTTACTCATCTCATCGTAGTGATCGTGGTTGAGGGAGCAGCGCAACTCCCAGTGCAAGAAAACAGAAATATACTCTGATTGTTTTTATTCCCCCCCTTCATGATAATCGCAAATTTTGAAGGGGGGGCTGACAAAAGAAAAAAATAAGATTTGTCCCACTTTGCCTACCCGCTAAGAAAAAAAGTACCCAACGGAGCAGTTAAGTGTGGGAAGCCAAAATTGGGTAAAGTTATGTTTACCTACCGTTGGGTACAAATTACTTACTATAAGGTAGAATTTTACCCAAAAGTAAGTTATTTGTGCCCAACGGTAGGTAAACATAACTATACCCAATTTTGGCTTCCCACACTTAACTGCTCCGTTGGGTACTATTTTCTTAGCAGGTAGACAGCTCGAAAAACAATTTTTCACGAGCGCCATCTACGACGTTTAACCTCACTCTTACATTACCTGGATTCTTCCATAGTGCGATTTAAAGTCCCGGTTCCTTTCTTGTAATTTAATAATAACATAGATGAACATTACGAAATCAGTAACATTGTAAAAAATTTCAAATGTTGCAGTGTAAAACTAACAATGAACGTTTTCGCCGGGGTGACTCTCCTCAAGGCAAGATTTTTTTTTCGGGAGTTCAAAGACCATGTGACTATGAAAAACTCAAGGACGTTCCCGTCCGTAGTGAATTTCTGATAAACGCAGATGGCACCTAGGAAACCATTGAAGAAGAAAGCTAAATTTCGAGGCGCGTCGAAAAACGTAAGGAACAAGCTAAAAACACGAAAGTTTATCAATGGGAGGAACAAAGGATTACGTAGACTGCAGCGCTTTTTGCGCTCCCATAAGCGGCCATTTTTTCACCGCAATTATTCGATGCCTTGGCCGAAAAATACGCGGCAGTCTGCAGAACCCTTAGAGGCGGAGCGCCCAAAGTCAAAGCAAGCGGCGACTCGTATTGAACTGAACTGAACCAGAACTGAAAGAGCTAGATGTTGATGTGCGAAAAATCAGGCGCACCCGCAACGGTGAGATAATCCAGTAGCTTTTTTCGAAAATGATGCAATTGCATTCAATTATTATGTTCATGTTAATAATAATACTAGTAACACAGGAACTCTAATTTTTCATCCGTAAAACTAAGCTCATCTGTCAAGATGTCCGTAAGTTGCTCGATATCAAGAGTATTTTTACAGGAATCAGATTGTACTTACCGTGTTCAATAGCATTCACTCTTCTGTTAGTAATTTTGATGACCTCATCCAGAGTCACAAATGACGTCTGGAGAGATGCAAGTTCGACAAGTAGTTTAACTGCGCTCTGGTAGTTTTTTTTCAGCTTCTGCATCTGCTGACCACCTTTTGCAAGACCTGTCAATTCATATGTGTCACTACCATCTTGATAAGACTCGAATACAGGTAAAGTGACGCCGGCAACGTTGTCCTTCTTGGTGCGAATTTTAATTTGTGCTTTGGTTACGTTTTGCAGCACCACCTGATTGAAATCTCCCGACAAGAATTTCGCCTCTGCAAGTGAGAAAGCAGCCTCCTTCATCACTTCACCCATCAGCGTTTTAGTCTGGAATTATTATAAAATTGCATTGTAAAATGTTATTAGTATGGTGTGCCTATATTATATAGTATTTAAACACGATAGCTCAGATGGCGTATTAACCTGCCTAAAACAAAATTGAAAAATATGATCCCATCTTGAACATTATTCATTCCGCATCGAACGCTAAAAAGCTTCGGTTCAGTTTTTTTCCGCACGCCGCACTACCTCTTTTGCTTTTTTTTCAACCCGCTTCAACCACGCGGTGATTAAAATTAGTGCACTGTTTGAACCGCCGGTATCCAGCCGAGCGTTCCTTTAGGGAAGCAGACATTCCCGGCCGAGTCCGACGGATGATCTGTCCAGCCAGTACCCTCGTCAAACACCCGAGGGGAAAAAGTGTAACTCCATAAGCATCATCGCAACAGGGAAGGTCATCGCTCGATCCACTGCCGGTCAGCAAGCGGTGCTTTGTTTGCGAACAACAGCAGAAAGTGCCACACCGGCAAAGGCGCAACGTAAGGGCAAGTAAATAACACAGTTTTGTTATTGTTCCCTCATCTGTGAGTGTTTTTTGTGTATCTCTCTCACACGTAGTGAATCGTTCTGCATAAGTTGGTTCAAAAAAATATCGTTCTGCATAGGGTGGTTAAATTTAGTTTTATTTAATTATTTTTCCAAAGGCATCTAGAGGATGCTTGCCAACAGGAAGCAACAAAGTGTGCTTACTGTGGCAAACAGCCTCTCCACCATTTGCAGAACTGCCCCGTGTACAAGAAGCGCACTGGTAACGTAATAGGTTCCATACAAGAACGCTCCAAGCAGACGTATGCAGAAATGTTAAAGACGCAAAACGGAGCGTCTGCAACGTCTGTATCAGCCGCTCAAAATGAAAATCCTTCTTGATTTTGTCTTCCGATGAACTGGACTCTGACTTAGCCGATGAGAGTGAATTTCCGGAGGTCCACGCCCCCGGTAAAAGAAAGCCAACTAGTTCTCCGGGTGTGCGCCGGAAACAAATAAAACCTACTCTCAAATGCTTGCAAAAATTGGAGGTAGCGGGGGTCAACCTAAAAAACCGAATAAACCGGTAATAGCTGATGCATCCGTTCCTAGCTGTAGCTATACCACCCCGCCGCTACCTAATAACAGCAACCGTAAGAGGTTGCCAAGACCATAAACTACGTCTTCTCGCAATTCTACGAATATCCCGTCCAAGCGAGGTAAGATAAATTTTAGGGACATTGTGGATAACATTTTAAATGCTGTTGGTCTTTCGGATGCTTCACCGCTCCGAGGACTTATTGACCTGCCTTTACCTATATTTGGAAGCACCTTCAAGCAATTGACTGTATCATGGCTTCTCATTGGTGAATTCATACCTTTCGATGAATAATTCGTCAAGTGAGGATCAAGATATGATCACCGTTTTGCAATGGAACTGTCGTAGTCTAATACCTAAATTAGACTCGTTCAAGTATTTGATTCACAATTCTGATTGTGATATATTTCCTTTCTGTGAAACATGGCTTTATTCTGAAGATGAATTAAACTTCCTCGATTTTAACATTATTCGCCTGGACCGAGATGATTCATATGGTGGCGTACTTTTGGGGATCAAAAAGTGCTACCCCATCTATAAAATCTCACTCCCAATAATCTCAGGCATTGAAATCGTCGCTTGCCAAATAAATGTAAAGAATAAAAATCTTTGCATAGTTTCCGTCTATGTTCCACCGAGGGCATCAATAAACCGCCGTCAACTTTGGAGTTCAATTACATTACTTCCATCTCCAGTTCTTATTCTGGGCGATCTGAACTCCCACGGTACTGCTTGAGGCGAACAATACGATGACAACAGAGCGGGTATTTTCTATGACTTATGCGACGATTTCAACTTGACCATCTTGAACACAGGGGAAGCGACACGAATAGCAAAACCTCCTGCCAGGGAGAGTCGACTTGACACATCTTTGTGCTCTAATTCACTATCATTAGATTGTCTGTGGAAGGTAATCAATGATCCCTATGGTAGTGATCACTTACCAATTATTATCTCAATCACAAATAGTTTTCAAAATACAGACCAGTCAATCCATGTCCCTTATGACCTCACGAGGGATATTAATTGGCAACATTTTGCATCGGCGGTAACCCTTGGTATTGATTCTACCGATCCTCTTCCACCATTAGAAGAGTATCGTTTAATTTCCGAACTGATGTGCAAAAGTGTATTAGAAGCTCAGAAACGACGTGTTCCAAGTGCATCAAAAGAAGACCCGCCACCCCTGGATGGGATGATGAATGCACTAAGTTGTATCTTAAGAAATCCGATGCGTTTAAAGATGATCGTAGCCATGAAACACATGAGCTTTTTGATAAGTGCCTCAAGCTTGAAAAAAAGGTTCAAAACTTACTCAAAGCAAAGAAACGCAATTACTGGCGTCCGTTTGTAGAGGGACTATCTAGAGAAACCTCGATGACAACGCTTTGGAGAAAGGCTCGTTACATGCGAAACCGCTCATCCTCCAATGAGAGTGAAGAATATTCAATGCAGTGGATATTCGACTTCGCTAAAAAGGTTTGTCCAGACTCTGTCCCAACACAACCGAATCTACGGGATACTACCCGAAATAACGGTTCTCTGGACGAACCATTCACAATGTTGGAATTTTCAGTGGCACTTCTTTCATCGAATAACCCTGCTCCGGGAAGCGATATGATTAAATTCAGCCTTCTAAAAAATCTCCCCGATATCGCTAAAAGACGATTACTTAATCTGTATAACACTCTCATGGAATTAAACATAGTTCCACCCGCATGGAGGCAGGTTGAAGTAAAAGCTATTCAAAAGCCTGGGAAACCAGCATCTGATTACAATTCTTACCGTCCTATCTCTATGCTATCACGTTTAAGGAAATTGTTAGAAAAAATGATCCTATCAAGACTTGACCGTTGGGTTGAATCAAATAACTTGCTATCAAATACGTAGTTTGGTTTCAGCAAGAGCAAAGTAACAAACGATTGTTTAGCGTTGCTTACATCTGATATACAACTGGCCTTTGCACACAAGGAGCAATTGGCTTCAGTATTTCTGGATATTAAGGGCGCATTTGATTCAGTTTGCATAGATATGCTGGCAGATAGTCTGCACAGTAGTGGTTTACCAGGAATTTTAAATATTTTTTTGTATAGTTTACGGTCAGAAAAACAAATGATCTTCAATCTAGGCCAACTGACAACTTCCAGAATTAGCTACATGGGCTTACCCCAAGGCTCATGTTTAAGTCCCTTGCTTTATGATTTTTATGTTAAAGAGATTGATAGCTGCTTGGAAAATAGATGCACGCTAAGAAAACTTGCAGACGATGCTGCGATCTCCTTTAGAGGTCCGCGTGCGGAAATCTTGCAAAGACCATTGCAAAATTCCCTAGATAATCTGCCCATCTGGGCCAGAAATTTGGGGATCGAGTTTTCACCGCATAAAACCGAATTGGTAGTGTTTACTAGAAAGTGGTTCCCTGCCCAACTGCGTCTCAAGCTGTTGGGAAGAGACAGTACCCAATCTTTGACCTTCAGATACATTGGAGTCATGTTGGATTCAAAATGCACTTGGAGTACTCACATTGCGTATTTGAAACAGAAATGTCAACAAAGGATCAATTTTCTTAGATCAATTTCCGGGACATGGTGGGGTGCTCACCCGGAAGACCTCATTAAACTCTATTAAAAAAAACTATTCTTTCAGTGCTCGAATATAGCTCTTTTTGCTTCCTCTCGGTAAGAAATAGCCACCTCATTAAATTGGTATGCATTCAATATCGTTGTTTACGTATTACCCTTGGCTGTATACATTCAACGCATAATAAGAGCCTGGAGGTTCTGGCAGGAGTAAAACCCTTGCAGAACAGCTTCTGGGAGCTCTTATCTAGAATACTGATCAAGTGTGGAATCAGTAACAACCTTGTGATTGAAAACTTCGAAGAAATGCTCGAATTGAGTACGTAGTCTAGATTCTTGCGAATCTATATTAACTATATGTCATCCGATATTAGTCTTCCTTGCTATAATTCTCCTAGTGTACGCTTCACTTATCACAGTTCCTCCATTGATTATGATCTCACCATGAAACAGGCTATTCAAGGAGTTCCAGATCAACTTCGACCTATTTTAAGTCTCCATATTTTTATTGAAAAGTACCAACATGTCAATTGCAAAAGAAGAATATTCACTGATGGGTCGCAGATTGATGGATCCACTGGATTCGGTGTCTACTATGAATACTCATCTGCCTTCCGGAAACTTCAGCAACCTTGTTCTGTATATGTTGCTGAGCTGGCAGCAATCGGCAATTCGCATTGGGGATAATTTCCGACATCCCCATAGACCATTATTTCATCTTCTCGGATAGTCTCAGTTCTATCGAGGCCCTCCGGCCGATGAAAACAGTTAAGCACTCATCTTACTTTCTTTCAAAAATAAGGGAGCAGATGTGTGCGTTGGTCGAAAGATCATTTAGGATTACCTTTGCATTGGTCCCCTCACATTGCTCAATTCCAGGCAATGAGAAGGCGGACTCTCTAGCAAAGGTGGGCGCAAAAGAAGGCGAGATTTTTGAAAGAAGAATTTCACATGATGAATTTTTCCCATTAGTACGTCAGAGTTCTCTTCAAAGTTGGCAAAACGATTGGACAAGAAATTCTCTTGGGCGGTGCTTACATTCCATTATTCCAAATGTTTCGTCGAGATCGTGGTTCAAAGGTCTGGATGTAAGTCGCGGTTTCATTCGTGTGATGTCAAGACTTATGTCCAACCACTACTCGCTAGACGCACATCTCTACAGAATTAACCTCGTCGATGGCACTTTATGTAGGTGCGGAACCGGTTATGATGACATCGCTCACGCAGTTTGGCACTGCCCGGATAATGATGCCTCCAGAGCACGACTATTGGATCCTCTCGTGGCCCTAGGTAGACAACCCTTCCACGAGGTACGAGATGTTTTGTGAATGCGTTTTCTTCCCTACATGCAAGCGATTTACGAATTCCTTTGTTGGTCTGATCTAAGAATGTAACGTCATCACCCCTCTTCCTTCCACTCTAGTAAATTCCCTGCCAGTGTGTCCCAGTTATATTATCCTTTTGTTTCCGTGCTACTTGTACCTGCCCAGCAAGCAGTGGTCACCCATCTGCGGCTTAGTTCCTGAAAGGGACTACAGGGACCAAGGATATGGTAGATGTCACAACCATGAGCAGCAACTAATACCTGAAATAAGCTACCTGCCTAGCCCCTTCCAAACGATAATGTGACCCATTAACCTCGAGTTAGCCACGAGTAATTGGCACCCCACTTTACTAAAATAAAAAAATAAAACATTGTTACTTATAATATTGAATATCGGCTCCGCAAAGTATTACACAAGCCTGAGCCTAACAAATAAACGAACTGATTAAAAAAAAATCTTGAACATTAAATCAATTGCATTAGAGAAAACAAATTACCTGTCTTTTTTGTGCAAGTGTTATATTCGAGCTCAAGAGGGATTCTATATCCGGATACATATAATGAAAAACATTTTCCCGGAATGGCCTATTTCCCGGAAAGACATTACATAACGTGATACAGCTCCTGTCTGGACATGGGTGCTTTAGGGAGTACCTTCATAGGGAAAGTGCAAATGTGGTGGAGACACCGAAGCGTGTAATGTTCTAATGTCCAAGATTGAATGCAGTGTAAAACGTCATTCTAGACGTGGAGAATGTGCCGAAAGGTGTGAACATAGATCGCCGTAGCTTGGCCGTAAAACAACAACACAGAAAAAAAATCTGAATTTTCATTGTGATGTAAATATCAGAGAATGTGAAATTGTATTTCATTCCACACGAAACAGCAACTTGCATGAAGCAGTTCTAACAAAGAAGAGCTTTTGCTTACAACATTATCGAATTTAAATGTGTGTGTTTTGCGACGCTCCATTTATGTGCATGATATTGAACAGAAATTCACACTAATTTTTCGAGCTGTGTACTCTCGGAGCTGCAGCACAAGTGGCGAGACGATCAGCGAGCTAACAACAGATAGTACTGAGATGAGGAGGAATGCATGACCAAAGTCTCCCCGAGGAGAAATATTTAACAATGGTCCTGGGAAACATGAACACGGAGATTTGAGTTGGTTAGGAAGGCTTGCCCAACTTGAGTTGTCTTCTCAGGCGTCTGACCGGAAACCGTGTACGGAGAGTGTTACGAACGCAACATTGCAAAATTGTAATCCAACAAAACTCTCACATTCGGTCATTGCTCTCGCAAAGCAAAAGAAATATAACCTAATAGAAAAGAACGGTAGCCCAGAAGGAGGCACCAAAATAATATAGCAGCACATCAGGGCCCGACCCGAAACATGCAATAAACTGATTATTGATGCAGCCCGCACACTCAAACGGCATAAAGTGCCGATAGCAGGGTGGCCACTCAATTTTCATTTTTAAAATCCCGGTTTTTCCCGGTTTTCTCGGATCAAATGTTAAAAATTTCCCGGTTTAAGACTGGTTTACAGGTCGGGAAAAGCGTCACTGAATTTGAGCGCTTGTGTGTTTTAAATGGAACCCGGGATTGGAATTCCCGTGGCCGGAAGTAAGTCTACACAAAAATTACAGTTTTCTTGAAGTGTAAACCCAATTTTACACTAGGAAATAAAATTCATCTATGCCCACTTCTTCTTCGGCGAGAACAAAACATTTCGATTTATCAAGTTTGAATTCGAATAGAAAAAAAAATGTCAAAAGGAGAGCCGAGTTCCGAAACAGTTTTTTTTCGATATAGATCATTACACGGAATACATTAACCTCACTTTTTTGACAGTTCAGGAAGCTTGTTTTTCAGGTGTTAGAATTTGAACCGCTCAAACAAAATTTTTCATTGACTTTTTTCTGGATTCTGAATGATTAGATTCAGGAAATGGTGTAGTAATAAGCACTGGTTTCTGTTTTCCGGCTGTTTTACTTTAATCGTAATAAATTTAGATCACAAAATCTCAAACCGATCTTACCGAAAATATCCTAAGTCCACGTAAACAAGCTCCCTGAACTGTCAAAACTTCATTGATGACGCCTTCGTGCAATGATCTATTGATGTGCTCCAATATTTGATGGTTTTGACAGTCAGTATGAACAGCTAACAGAGGAAGAAAAATTGAACGAAGAAAATACAGACCAAAAAAAAAATGAAACGCGTAGCCAAAACGACAAAACGGGACAAGGAGATTTCGAAACATCCTTGCTAGTACCAAATAACAATAAAGGAGAATTCTAACAAGATAGGTAAATATTTGATTTAAAGCCGTTTTCGGTTATTGTGGTAATGCTACACTGGTATCGCTTCTCATAATTAAAAACAAACGGCTGTCGAAATACGATGAGTGTTAATTCGCAAATAAAATTTTTGGAACTGGGCGATGAATATGACCTCAGTATCACCAACAAAGCGAAAAAGTGAACGAGAGAGATTAATTATTAGGTTATTAGGTTTTTCTTATGTCTAATCCCTTTTCTTTCAAACGCATAGGACGAATGTAAATTGTTTTGATAGGGAAACGTTTGCCTGACAGCAAGTCCTATAGTTTCTATGCGCTTGAAAGAGAAATGAGATTAGACGTAAGAACACGCGTTGCGACACACTTCGAGAATGAGCCAAGATATTCATAGAAGGTAAATCAATTGACATACTCTAAAACTTCACAGATCGTTATGGATGAACACGTTAAGATGGGAATATCGAGAGTTCGATGATAGTCATACCCAATCTAAATTATGAATAATCAAGTGAACATAAATTCCCGGTTTTTTCCCGGTTTCTCCCGGTTTTTTTAAATTCCCGGTTTTCCCGGTTCTGTGGCCACCCTGCGATAGTCACTCGCACTTCCTAGACTTGCACCGTTCAAACGACCTTGCTCTAGCTCAAACCGATGCATCCTAAGAAACAATACATTTTGTTTCTTCATCTCTTGCACCATATGAACCTACAAGCAGCGTAAGCGTAAACATTACGCTTAGAACAATACACTGAAAAAGGGGAGGAAATATGCTGCACGTAGGAAAGCAGATAGAAATAACTCGGTGCACGGCGACTTGGTCGTGCGTATGAAAGGTCCCTTTAAAAAAAGCGTTTTATTACGCTAAGAATACGTATGGGGAATAAGTAAAAAGGGAGCCGGTAGTTAGGCGAGATTGCGTGAGCATAGAACGCATAGAGGGATGGGGAATCGATTGTCTCGAATGGGACATCGCTATATCATGCTTCTCCCTAATCGAATAGAGTAATAAACCGAGCTATCTTTACCGCGGTGTCGATAGAAGGAACGAAAAATGTAAATAGATGCCAGCTGAAGGCAAATAGACAAGTACGATTTGGATGATCCGTAGGTGAGTTAGAACAAGTGAGGCGATGGACACTATCGCTAGGCTTTTAAAGAAAGGCAAGTTTTGAGGAAATGCGAGGGATTTTTATTACCAGAAAAGCCAAAAGAATACTGGAAAATTTAATTACTTTTCTTTACTAGAACAAAGGATCGAGAGAGAGAGAGGAATAGATTAAGTCAAATGCACCAAAATGCATTTAGAATTTCCTAAAGAGGAAGCATAGCCACATATGCGTTGGGCTTGATGGCCGAAATTCTAGGATTAGGGACCACTATACTGCCGTGAAACGCATATCAGTCCCATATGAATAGGAAAACAAGCAAAGATGGGACTGATATGCGTTTCACGGCAGTATATAAGGTCCACCATTCACTTGAATAAAACAGTTTGTAATGAAGATCCAACCGAGTAACATCAGTTATCCGAAACCAAACTCACCCCCAGAGCCTCTACTTCAGAGTAATCACTCGACAATGACTCGAGAAATTAGGTTTCACTCCAGAACCGTCGTACCTCCCCTGCTTTTGTCGGGAAAGTAGCGCCTGTACATTCCTAATAATTGAACTGTTTCAGAGTTGTGCTCAACTAGCACTTCGTTCTTAATCCTAGCAAAGTTTTACTCCGGAGTCGACGTACTACGCCTCCTTAGTCGGGTAAGTAGCGCCCGGACATTCATTGCCAAGGCACGAGAACTTAGAGCTTAGGCGCAAATAGCTAGCTATTCAAGACGAGCATCTCGATATCTAACTAATCAAGGCCAAGGAGGATCGAGTGAAACGAAACGAACACACACATATTAACGTTCCCAGAGTGTACCTTCGCGTAAGGCCAAAACACACTCTCGCGTCGGGAAAATATGGTGGCTCCAGAGAGGAATTCTCTTAAAGAATCCTTCGAAGAAATAAATGAAGTGAAGTGAATAAAAATCAGGCTAGTAGAAGCTTGCAAGTGAAAAGTAAAAATTGAGGCTTGTTAATCCAAACAGAGCCAA
Source organism: Aedes koreicus (assembly GCA_024533555.2). NCBI lineage: Eukaryota > Metazoa > Arthropoda > Insecta > Diptera > Culicidae > Aedes > Aedes koreicus. Next base: position 167,769 of record JAHHFK020000358.1, read on the forward strand.
GGTAAGATTTTTTCTCTTTTTTTTATCTTTCTCTTATATCACATATATTTTTCTCACATTACAAATATTATATTTGTGTATCACAACTTAACCAAATCAAACCGAGGCGTAACTCTTGTTTAAAGATTGCCCTCGAAATTAATTAAAGACCCTGACCTAAAAATCAGGGCAAGCACAATTATCAAAAAAAAAAAACTCAAAATTATTCAAGGCGCAACTCTTGTTTAAAGACTGCCCTCGGAATTAATTAAGACCCGGAAATTTGGGGTAACCAAAAGTAAACAAAAAATAATAACAATTACCTTGACAATGGTTAAAACATTCAGATAATTTCTGAAGAGGTTTCTGGCATTGAAGGTGCCGAATATTTAAATACAAATAAAAAAGACCCTGGCTTGTATTCTAGGGCAAACAAATACCTTATAAGGTTAAAAAAATCAGATAATTTCCTTCAAGCCGAATGATTAAATACAAATAAACACCGTGTCTTGTATTCTAGGGCAAACAATGGTCAATGCCAATGGTCAAAAATTCAGATAGGTTCTGAAGAGGTTTCTGGCAACTTCAAGCCGAATAATAAAAATACAATAAAGACCCTGATCTATGAACTAGGGCAAAACAATAAAAACCATCAAAAAAGGCTAAATTCAAAAAAGCAAGTCATTTAAATGTTCACTCTTGAGAAAAATTATCAACATAGTTATTGTGAATCGATGACATTCAGAGAGAAATTTACGAAATAATAAGGAAGGAAGAAGAAATTGATCAACAAGTAAACAAGCTAAAACAAACCTTGACTTATCAAAAGTTGTTTGAGAGACCTTTATCAACTGGTCAAAACAGTCTAGTCTAGAGTCTAGAAAGTTTAAAATAACCCTTTGGAAAAATACCCCAAAGGAAGAAATTATAAGAAAATATAAGACCACAAAAGGTCATTTAAAGAAAACCAACAAAAAAATCAATTGGTAAGAATTGACCAAGAAAAGGTCACCAAAATAAAAAAAAACTAATTAACGAAAATTAAAATCCACCATGGAAGCAAAAATTGCAAATGAGTTCATTGTCAACGACAATGGACACTGTAGATTATGTACACAACCCGATGAGGTACAAGATATGGTCGCATTCGATAATTGCGATAGGTGGTTTCACTACGTTTGTGAGGGACTATCGAAACAACCGAAACCAGAAGAATCTTGGTTTTGCTTTAGATGCGCTAAGGCAATAGCCGAACGCGACTTATTGAAAAACCAATTGATAAAACGAATGGAAGAGCATTCGCTCGAAATAGAAGCGAGAGCCAAGCACCAGAAGAGTGCTGAATTACATGCAAGCTCTATGGAAGACGAACTTGCCCATTATAAACAAACTATTAACAAACAAACTCATGAAGAGACATCTTAAGACGATGCTCTCTTAACTATAGCTAAAATGTTACGGGCTAAAATGTTCTCTGGAAGAAGAGTCAAAACGTCCTGAAAATTTAAAAAATTTAGAACATGATAAATCGCTATCAATTTATTTGCGTCGACAGGAGATGACATTACCTCCTTTTTACGCAGACGCAAAAGAGTGGTCAGCATTTAAGAAAATGTTTGACTACACCACAGAGGCTGGAGAATATTCTAACCTGGAAAATTTATTGAGATTACAAAAGGCGCTTGGAGGACAAGCAGCTAGAAGCGTCCAATCATTATTAATGGACCCAGCAAATATACCACAAATCCATATACCACAAACCCCAAATACCCAATGAAATGAATACAAAAGCGATTCATTTTCATTTTAATGCTTCGACGATGCAGGGCCCTGGTCGTCATTGCCGACATGAACGCTCAGGTAGGACGGGAGGCTATATACAAACTGGTGATTGGGCCACACAATCTGCATACCCCATCGAATAATGCGTGAACTTTGCGTTCTTCCGTAGTTTAGTGGTCCGAAGTACCTTCTCTCCGCGTAAAGACATCCACAAAGCCACTTGGAGAAAAAAATAATTAATTTTAATAAGCACGTAAAATTTTGCCTCTTTTAATTTCAAGCCAAAGGAGGCGTAAACAACGAAATTGTTTACAATCTTTCATACGCCATACAACAATGTTTGCAATCTTTCAAACAACAGGCTAGATTCAGGCGTTATCTGGCTAAAATTTACACGAAATATCCCATTATTTTCTGCCAAATCTAGCATTCCCTTTATGTGCATTAGATAACGTAGAACATTCAATGTTTCTTTTTATCTGTGTATGTATGCGCCCAAAACTTTCAACGATGTACAACAAGCGTCAAATTCGGACACCACATCCTAACATTGAGCTACTACGAGAAACCGGAGTTGTACAGGAATACGTACAACAGCTAGAAGCAGCCCTACCGACGGAAGAGCAGCTACTCTTAAAGTTGGATGGAGCAGCGGTGGTAAATGTACTGTATTTTGATATTATTTCCATAATATTTTACATTTTTCATTCCTTGCTGCAATAGATGGTAGTATTACATCATCATCATCATCATCATCATCATAATATTTTACATTTTTCATTACGACCAAATTGAACACACACATAAGTGAACTGTCGTGGGAGAAAATCTCATGACATTCTGGTACCGTTTTCTACAGGCGACGAAACATCTCTGCAGCCACCAACCGATGGTTTAAAAATGTTGCGACATAGATATGATGTTTATTACCGTGATCTGCCCTAATTCCACGCAGCGCCTAACTCCGTGCTTTAACATAAAATAAGCATCATTCCTTGTCGAACGTTCGAGTGTGCAGGTTCAAATTTGGTAAGCTCCGCAATCGAATACTTTTTTGGTTTTTTTTCTCCACAATCGTGGTTTTTTTTCTGCACTAAAGCTGGTGTAACAGCTGGTTTGATAGTGCCACAGTGCGACGTTCGGAACGAAGGAAGTGGCCTTTACAGGCGAGCCTTGTAAAGAACCATCCAACGACCCGTCATCGACACCGAAAGTGTGAAGAATTTCGTTCTCCACCACGACGACTATCATCATCATCATCATCACTGCACCATTCCATCGCGTCAAGGCGTTGTCCCACACGCACCCGGAGGCTTTTAAATAGCCTATCTACAGACCGACACGAGTTGCGGCTGCTACTCATACCAAATTGTGTAACAATAGGTAAACATTTCTTTTGATTTCCACTTTGCTCCACTACTGACTGAAGATAGAGGATAATCTCCCTTGCAGACAGAAGTACTTTTCCGGTAAAATTTATTGCTGTTTTTTTTATATAAATATAGTTTTTTTTGTTTTTTTTTCAACTGAAGCAACTTCTGGTACATCCTCCTCCGAGCTCCCGCGCCGGAAAGCTTATCCAATCTAAAGGTCCTTTTCTGGTTTTTTTTCGGCCCAAGAGTAAACCGTTGAATAACATCCAAATTGAAAAAGATCTGGCAAAGTCATTTCGGAGCATTCAGGAAATAACCTCTCCCAGTCGCAGAAAGCTTCGCATCACTCTAAGTGATCGCGAAGAAGCTAACAAGATTGTTGCCTCAGAGCTCTTTTCCTTAGAATACCATGTGTATCTTCCCTCGCACGTTGTTGAAATAGCCGGAGTGATCACCGAACCGTTTTTGACGTGCGCTGACATCAAGGCTCATGGAACTGGTGGGTTTAAAAATCGTGCCGTTCCATCAGTTCAGGTTCTTGATGTCAGGCAAATGAACCATGTGTCCTCTGACGGCAAAAAAGGCCTTCAAACTCGTATCGTGTGATCTTCTCTGGAGCTGCCCTCCCGAATTTCCTCGTGTCGGGGAAGCTTTGGTTACCTGTTCGCCTCTATATACCGAGGGTCATGCACTGTGATAAGTGCCAGCAGTTTGGTCATACTGCACCTTACTGCTGTAACTAAGCACGATGCGGCAAATGTGGCGAGCAACATGTGGAGGATCCCTGCAGTACGGACCCCAAGTGTATATGCTGTGGGGAAGCCCCACATGATCTCTCTGCATGCCCGAAGTATATAGAGCGGGAGAAACATGAAATTCATGCATTGCAGCAGCGGTCAAAGCGCTCTTATGCAGAAATACTTAAAAAGATCGCACCGGCCGCTGTTCCACCAGCCCAATCTGACAACAATATCTTTTCTTCCCTGCCCATTGATGATCATGGCTCAGACTTTGAGGATGCTGAGGAGTACTCTGTTGTTCAGACGGGACCGAAGAGAAAGCGCGCTACAGCAAGACGTCAACGGCACCGTCAGCAAGCATCTCAAAACGCGCTGACTGTAGAACAGGCTCCACACCCTCCTCTGAACAATCCAAGAAGTGGTGGCAATACAAAAAAAAGTTTCTCCTCCAGGTTTTAAACCACTGGATAGTGACTTTCCGCTACTTCCGGGAACATCTAAAACCCCAGTTGTTCCAGTTTTTTGCCCAGGACGCCAACTACCAAGACATCCGGAATCTCGACCGTGTCAAGTCGAAGACTCTGAAAAACTGTCTCTTTCTGGGATTGTGGAATTCATCTTCACCATTTTCGAGGTCTCACTAACAACGAGAAACCTCATCAACATGATCCTTACATTTGTAGAACCTCTTCTAAAGAAACTGTCTTCAAAATGGCCTCTTCTTGATTCGATCATATCTTTCGATGGATAATTTATCCAATGAGGTCGGGGATATGATCGAAGCACTACAATGGAATAGTAGAAGTATTCTAAAAAATGTGGACGCTTTTAAGTTTTTAGTTCACAAATCGCATTGTGACGTATTTGCTCTCTGTGAAACATGGGTCTCTTCTGATAAAGATTTCTCTTTCCACGATTTTAACATTATTCGGCAGGATCGAGGGGACTCATATGGAGGGGTGCTGTTGGGGATTAATAAGCTCCACTCCTTTTATAGAATTGATCTCCCCTCGATGACAGGCCCTGAAGTAGTTGCATGCCAAGTGACTATTCGAGGCAAAAGTTTTAGTATAGCTAGCATATACCTACCGCCGAATACGGTAATATCCCGCAGGGACCTTTCAACTATTTGCCTCGCAATGCCAGAGCCACGGTTGATCTTGGGAGATTTTGATTCTCACGGTACAGCCTGGAGGTCACCGTACGACGACAACCGTTCTGCATTGATACTAGACCTCATGGACTACTTCAACTTGACTATTTTGAATACTTGGGAAGTAACACGCGTGGCTTCACCTCCAAACCCTGGAAGCAAATTAGACCTCTCAATCTGTTCGAATTCATTATCATTGGATTGCACGTGGAAAGTGATTCAAGATCACCTGCCTTTAAAAATTTCAATCACCAATTATTCGTGTCAATCTCGCTCGATCGACATTGCGCACGACCTCACGAAGTGCATCGACTGGGGTTAATACGCTGAAGCGATCATCGATGGCGAGCAATCGGTCGAAGTCCTTCCTCCGTTGGAAGAGTATCGGTTTTTATCCGGGTTAATCCTCAAGTGTGCGATCGACGCACAGCGCAGACCGGTACCAGGATCAACAATTCGCCGACGTTCGCCCACTCCGTGGTGGGATGACGAATGTACTGAGGTCTACCGTGAAAAATCAGTCACGTTTAAAGCATATCGGAAGCGCGGTTCGCGAGATAACTACGAGCGGTACATTGCTCTTGAGCGTAAGTTTAAGAGCCTCGCCAAGGCCAAGAAACGCGGATATTGGCGTCACTTAGTCGAAGGGCTATCGCGTGAAACCTCGATGAGAACTCTTTGGACCGTCGGGAGAAGAATGCGAAATGCGTCGTCGGTGAATGAAGACAAGGAAAGCTCTTCCCAGTGGGTCTACGCGTTCGCCAAGAAAGTGTGCCCAGATTCGGTTCCGGGGCAAAGAATTGCTCGCGATACTCAAACCAATCGTAACGAAATGGATGCGCCCTTTTCGATGCTCGAATTCTCACTTGCTCTCCTTTCATGCAACAATTCTGCACCAGGAATGGATAAAACCAAGTTCAACTTGTTGAAAAACCTCCCAGACGTCGTAAAGAGGCGCTTGCTGAACTTATTTAATCAGATCCTGGAAAGCAATATTGTTCCGGATGAATGGAGGCAGGTTAGAATTATAGCTATACAAAAACCCAGGAAAGCCGCGTCGGATTACAACTCTTATCGTCCAATTGCGATACTGTCGTGTATACGGAAGCTGCTAGAGAAGATGATTCTCCATCGGCTTGACAAATGGATTGAATCTAATGGCTTTCTATCTCATACATAATTTGGTTTCCGCAGAGGCAAAGGAACGAGCGATTGTCTTGCGCTGCTATCAACAGAAATACAGCTGGCCTATGCTCAAAATGAGCAAATGGGTTCAGTTTTCATGGACATTAAGGGGGCTTTTGATTCAGTTTGTGTAGACGTCCTTTCAGACAAACTCCACGAGTGTGGCCTTTCACCATTATTTAACAACTATTTGTACAATTTGTTGTCTGAGAAACATATGAGCTTTTCTCATGGCTCTTCGACAACTTCACGAATTAGCTACAAGGGTCTCCCCCAGGGCTCTTGTTTAAGCCCCTTTTTTATAATTTTTATGTTAGAGACATCGATAGCTGCCTCATGCAAAACTGCACGCTAAGAAAGCTTGCGGATGACGCCGTTGTTTCATTTGTAGGACCAGGGGCGAACAACCTATAGGGACCGTTGCAGGATACCCTAGACAATTTTTCTACCTGGGCTGTAAAGCTGGGTATTGAATTAAGAGTAAGTTGTTTTTTTTAGGAAGCGTGATCCAGCACAGATACAGCTTCAACTCATGGGTAAAATAATAACTCAAAGTTTGTCTTATAAATACCTAAGGGTGGGGTTCGATTCTAAATGCACCTGGGGAAATCACATTAAGTATCTGCATCAGAAATGCCAGCAGCGAATAAACTTCATACGTACTATCACCGGAACATGGTGGGGAGCCCACCCGGAAGATCTGATAAAGCTGTATCGTACAACGATTCTGTCGGTTCTCGAGTACGGTAGCTTCTGTTTTCAGTCCGCCGCGAAAACTCATATTCTGAAGCTGAAGCGAATCCAGTACCGTTGTCTTCGTATCGCGTTAGGCTGCATGAACTCAACTCATACTATGAGTTTGGAGGTATTAGCAGGAGTTCTTCCTTTATCAGATCGTTTTGTGGAGCTATCGTTCCGGTTCCTCATCCGCTGTGAGGTGCTAAATCCATTGGTAATTGAAAATTTTAAAAGCTAATCGAACGAAATCCTCAAACTATGTTCATGACGCTGTACCATTGGTACAAGACTCTGGAGGTGAGCCTTTCTTCGAATGTTCCTAATCGTGATTACTCCCAAGACTTCTCTAGTTTTACTGTAGTTTTTGATCTAATGAAAAGTGGAAGTGGATGAGGAGGAGAATTGTTTTAGGTAATAAAGGGTTATGCGGTCAAAATTTGGCCAAGGGAAAACGCGTGTAAATCGGTGAAATCGTTTATTTAAAAAATCAAATTAAATTTCTTTTTCAAGTTCAATTAGTATAAAATTCAGGAAAAATATTCAGTTAGGCTTCCGCTTTTCCAAATCCGAATTGCCGGGCCTTACGCTTGACCCCTGCCATCAGATTTTGTACAGCCACCTTGTCCACCTTCTTCGCCGCAGAAAGCCAGTTTGCCTTGAACTGCTGCTCGTCCTTAGCAGTTTTTTTGGTCTTCTTTAGGTTCCGCTTGACAATAGCCCAGTATTTCTCAATTGGGCGGAGCTCTGGCGTGTTGGGAGGGTTCTTGTCCTTGGGAACCACCTGCACGTTGTTGGCGGCGTACCACTCCATGGCCTTTTTACCGTAATGGCAAGATGCCAAATCCGGCCAAAACAGTACGGAACAACCGTGTTTCTTCAGGAAAGGCAGCAGACGTTTATTCAAACACTCTTTCACGTAAATTTCTTGGTTGACAGTCCCGGAAGCTATGAAAATGCTGCTTTTCAAGCCACAGGTACAGATGGCTTGCCAAACCAGATATTTCTTTGCGAACTTTGACAGTTTCGTGTGCTTGAAAATATCTGCTACCTTTCCCCTTCCTTTTGCCGTATAAAACTCCTGTCCCGGAAGCTGCTTGTAGTCGGCTTTGACGTAGGTTTCGTCGTCCATTACCACGCAGTCAAACTTCGTCAGCATCGTCGTGTACAGCCTCCGGGATCGCGCTTTGGCCGTCGTATTTTGTTTATCATCGCGATTTGGAGTCACTACCTTCTTGTAAGTCGATAGTCCAGCTCGTTTTTGCTCGATGCACGGTTGTAGACGATACACCCTGCTTATTTGCGGCATCTCGGAGAGATAGGTTAGGGTTTCGCTTGAAACTACCGGCAACTCTCTTTGTCGTCTCAGCGGCTTCCGGTTTTCGATTTCCCCCCGATCCAGACTTCCTGGCTGTCGACAAACGTTCCCCAAACACTTAAATTACATTTGTAACGGTTGATTTGGCAACTTTTAGCGATTTTGCCAACTTTGCGTGCGAGTAGCTCGGATTTTCGCGATGCGCGAGCAAAATTTTGATACGCTGCTCTTCTTGCTTGGACGGCATTTTGACAACTGAAGAGTAAATTCCAAAATCAAAATAGGAGCAACATTCTACACACACACACCTTCAAAATGAGGGGTGTTCAGGTTTTTTAAATGCAAAATTGAAAGAAATACGTCAAGTTGATATTGACCAAATTTTGACCGTATCGCCCTTTAGCCATGAAGCAAGAAGCTCGTGGAATACCAGATCCACTCCGTTCGGAGTTCTTCCATCAATTTTTGCAAGCAAGTTTGGCCATATCGAAGTGACAGAAAGTTTTACACCGACGGGTCAAAAACAAATGATTCCACTGGATTTGGTGTTTTTAACGAAATTCATAGCGCCTCCTTCAAACTTCAAAATCCTTGCTCCGTATACGTCGCAGAATTGGCGGCTATACACTATGCATTAGAGCGAATTGCCTCTCTTCCCTCTGATCAATTTTTCATTTTTACGGATAGTCTCAGCTCACTTCAGGCTATTCGTTCAATGAGGCCGGCAAGGCACTCACCGTATTTCGTTAGCGAAATACGATCTCTTTTGAGTGCCCTATCAAACAATTCCTGCACCATCACCTTGGTTTGGGTCCCTTCTCATTGCTCCATTCCGGGTAATGAGAAAGCGGACTCACTTGCCAAGGTGGGCGCTATGACAGGCGATATTTATGATCGACAAATTGCCTTCAACGAATTTTTTGCTATTTTCCGTCAACAGGCCTTGATCAGCTGGCAACAAAAATGGGATGCAGGGGATTTGGGCAGATGGTTACATTCCATTCTCCCACAGGTATCGAAAAAATCGTGGTTCAGAGGGTTGGATATTAGCCGGGATTTTATCAAGGTAATGTGTCGTCTAATGTCCAATCACTACTCGTTAGGCTCTCATTTCTATCGAATAGGTCTCTCAGACACCAATCAATGCGGCTGTGGTGCAGGTTATCAGGACATCAACCACGTTGTCTGGCATTGCCTCGATTACGAAATTGCCAGATCTGATCTTTGCGCATCCCTACGGGCCCGAGGGAAACCAGAGAAGGAAGATATCAGAGACGTGCTGGGTAAGCTGGACTTGGACTATATGGGACTAATTTACAAGTTCTTGAAACAAATAGATGTATTCGTTTGATCCTCTCTTAGCTGTCGCTTTAACATGTCCACCTCGTCCCCTCCCCCGTAATACCGCTTCTATTGTATCGTTACAGCTTAACGCAATGCAACATCTACGCCAGACCTACAGCAACAATATAGCATCGCCAATCTGCTGTTGAAAGCCAACGTTAAGATTCCTACTTCCCCATTCCTACCCAAATCATTGTAATCCCTATCCTCGACCAAGCCGCGAGTTTTTTGGCTTTCCAAAACTAACCTAGAAAGTAAGTCATTCTCGTTGTAAAAATGAAAAAGAACTCGGCTCCGTTATGCCTATGGCACTTGAGCCTTATAAATAAACAAATAAGTAAAATAAAAAACATAAAATAAGGAATATTTTGAGATCTTGATTGATTATTTTACCAATCAATACCGCAAATATTAGAGAATATAACCAACTACACTAAGGCATCACTATTTTGAGGTCTAGTCACACGCGTACGAGTTAAAAAAATAAAATAAAAATTCTTGTCATGAACTGCCATTCTTTTTTGCTCAGGCATAGCTGCGTTGATATAGACGTGAAAAAAACGTGGTGTGTTTTTATCAGTGAAAACATGTAAAACGAAAGTGAAACGAATCGATTGTGTTGCTGCACGTATGGATAATTGATTTAACATGGAATTCACGCAATTATTTTAGTTTTCGTACATTTTTGGTATCAAAATCTTAACCACGGATTTAGGGCATCGGCTTATTTATGATTTCCTAATTCCGTGTTTGAGTTTCTGTTCCGGAATGGCTTAAAAAAAAAACGAATTCCGTCGTTGTGGATTGATTGCAAAATGCTTAAACCTTGTAAGAAGTGGAGCCACCATTCGAGCTGCCATTCGGATATTTAATGTACCGGAAAGCACAATCCGTGATAAAATCAAGAACCGGTACACAAATTCACTTGGAGCTCCTACAGTTCCCAGTCTTGAGGGTGAGAATCGAAATGTCAGATGAATTGTTGACATGGCCAAAGCAGGGTTCCCTTTAAATACGCAACACCTTCGTGCTAATGTAGCTCAGTACCTAAGAGAGATGAAAATCAAGAACCCTTTCAAAAATGGAGTTCCAGGAAGGGTGGGCTATCGGTTTTTGGAATCGCCATCCAACCGCTTCGCCAAGGGTACCAAGCACTCTGTTTAAAAAACAGAACCCTCGTAACCGAGCAACAAATGAGACGATGGTTTCAAGAAGTTTCTTCATTTATTAAAGAAAGTTATTTGGAGGGACCGATGAGAAATCCAAAGCAAACCTCGAATATTTGTAATCTTTAATAGAAAAAAAAAACAGAAGTGAAGTGAATAGAGGGAAATTTTGAATTAATGTTCAATATTTACATATTTTTGATGAATAAAGTTCTGGAAACTATGCTTTGACTATCGCCAAACTTTATTTTTATTTTGAAATTTTACAATCTATAGAAAAAAAAACATTCCCACGGAATTGGGATGTCTTGTGTGCGGTACCTATATGCAACTCCATGCTTGAAGTGCGCGGAATTAGGCAAATTCAGGTATTGAACTATTAATACATTTTTTATGTTTCAGTTTAACAAAGCAACGTAAATTATATTTTTGCTTCATAATGTATACCATACATAATCGAATGACGATCGAAGAAATACAAATTGTTGTGGATTTTTTTTTTATAACGGGTTTCAACTTGCAGCGTCACTAACCTCACGGTAATCGGACATGTCACGGTATATGTATTCAAATTAGAATGGATACTAACAACCCACAACCAAAGAATACCGAATAAGAGCGTTTTTATACAAGCTATCAAATACAGTCACACGCCATTTCTAAACAAAATGTAAAGAGCATTTACTGGAGAATTGGATGGAAGGTATCGTAAAAATCTATAAAATTTTATAAAAAGGGTGAAAAGCTGGATTGCTGCAACTATCGTGCAATCACGCTACTGAGCGCCACTTGCAAGTGGCTCTCCCAAACCGCCTGCCACCAATTGCAAAAGAGTTCGTGGAATAATACCAAGCAGGATTCATTGGTTCCCGCGCTACTACGGACCAGATTTTCGCGATTCGGCAAGTGCTGCAGAAGTGTCGCGAATAGAACATGCCCACACACATTTCATCGATATGAAATACGACACAATCGATCGAGACCGGCTATGACAGATCACGCACGAATATTGATTTCCAGAAAAAAAAATAGTGCGGTCTGGTCAAAGCAACTAAACTGATCGAGTAATGTGTGTCGTCCGAGTCTCAGTGACACTCTCGAGTCCCTTCTATTCTCGGAGAGGGTTACGGCAAGGTGGTGAATTGTCGTGCTTGCTATTTAAAATTGCAGTGGAGGGAGTGATTCGAAGAGCAGGGAACAGACACGAATGGCACGATCTTCAAGAAGTCTGTCCAACTTTTTGTCTTCGTCGACGACGTTGATTTCGTAGCACGCAACTTTGAGACGATAGCGGAAACGTACAACAGATAAAAGGCTGAAGCTAATAAGACTGAGCAGTGGGCTTGTGATTAATGCGTGGATGTGATTAATGGAAACAATATACATTAAGGGAAGAGGCACGAAGAGACAATGTTAGCCCCCCACCACGAGTTCAGATCGACGGTGATGAAATCGAGGCGGTAGACGAATTCGAGTATCTGGGCTAATTAAAGACCGCCGAAAACGACACCAGCAGAGAAGTACAAAGGTGCGTTATAGCTGGCAATCGAGCCTATACTTGAAACTCCGAAGGACGCTTGGATCGAACAAAGCTCGCAAAGGTAACTATCTACAAGACATTAATTAGACTGTTAGTCCTCTACGCCCACGAAACACGGACAAGGCATGTGACTTATGTAAACTAAATAAACATTCAATACCAGTAAAAACGGCAACAGCGGAAACAACCAAATGGTGTACGGAATCAAATTGCATCATTTTCAATTGGCTATAACTTTTTATTCATTGGATACTTTCTATTGAAATAATTCAATGTGTTTTATTTACACACATTAGTAGCTATGCAATCGTTGCGAAGATGAAGTCGGGAGAACAGCAGCGGCTGATCTCTCTCATCGTGGCATCAGCAGGAAGCTGGGAATGGTACAATCTCCGGTAACTCGTGTTTAAAATTGGTAAAACGAACGTTTGACAATCGATCGGACGAAAGAGTGGCTAAAATGGATCTCCGTATAGTGTAAAGGATCAAGCGGGTAGTGAAATCTTTCAAGAAGAAATCAAAAGGGTCAGTTCGAGATGTGGCAAAAAACTGCATTTAAGCAACACTTTCGTGCAAGATTGTACCCTCTCAAATAGCTTCCAATAATTATTTTATTCCGATCCACCACCATTTTCTAATATATTTCGAGTTTCTTGTATATAATTTAATAAATATTGATAATAGTCACTGAATTTGCGATCATAAATTAAAAGGTATATTTCAATAAAATTGAATTTCTCTAACATCCTATTCCACTCCCATTCCCTTGGTGTCAGATGCCCATTTTCCTCTAATTGTATTCTTTAAATTTGAATTTGAACTGGATATAATCCCATACCCCCTGACACCAACCGACGGCTAGCATCATCCATTGCGGTGACATCCGACATCCACGTCATGATTATTTTCAAAAATGGAAGATTTCTCCTAATGCTTCCAAAACTCAACTTATAATATTCCCACACAAGCCTAGAGCTGCATTTTTGAAACCAAGTAATAGTCATATGGTCACTATGAACGGAGATCCAATTTCTTTGTCAAATCAAGTAAAATATCTTGGACTGATACTTGATCCAAAATTAACTTTTAAAGATCACATTGAGGGCATTCAAGCCAAATGTAATAAATATATAAAATGTTTATATCCTCTTATAAACAGAAAATCCAAACTTTGTTTGAAGAACAAACTTCTAATATTCAAACAAATCTTTAGACCGGCCATGCTTTATGCTGTGCCAATATGGTCTAGTTGTTGTGCTACTAGGAAAAAAGCACTTCAAAGGATTCAGAACAAAGTTCTGAAAATGATTTTGAAGCTGCCACCCTGGTTCAGTACTATTGAATTACATAGAATTTCAAACGTTGAGACTCTAGAAGAAATGTCCAACAAAATAATTCATAATTTTAGAGAAAAATCATTGCAGTCTTCAATTGCAATGATCAATTCTCTCTATAGATAAGAACTAGTTTTAAGAAATCAATAATTATTCTTACACGCAGGCAAAAGGAACCCTGTTAAAAATACTGAATAGACAAGTTAAAAATAATATTAACACAATTAGATATAAATGATAGCATATAAGGTTGAAATGTTAATTACTTAGCAGGATCACTTAGGTTAATATATGAATGTAAAATAATGTAAAAATTTGGAATAAATAAAGAGTTAAAAAAAAAAACATCCACGTCATCGCCTAGCCTGGACCCCAAAACCAGTACTGGATCTGGTATAAAAGGGGGGGCGAACCCATGGATCTATCTCTTATTCGAAACGAAATTATTATCAAAATCGCGCCAAAGTGTCCGGTAGTGCAAACCCACTAAGAAGTGTATCAGTGCCAGCCAATAAATCGCCGTCGATTGAGCCGATTGAGTGTTTGACTGTAGTGTGGATGGTGCTGACACATCCGAGACAACGACGCATGCCTAGACACGCCAAATCTAGTGGACCCGTTGGAAATTGCGCCAATCTCTACAGCTGAGTTTGGAGGAGCCGAACAATAAGGACGGTACTAGTCCCGAGTAAAGAGGTGCGCTATCTTTCCCTTCCTGCCATTTTTTCCACCTGATAATTATGGTTCAAAGTAAAATAAAACTTCATGCAGCTTTTTATATTGTAATTTCTGATTTAGAGTTTTTTTTAATATGATCGCACATTTCCTTCCACCATCTTCTTTTGTGATTTTTCTATCGATCCGTACAATTTAGAGAAGTGAGTCCGAAAAGTATTCAATTTCACCCGGATAGACCCTGATCTATATAAAACTTACAAGATGCGAAAAATTTGAAGATCACGTACAAAATCCAAAAGGCGCCGAACTGCGACGAACGGCAGAATGCGATGGGGAAATCACGTGCACGGAAGCTCTACACCTGTTGATAAAACCGCATTGCCTTTCTGGATAAGTTCTATGTTCCTGAAGACGTTAGGAAGCAGAAGATGTCAAAGTGTGTCAAAAAACAAATGATTTGGCAAACAATTTTCTCGTGTAAAAAGCGGAGCACCCCATTCGTGACAACCAGGCCGGTCAATTGGCAGGTAAACCTAAAGGAATGCCTCCAAAAGCGTCTAAATACTTCCACTTCTGAGGTCAAACGATGGTCCTTCGATTTTCTGGCCAGATTTAGCCTCATGTCATTGCTCGAAAGATGTTCTGAAGTGGTACAAGGCTAAGGCGGTCAATTTCGTGCCAAAGCATCTCACTTCGAACGCACCGGAGCTGCGGCCAATTGAGAAGTACTGGGCCATTATGAAACATCCTTAGGAAGTGAAATTGGAGGAAGATATTAAGAAAAAAATACTAAGAAAACGGGATTTCGACACCCAAAAATAATTGGTCAAAACGTTGTACAAGATCTTTTGAGTAGGTTAAATGGAAGGCTCGTGCATTAGGGTATGGTAAAAAATTAAATAAAGCGAACATGGGGAAAGTTAAATAATATGTATTATTCTCTGAAAATTTGAATACGATCGGTTGGATGGGTGAATTTTGCCGAATCATTAACACGCTTGTGATGCAATTTCATTCCGTACATCCTTTACTCCACAACAACCCTTCGACGAAGACTCAAACAATGTCGGTTCCCACGAATCGAGAAAATAAACAACTTATTTCATTATATAGTCTCCGTAAACGAGGTAGGTGTGGCGGAAATATCCACTCTCACCCTATGCCAAAAAAAAATCGTTGTAATGTTACGTAGTTGAACATGGCCACGAGTAATCCGTTTCTGCACAAATCATCTTTTAATATTCCGTTGAATTCCAATAGTCAACGTAAGACGGGTCTGGCTTTCAATGAAGTACATCCGCAAATGATGGATCTGGGAAGCACATAGTGCATGAATATCGGTAACGCCTCTTCCTCCTTCAGTACGTGGTAGGGCGACTCTCTCGATGGCCGACTCTGGGTGATGCATGCGATGCTTAGTGAACGCCACTCGCACTGTTCGTTCTATTGCCTCCAAGTCAGTTTTGGTCCACTTTATCACTCCAAAGCTGTAAGTCAACAGGGGCACGGCAAACGTGTAAATCGCCTTTAATTTGTTGCCGGCCGACAGGTACGACCTCAGAACACGGTTGACTCGATACAGGAACTTTTCCTGCAACTCCTTCTTGATCGTTGTATGGCGAATCCCGTTCAATTGCAGGAATCCAAGGTACCTGTAGGACTCGCCTTCAACCATATTCCGAATCTCCTCCTGTTCGTTGATGCGAAAACTACCGGTATCCGACACTTTACCCCGACGAAGATTGTTCGACATTTATCGATACCAAACTCCATCCGAATATCGTTAATGAACACCGTTACAAGCTGCAAGAGTCGGTGCAGCTTTCCAACTGTTTCCGCAAACAGCTTTAAGTCGTCCATGTAGAAGGTGTGGGCAACATTGGTAGCTCTTCCTCCACTTTTCAAATGGTAGCCATAGTTGCATTGATTGAATATTCTGCTGCAGCGGGCTAAAGGTATCGCCTTGGAAAATTCCCCTTCTTATGCTGGGAGTTCTGGATCTTAACACCGTTGCTCCGTCAGTAATGTGAAGACGTGTACTCCACATGCCCATTGCATGCTGTAATAGCCTGATGATTCCACCATCTACCTTGTATAACTGCAGGGCCTTGATGAGGTACGAGTGAGGAACTGAGTCGTGGGCCTTCTTGTAGTCGATGTATGCTCAGGTTTCTCCTTTTCTAGCTATTCTGACCTACAATAACTGCATGGATGATGACCTGATCTTTGCAGCCTTACGTGTTTTTTTCCGGCAGCCCTTCTGTTCTTCGGTCATGACATTGTTCGCATCGCAATGGTTTTGCACCTTTCGGTTGATTACTGACGAGCACTTTGTACAGGCTTGAAAGGCATGTAATTGGCCTGTACTTGGCTGGATTAGCCGTGTTTTGATCCTTGGGAAGAAGATAGGTTACCCCTCTAGTAATGAATTCTGGCAGCCGCTGGGGGTCCTCTAGTTCCATATTAAAGCACTCCGCCATTCGTCCATGAAAATTGAGGAGAACTTCTTAGACCAGTAGTTGGGCACAAAATCCGGTCCTGGTGAAGCCCAATTCCTGGAATATTCTGGGCGGTAAATACGGTGGCGGCCATGCTTCCAATTCCATTACTCCTATCCTCTTCCTCTTGCAACCACATCCCATCACTGGTATGTTGAACGGGATTCTCCCATAGATTAGCCCAGAACTGTGTCACTGCGCCAATCTCCGGAAGTCCTTTGTTGTAGTCTATTTTGCTGTTTCGGATGCGATTGTGAAACTCCCTTTGGTTAGTGTTGAAAATTCGGTTTTCCTCCTTCCGCTTCGAACTTTCTCTATACCGACGCATCCGTTTTGAAAGAACACTCAATCGCTGTACATGGGTGTCGAGGACCTCAGTAATATTAGTTTCAGTGAGGTCACGGAGCACTGCGGGCTTGATAGGTTTTCCCTCTTGTACTGCGTTAACCGACCAATTTCGGTCCGTAGTTTTGTGATTCGGTTCTCTAACCGCATCATCCATGCGGGTTTTTGTGCGTTGGGTCGTTTCCTTGTAGGTACGTCCGTAATCCCAGCGTTCTTACAACAGCCACAGCTGCAGAGTACACTATGAACTGCAGGTCCTGTGGCAGGATATCCTCGCTGATAATGCTTACTGCACTTGTTAACCGGTAGGATTACTGCAGTTTTGGTATCCTGAGTCGGGACATGGGGTCTGTCCCTTGGAATTGTGTTACTGTTGCGTTCATGTTGAAAGCTAGTTCGCCCAATAGTTGCTCTCTTTGTTGGTCCACTGTTGGTCCTGGAGCGGTCTGCTCGTCCGTTGACACGTTTACCGCTACAATCACGCCTCTCACTCACAACTCCAGCCCAACAGAACTCGTTCTCGACATATCGCTTGATCCATTCCCTTCCGTCCCTAGCTCCCTTCGTACTTCCAGCTTGATGCACTCTACTTCGGCAGGTGTAAGCAAGTTAGGCGACATGATTACTCGCTGTCTGGTATACAATTTGTTCCGGTCAAGCTGGTTAGCGAATCGAGGGTCGTTGAACATCTCCAGCATACTAGGTCTGCCAGACATATCCGTTTCCAACCTCGTGCAAACGTAGTAGCATCTTGGCGAACCAGCCCA
This sequence comes from Aedes koreicus, assembly GCA_024533555.2. Lineage (NCBI taxonomy): Eukaryota > Metazoa > Arthropoda > Insecta > Diptera > Culicidae > Aedes > Aedes koreicus. The sequence goes on from JAHHFK020000358.1 coordinate 185,706, forward strand.
GGAGGCTGAAAGCCACATAAATAAAGAAATAAAAAAATAAAAAACGTAGTAGCACCGGATCACGTACTTGTTCACCTCCGTCGTCCACATGATGCGTTGCCTTTGGCGGCCTGCCAATGTGAGCGATTGACGTCGGTCAGCCGCAGCATTTATTTATTTATTGTACACCATCTTCGACTATGTCGTAAAGACTGATTACTTAGAATATCTTCATCTAAACCTCTAATTCTAGCACTAAACACATTTTTAGACAAAATAAAATCAAATTCGTTACATACATGATTGAAGGATCGCACACACAAGTTAAAACAATTATTGAATCCAAAATTCGTTCTGTGAAACGTAATTGCCATTAATGGGGAGTTTCGGAACCGACGAGGAGTGTTCCACGGAATCAATTCTAGAAGTTCGGGACATTCCACATGGCCCATTATAAGGTCGAAGATGAACAGCCGTTTCAGTTTAATACGCCTGGCTGAGAGGGTTTCCAAATCAATCAACTTGCATCGGTCGGGATAAGAGGGAAGGTTGACTGGATCATTCCATGGGAGCCGACGCAAGGCAAATCTCATGAAACTTTTCTGAATCCACTCAATTGCAAGAGTATGCGTGATGTAAGATGGAGACCAAACCGGTGAGGCGTATTCTAAGATGCTGCGAACTAGCGAGCAAAAAAGCGTATTAAGGCTGTACGATACTGGACCGTCATTTCCCAGAAGGATACAACCCTGCTTTGCTGTGGTGTCTACTACAGATGACCGTAACGTTCTGCTAGGAAGGATGCAGCGACGACAACGAACTGCGGTTATTGTTCTCCATGGTCGTCACCCAGAATCCAACACAATAAGCCGAGCTACAGCTGCGTGAGGATCGACGAGTGATAAATGAGAGCAGAGAACTGGTCTAAACCACCACATCACTACATCGCATGAGAGCCGATGAGAATCTCTACACATTCGCAGCTGAAACAGGTCGCAGGTCAAACGATGACTCGATGATGAACAGCTGTTAGTTTTTAGTTCCAACCAAAGCACCGACGGTACATCACCGAACCCAAACCACATTCAATTGTGTAGTTGTGTATTTGTAATTAGATTAGAATAAATGTAGTCCTTGAAGTATTTTGTGTGAAAATAAATGTAGTTAATGTGTTGTGTAATGTAACCCTGGGTGTTGATTTGTGCGAAGAGAAGGACACTCCGGATCGGAGAAGGATCCGAGAAAACAAATCCCACAAGGAAACCCACTCCATCAGTCGCTGGCAAGCACAAACCACAAATTGGATGTTTTCCCCACTTCGCCTTCCCCGCAAGCAACAACAGCAACCGGTCCCATCAGTGTTGGAGTTGGAACCCGAATATTCCACTGATCGAAGGAAGGTAAGAGCCGACTATCCAACATTTTGGTCCTTCGAACCGGATAACAAACCCGGGGACCTGTTGGAAGGAATACTGCCATCGTTGTTTGGACAAGCAGGGCGGGTATATCGCCATTTCACCTGTGAGAAATCGCCATCATCAAGCCGAAGCACAATTAATTACACGCCATCGGAGCAAGGACTATTGAAAATCCGCCATTCGAAGAGGATAAAGGACATCATTGTGACTTTAGTGCGCCAAAAACACCACTGGAAAGAGCTGCATTCAATCGGGAACCATTGTAAAGTAGTAGATCTAGACCCATTTGAAGTCATTGTTTTGGATACTGGTGGAGCATTGGACCGGTATATCGACTGCACCAGAGCTAGCTGGACGTTCTCGTAAGACCCTACTGCTTGTGTTGGACCACCGAACCGGCCGGAGTACCCGTTTTCCAGGTAAATACTCATTACTTCGGTGTATGTCTAGCCGAAGCATTACTTGCATGTTACTAATGCCAACTTTTCGATGTATGCCGTTGGATTAATTGCACGGATGAACGAGAGCGACAACCGTGAGTGAGGACTACTGAGCCGTGATTCAAGCCAGCCTTTTGGAAGTTTCGTGTGGACAATTGGTGTACCAACTGGAACGCATTCATTTCCTAGGCCGAATTCAGCTTAGACGGACTCTGTGGACAGTAGTGGAAGAGGAAGCGCCATCCTACGCCTTTATAGGTGAGTGAACAATTAGTATGTGTACTGCCGAAGCTAGGCGTACGGATAATACACTATTTTGATTGAAATTTCTGTGAATCCTCTTCATTTACTGCCACGCAAGCCTTGATAATTGAACTGCTCGTTAGAGCAAGTCCGCCGATTATCATCCCAAATTGCATTCTCGACTTTCGGACATGGTTTGCGGAGCTGTTAGCCCTCCAGGTTAGTTCTACGGTGTATGTCCTACCGAAGCTAGTTCTACGGGAATTACATACAAATATTACCTCTTCATACCGCCACAAATACAATATTTGGAACCAAGTTCGTGTAACAATCGCTGAAATTTGTCGCCATTGGTCTGAAAATCTGGATTGCGGGTTTGGTGCCGCTGTTGTTCCTCTAGCCGTTGTCAAATCGATGTGACGTCGTTGGGCCTGACGAATTTGTTTTTGGATTATTAGAACAGTTACCTGTTCTGTCAGGTCAGTAATATAGGGCAGTATATGTCCGCCGAAGCAAGGCTACACGCGGTATACTACATAACTTACTCTTCTACGAACCGATCGACGTCTCATCATGCCACCTATCACCAGGAAAGCTTCCTCCCTGAAGCAGCAGAAACTACAGCTGGAGGAAATGACGGCCTCGTTTGACGACATTCAAAAATTCATCCAAGGGTTCAGCGATCAGACAACTTCTTCACAAGTTGAAGTTCGCTTAGAAATAATCGATGATTTGTGGGAGAAATTTAGTGAGACATTAGTTGACCTAAGGTCACACGAAGATTTTGAGGACGAGGAGAAATATTTCGACAAGTTGCGAAGGAATATAAGCGAGCGTTACTACGAAGGGAAGTCTCTTCTTAAGGACAAGGCGAAGGAACTTCATGAAGCGGTTAACTTGGAGCAGTCCGTTCGTGATTCATCGATACAGGATGCCTCCGACCATCTTCGTTTGCCTCAGATAAATCTCCAAATGTTCAACGGAGAAATTGATGAGTGGTTAAGTTTCCAGGACTTGTTTACCTCACTGATACATTGGAGAACTGACTTGCCAGAGGTAGAGAAGTTTCATTATCTGAAAGGGTGTCTTCAGGGTGAGCCGAAGGGTTTGGTCGACTCTCTGAAGATAACCAGGGCGAACTACCAGATAGCTTGGGACGTTCTGTGCAAGCGGTACAACAATAACAAGTTGCTGAAGAAAAAGCAAGTCCAAGCCTTGCTCAAGCTTCCGACACTGTCCAGGGAATCGGTGACCGAATTGCGAACTCTTGTGGAAGGATTTGATCGAATCGTCCAAACGCTCGATCAAATCATACAGCCAGCGGATTACAAAAACCTTCTACTGGTAAATCTCCTCGTTATCCGGCTGGATCCATACACTCGACGTGCTTGGGAGGAATTTGCAGCTTCCAAGGAACAAGATGCGTTAGAAGACATCACCGAGTTTCTTCGCAAGCGAATCCAAGTGCTAGATTCTCTCCCGCCAAGACAGGCGGAAAACAAGATTCTAAGCCAACATCCACTTCCACCTAAACCCAGAGCGACAGCAGTGAAGACTAGTTACAATTCGGTGCAATCCACCGGAGGAAGATGCGTGGCTTGTAAGGACAACCAGGACAACCAGGACAATGGACTTTGCCGAAATTGTTTCCGATCTGGACATCGGGCAGAGGATTGCCAATCCAAGTTTACCTGTCGTATTTGCAAGAAACGGCACCACACGCTAATCTGTTTCAAATCGGAGAAGAATAAACCTGCAATGGTTGTAGCGGTTGCTGGAAGCAGCCGTCCTTCTAGCTCCAAGGATTCCCAGGATTCCAACACTACCCATGTGGCCAACATGGCAGCCACGGACGTTGTGACATACAACGCCACCCAGAAGGTCTCGTCGAAAATTTTGCTTGCGACAGCGGTGATCGTCGTTGAGGATGACATCGGTGCAAAATTCAGCGCACGGGCGCTCTTGGATTCAGGGTCGGAGAGCAATTTTGTGTCGGAAAGATTATCCCAAAGGATGAAAGTCTCCAGGAAAAGAGTCGACGTTTCAATCCGTGGAATAGGACAATGAACAGCCAAGGCCAAGCAAATAATCCAAATGGTGGTACGCTCGCGAGTCTCGGATTTTTCGCGAGAGATGGAGTTCCTTGTGTTACCGAAGATCACTGTAGATCTACCCACAACCCCAATAAGCACAGAAGGTTGGACTATACCGGACGGTATCCAATTGGCGGATCCGTCATTTTTCCAATCCAAGACAGTTGACATTGTTTTGGGCATAGAGGCTTTCTTCGAGTTCTTCGAAACCGGACGAAGAATTTCGATCGGAACAGAGCTACCAAGCCTCACTGAATCGGTATTCGGATGGGTAGTCTGTGGTGGCTCGTCTTCCACCAAATCACTTCAAATCGGCTGTCATTTCTCAGCCACATCCAAGCTCGAAAAATGGATAGAGCGGTTCTGGTCATGCGAGGAGGTGGAATTCCCAAACTCCCATTCTCCGGAGGAGAAAATGTGCGAAGATTTGTTCCAGAAAGGAGTTCGAAGAGGCGCAGATGGCCGGAATACTGTTTCTCTACCCAAAAACGAAGGCATTCTTTCCAAACTGGGCGAGTCGCGGGAAATCGCATTCCGACGTCTTCTTGGAACAGAACGCAGGCTGGCAAGGGATGCCAATTTGCGTAGCCAATACGTTGCATTCATGGAAGAATACTTGAAGCTAGGACACATGCGGAAAGTCGAAGGTAATACCGAGCAGCAAGCCAAACGGTGTTATCTACCCCACCATCCGGTACTTAAGGAGGCCAGTACCACCACCAAGGTCAGAGTGGTCTTCGATGCTTCTTGCAAGACGTCGACTGGAATTTCTTTGAATGATGCACTTCTGGTGGGGCCAGTTGTGCAGGAAGACTTGAGGTCTATTATCCTACGGAGTCGGACGAAACAGATTCTTCTCGTATCGGACGTAGAGAAAATGTTCCGATAAATCCTAACTACGCCAACGGATCGACCTTTGCAGTCGATACTCTACCGATTCACACCCGAGGAGGAAGTTACGGTGTATGAGCTGAACACCGTAACCTATGGAACAAAACCAGCCCCCTTCCTTGCAACTCGCACGCTTCAGCAGTTGGCTACTGATGAAGAATCCCATTATCCGCTAGCAGCAAGGACAATACTCGAAGACGTTTATATGGATGACATCATCACCGGTACGGACGACGTAAACACGGCTATTTCTCTCAGAACTCAACTGACGGATATTTTGGAAAGCGGAGGTTTCAAGCTTAGAAAGTGGTCCTGCAATAAACTCGCAGTTTTGAGAGGCATTCCCACAGAGAATTTGGCTATCCAGGATAGTTTTGGCATTAATTTAGATTCGGATCAGTACGTGAAAACGTTGGGCTTAACGTGGATGCCTGGTACCGATACACTTCGGTTCCAGTTTCAGATTCCCCCGCAAGATTTGGATATCCCACTAACAAAACGTCGTATCCTATCGGTCATTGCCACACTCTTTGACCCTCTCGGCCTTATTGGAGCCCCGACGGTATTCGCCAAGATCCTTATGCAGAAACTGTGGACACTGCAAGGCTTGAATGGTAATCGCTTGGACTGGGATGAACCAGTTCCTTCAATGGTGGGTGAGGTCTGGCGGAAATTTCAGGAAAAACTACCACTCCTAAACAAAATACATGTGAATCGCTGTGCTGTTATCCCAAATGCAGTTTCGGTGGAACTGCACTGTTTTTCAGACTCCTCTGAGAAGGCGTATGGTGGCTGTATCTACATTAAAAGCCAAGACGCGAACGGAAAAATCATGGTGCAACTTTTATCATCTAGATCCAAGGTGGCTCCACTTAAAAGTCAGTCGATCCCACGACTCGAACTTTGCGGTGCGCTTCTTTTATCCCAATTGTACGAGAAGGTTAAAACCTCTACAAGGCTGTCCGTTCCAACATATTTTTGGACAGATTCGACGTGTGTGCTACGTTGGATTGCTGCGCCACCCACAACATGGACCACATTTGTGGCCAATCGTGTAGCGAAGATCCAATCCATAACAGATGGATGAAATTGGAGGCACGTATCCGGAGTAAACAATCCTGCCGACCTCATATCTCGAGGACTGTCACCTGAAGACATCCAAAACGAACTTTGGTGGAATGGTCCGAATTGGATGCAGAAGGGTTCAGAAATGTGGCCTGGTGGAACCACAGAAGATCCTGAAGTAGGAGAAGAAGAAAGACGACGTACTGTCGTTGCGCATACTGTGTTACCCGTGGCGGATTTCAACATCATGTACCTCAGCAAGTTTGGTTCGTACTCAGACCTCATTCGCCGAACAGCATATTGGTTACGTTTGATCAGACTTTTACGAGTACCAAGAGAACGACGATCTGAAAACGGTTTTTCTAAATGTGCAGAAATGAAGGCAGCTGAGCAGGTTATAGTTCGAAGTGTCCAGCGTGAAGTCTTTGCAGATGAATTAAAGCCGCTTGCGAGAGGAGAGTACGTGTCGAGAAAGTCACCATTGAGATGGTTCCACCCTTACATCTGCAAAGAAGGAATGATTAGAGTAAATGGTAGGTTGAAACATTCCGAGGAATTGGAAGATACCAAACACCCAGTTGTGATACCAGCTCGGCATCGATTAACCCGAATGATAATGGAGCACTTCCATAAAAAGCTCCTGCATGCTGGCCCACAATTACTATTGGGAGTAGTCCGACAACAATTCTGGCCTCATGGAGGGAGAAACGTAGCGAGACAGGTAGTACATCGATGTTTACGATGCTATCGTACAAAACCAATCACTTTCCAGCAGCTCATGGGTGAGTTGCCATCCTCACGCGTTACCGTTTCCCGCCCATTTACTAAAACCGACGTAGACTATTTTGGACCCGTCTACATTCGACCAGCTCCAAGACGTACTGCAGTGAAGGCTTACGTTGCGGTGTTTATTTGCCTCTGTACCAAGGCTGTATATCTAGAGCTTGTTTCCGACCTATCTACAGAACGCTTCCTACAAGCCCTGAGAAGATTTGTTGCACGTCGAGGAAGGCCTTCCGATATGTATTCCGATAACGGCACAAATTTTGTCGGCGCCAGAAATCAGCTATCCGAACTTTTGCGTATGCTAAGGGACAATCAACACCATGACCGAGTCACCGCCGAGCTTGCCGAAAATGGAATACAGTGGCATTTCATCCCGCCGAGTGCACCACATTTTGGAGGCCTCTGGGAGGCAGCAGTCAGATCAGCCAAACATCATCTGCTAAAGGTAATCGGAGAAAGCGTTGTCTCTTCGGAAGATTATAGTACACTGCTAGCACAGGTCGAAGCCTGTCTTAATTCCCCTCCATTGGTTCCAATGTCCGACGATCCCGACGATTTACAGCCCCTCACTCCAGCACATTTCCTGGTGGGCTCATCGTTACAATCAATTCCAGAAGTAAATCTGCTAACTATTCCGTCGAACCGTTTGAAACAGTACCAGTCAATACAACAAAAACTGCAACATTTCTGGAACCGATGGAAGCGTGAATATTTGATTCAGTTGCAAGCCCGCACCAAACGATGGAAGCCAGCTATTCCACTGCAGCCAGGAAAACTCGTCGTAATTAAGGATGATAATGCGCCCCCGATTCGCTAGAAAATGGGAAGAATTATTGCTTTGCACCCTGGAGAAGATAATGTAACCAGAGTCGTGACTGTGAAGACCGCCACCGGGGAACTCAAGCGTCCTGTGGAGAAGATTTGCATTCTGCTAATTCCTGTGAACCGTGAACTAGACCGCGTCGATGACATTGAGGCTGCTCCATTGTAATCCACATCCCATTCCGTCCCAAATTCCTATCCCGTCGAAGAGGCTTCTTTTCTTTCTTTAAAGAAATTTTACTATTTCTGGGTGGGTGAGGATGTACGATACTGGACCGTCATTTCCCAGAAGGATACAACCCTGCTTTGCTGTGGTGTCTACTACAGATGACCTTAACGTTCTGCTAGGAAGGAAGCAGCGACGACAACGAACTGCGGTTATTGTTCTCCATGGTCGTCACCCAGAATCCAACACAATAAGCCGAGCTACAGCTGCGTGAGGATCGAGCGAGTGATAAATGAGAGCAGAGAACTGGTCTAAACCACCGCATCACTACATCTCATGAGAGCCGATGAGAATCTCTACACATTCGCAGCTGAAACAGGTCGCAGGTCAAACAATGACTCGATGATGAACAGCTGTTAGTTTTTAGTTCCAACCAAATCGCCGACGGTACAACACCGAACCCCACCCCATTCAATTGTGTAGTTGTGTATTTGTAATTAGATTAAAATAAATGTAGTCCTTGAAGTATTTTGTGTGAAAATAAATGTAGTTAATGTGTTGTGTAATGTAACCCTGGGTGTTGATTTGTGCGAAGAGAAGGACACTCCGGATCGGAGAAGGATCCGAGAAAACAAATCCCACAAGGAAACCCACTCCATCCCACCCATCCTGTGTTGGCAAGCACAAACCACAAATTGGATGTTTTCCCCACTTCGCCTTCCCCGCAAGCAACAACAGCAACCGGTCCCATCAGTGTTGGAGTTGGAACCCGAATATTCCACTGATCGAAGAACGGTAAGAGCCGACTATCCAACAAAGGCAATAAACGACAGTGAAGCCTGAAGCATGACGACGAATAAAACCAAGCACAGTGTATGCTTTAGCAATAACGATGCTCATGTGCTCATTGAACCTCAGCTTCGAATCAATCGTATCACCCAAATCACAGATAGAACTTACACGTTCCAGAGAATCCGATCCCATATAATACTGGTGCAGAATAACGTTGTTGCAGCGGTTGTAAGTTACTACTTTGCACTTTTTGCTGTTTGCACGCATGCCGTTGTCACCGCACCAAACTAGCAAACAGTTTGTATCCTCCTGAACTTCGACACAACCGGCGTGAGAGATAATCACGCGGAAAAATTTCAGATCATCGGCAAATGATATGTTTGACGATGAAAGCATTATACACAAGTCATTCACATCTATATATATAAAATGAATTTCTGTCTGTCTATCTGTCTGTCTGTCTGAACCTTATAGAATCGAAAACTACTGAACCAATCGACGTGAAATTTTGTATGCAGGAGTTTTTGGGACCGGGAAAGGTTCGTATGATTGTTTTAGAACCCTCCCATCTCTAAAAAGGGGTGATCCCATACACTGATAGGCAAAATATACTGCCACCTCATCGTTTTTTCAATTTCTCTCATTTACTTGGTTCAAATTAAAGTAAACACACTGTTCTTTTTTTATTATCTTATTTTTTATATTCTTTTTAAGTTTCACTAATGGAATACTGAAAAAAAAGGAGTTTTACTTAAAGAAAAATAAAATCAATTTGTGTTGAAAAAAAAACAGTGACAAAATAAAGTGCCCACTTCATTTAGGCTACAGAAAACATAAATTTAAGTAAAATAAAAGCATTTCAATAATTGATGTGTCCTCCTTTGGCCTTCAGGACCTCCTGCAGGCGCTTCGACATGCTCTCGACCAGGTTCTCTAGGTGCTGTGGATCTAGCTCTTCCCAGGCGCACTCCAGAGCTTCAAAATAGTTATTTTTATTGGAAACACCAGTTTTGTCAACCCTGGCATCGAGAATCGCCCACAAATTCTCGATGGGATTGAGGTCCGGGCTTTGTGGAGGCCATTCCAGCGGTTTGATCCGACAAGACCGGAAGAAAGACTTGGTCTTCTTGGCAGTATGCTTCGGGTCGTTGTCCTGCTGGAATACGAACTTCTCTTCAAGGCCCGTCTGGATCAGCGAAACCTCCAGATTTTCTCGCAGGAATCTGCCGTCATTATCCCGTCGATTTTCACAATGCTTCCCACTCCACCCCACGAACAGACCCCAGACCATCACATTTCCTCCTCCATGCTTCATCGTGCCTTGGATGTGGCGCTCCTGAAGCTCCTCTCCCGATCTGCACCAAACACGAACCCGCCGCTTTCGGTTAAACAGCTCTAATTTTGATTCGTCCGTCCAGAGAACCGTTTTCCAGAACTCTAGGGGCTTATCAGCATGCTCCTTAGCAAACTTAAGCCGTTTGGCTTTGTTTGCCTTGCTGATAAATGGGCGCTTCCGGGCAAGTTTGCTATTCAACCCCTGTGCTACGAGACGGCGACGAACAGTTCGACCGGAAACTGATAACTGAAGGGTTTCCTGGATCTCGCGGACAGTTACCTTCGGGTTCTTCTTGACTTCGGGCATGATCTTGGTGTCCGTTCTCGCATCCGTTTTCCGCTTCCTGCCTCTGCCAGGGCGATCCACCACTGATCCAAACGTTTTAAGCTTCAGAAGAATTTTGCCAACCGCTGCCTTACTGATACTGTACTTCTTAGCGACAGCCCGGTGCGATTCACCGTTTTGCACATCACGAACGACCAATTTTCGGATACACAAGGGAATTGCTTTCGAAAGCACTGCGTTCTCCATTTTTTTAAATTGAATCAAATGCGATCACGTATACAAATGCACCAGGTTGAGCCGTTTGCTTCAAAACATGTCAAAATATCAAAACATGAACAATCGAGGGGTCTTCCAATGGAAACTTATCGAAAACATATCGATTTTTGAAGTGGGCACTTTATTTTGTCCCTTTTTTTTTCAACACAAATTGATTTTTTTTTCTTTAAGTAAAACTCCTTTTTTTTCAGTATTCCATAAGTGAAACTTAAAAAGAATATAAAAAATAAGATAATAAAAAAATACAGTGTGTTTACATTAATTTGAACCAAGTAAATGAGAGAAATTGAAAAAACGATGAGGTGGCCGCTTTATTTTGCCTATCAGTGTACAAATGAAGCACCAATTCCTGCATAACTGGAGAACTAATCAAGCAAAAGAACCCCAAATTTAGAATGCGGAAGTTTTTGAAGGCAAGAAATGTTTCTATGGTAGTTTGAGATCCCTCCACTCTCTAGAAAGGGAGGCTCCCATACAAATGAAACAGAAGTTTCTTCATAACTCAAGAACTAATCAAGCAAATGGAACCAAATTTGGCAGGTGGAGGTTTTTGAAGGAGATAAATGTGTCTATGGTAGTTTGAATCCCGGGAGGGGGGGGGGGGGGGAAAAAAAATTGGGAAAAAAAAAGGAAGGGGGGGGGGGGTGAAAAAGTGTTGTGTACCTCTGGGGGGGTATAAAGAAAAAAATTGTTGGTGGGGGAAGGTTGTTTGTGGGGGGGGGGGGGAAAAAAATGGGGAAAAGGGGGGAGGGAGTGTGGGGGGGGGGGGGGGGGGGGGGGGGGGGTTGTTTGGGGGGGGGGGAATTTTTTTGGGGGGGTGGGGGGAGATGTTTGGGGGGGGGGGGGGGGGGGGGGGGGGGGGAAGAAAGGAAAAATGGTTGGGGTTGGGGGGGGGCAAGAACTTTGTGTATAGCATGCATATATACAATCCAACGCTCACCGTCCGGCAGTGTTTTTATGGAAGAAAAAAGTTTGCAGTTAAACGAACTGTTGCCGACACGACAAACATTTTTAGCCCGGGAGTTGGAAGGTGATAGCTCTGTTGGGTTCCAGTGACCCATTTCAGAATGCCTGGTTACTCACGTCCATTCCGAGGTCACTTTCACTTACAACAAGCCCCGCATAGACACAGTATAAACATCAAATGGATATAGGTACTGTGCATACACTTCCATCATCAAATCTTATTGTTTTGAGGATGGCACGTATTTAGTAGTATCGTTCAAATTTAGATGGATATCACCGGAAATTGTTGCTGATGTACAGTCTTCATTTGGACGGCTTCCGGTGATGTTAAAGGATGCATTTATGTGTCTACAGAAGTAGCACTCCGCTACTCGGTAAATATTTTCACATCATCCTTTTTGAATGGAACAACCCAAATACAATTAGTACCTCGCGCACAAATGCAATACAATGAAAATCACAGTAAAAAAAAAGCACTTCCGAGAAGAAATTTAACTTGAAAATCACAATCATTGTGCAACGGAAGAAAAAAAAACTTCACAGCTCTCCATCTGTACATCACGTGGTGAGTGCATCTGAAATTATATGCCAGCCACTCACACGCGCATGCGCGTTAGCTTCGTTCTTTGTTTCTGACCAGCAAATGGCCGTTTTCTACATTGCACTGGTTTTCTTTTTTCTCTCTCCACACTCTGTCAATAATCAAAATCCCCCGCTATGAGGCGACTCTATATCGACTTTTAAACTGCTTATAGTAATCTATTCACTCGCGACAAAGCGGAAAAATACTCTAATTTAATCATTAATGCTGCGTGACACAATACTAAGCACTAACAAACACTACTAAGCTGATAGTAACTCTTCCTCCGGGTGCGGGAGCGAAGCACAAAAACGAAAAAACGGGGAAAAACTACCGACCATCACAAATTTCGGGAGGGAATCGATTATATTCACTACATCTTACACAAAACACGTGGAGATTTGATGATTTCACTGTTCGTTTAGGTTGAATTACGAATATATTTTTGAATGAAACACACATTTCTACCAAAAATGAAAATAACCCAGGTTACTTAAACAAAAAGCGTGTTTTTTTGGGGGGAGGAGTGTTTTTTTTGAGAAGTTTGTACCCCTGTTTATTCAAGAAAAAAAACCTTCCGCAAAAAAACATAAAAATGTGTTATTTTTTTTTTTTTTTTTTTTTTTTGGGGGAGGGGGGGGGGGCGCTGCGGGGGGATCTAGTAAATAAAAAAAAAAAAAAAAGGGGCGGGGGGGGACACCGGGGGGGGGGCTGTTGGTTTGTTTGTTGGGTTGGGGGGGATTTATTTAATTGTTAAGTAAGAATAGATTTTTAGTAGGAAGGTAAATTGGAAAAAAAAAATACCTTTTTTTTTTTTTTTTTTTTTTTTTTTTTTTTTTTTTTTTTTATAAAAATATATTTTTTTTTTTTTTTTTTTTTTTTTTTTTTTTTTTTTTTTTTTTTTTTTTTATTTTTAAAAAAGAATAAAAAAAAAAAAAAAAAAAAAAACAATTTGTGTTGAAAAAAAAAACAGTGACAAAATAAAGTGCCCACTTCAAAAATCGATATGTTTTCGATAAGTTTCCATTGGAAGCCCCTCGATTGTTTATGTTTTGATATTTTGACATGTTTTGAAGCAAACGGCTCAACCTGGTGCATTTGTATACGTGATCGCATTTGATTCAATTTAAAAAAATGAAGAACGCAGTGCTTTCGAAAGCAATTCCCTTGTGTATCCGAAAATTGGTCGTTCGTGATGTGCAAAACGGTGAATCGCACCGGGCTGTCGCTAAGAAGTAAGGCAGCGGTTGGCAAAATTCTTCTGAAGCTTAAAACGTTTGGATCAGTGGTGGATCGCCCTGGCAGAGGCAGGAAGCGGAAAACGGATGCGAGAACGGACACCAAGATCATGCGCGAAGTCAAGAAGAACCCGAAGGTAACTGTCCGCGAGATCCAGGAAACCCTTCAGTTATCAGTTTCCGGTCGAACTGTTCGTCGCCGTCTCGTAGCACAGGGGTTGAATAGCAAACTTGCCCGGAAGCGCCCATTTAGCAGCAAGGCAAACAAAGCCAAACGGCTTAAGTTTGCTAAGGAGCATGCTGATAAGCCCCTGGAGTTCTGGAAAACGGTTCTCTAGACGGACGAATCAAAATTCGAGCTGTTTAACCGAAAGCGGCGGGTTCGTGTTTGGTGCAGATCGGGAGAGGAGCTTGAGGAGCGCTACATCCAAGGCACGATGAAGCATGGAGGAGGAAATGTGATGGTCTGGGGGTGTTTTTCGTGGGGTGGAGTGGGAAGCATTGTGAAAATCGACGGGATAATGACGGCAGATTCTTACATCAACATCCTGCGAGAAAATCTTGAGGTTTCGCTGATCCAGACGGGCCTTGAAGAGAAGTTCGTATTCCAGCAGGACAACGACCCGAAGCATACTGCCAAGAAGACCAAGTCTTTCTTCCGGTCTTGTCGGATCAAACCGCTGGAATGGCCTCCACAAAGCCCGGACCTCAATCCCATCGAGAATTTGTGGGCGATTCTCGATGCCAGGGTTGACAAAACTGGTGTTACCAATAAAAATAACTATTTTGAAGCCCTGGAGCGCGCCTGGGAAGAGCTAGATCCACAGCAATTAAAGAACCTGGTCGAGAGCATGTCGAAGCGCCTGCAGAATGTCCTGAAGGCCAAAGGAGGATACATCAATTATTGAAATGCTTTTATATTACTTTAATTTATGTTTTCTGTAGCCTAAATGAAGTGGGCACTTTATTTTGTCACTGTTTTTTTTTCAACACAAATTGATTTTATTTTTCTTTAAGTAAAACTCCTTTTTTTTCAGTATTCCATAAGTGAAACTTAAAAAGAATATAAAAAATAAGATAATAAAAAAAATACAGTGTTTACTTTAATTTGAACCAAGTAAATGAGAGAAATTGAAAAAACGATGAGGTGGGCACTTTATTTTGCCAATCAGTGTACGAGTAGAGCCATTCAGTGATCCGTGTTGGAAATCCTAGGTGGCGCATTTTTCCAACGATGAGATTGTGCGGTACTGCATCAAACGCTTTCGCAAAGTCGATACAAACCGAATCCACTTGTCGTCTGGACTCCAGTTCACGTGATATCGCTGAAACGTAGCACATAAGGTTTGATGTTGTAGTACGGCGCTTTACAAAGCCATGTTGAGCAACGGAGATGATCGGTCCAACAGCTCTGTATAATACTGTTACCGGTCATTCACCTTAAACAATGGCTCCAAAGCCGATTTAATTGTACATATTACATATTATTTTGCACACTGTCTGACCTACTGACCTAGTTTTTAATGTTTACCTTTTAATCTTATAATCTACCTCGTACTCTATCCCGACAAACTCTCTCCTACTCTCCGCGTTCCGCATAGGTAGTGGTGAGTGACCAAGACCAACCGGTACACTAGTGCTGCCTCATATACAGAACCGGTTGGTAGAAAAGTGAAGTAGCTAAATTGCAGACAGTGTTTCTGGCTGCGTCCATTTTATTTATGTAGCTCGCAGACATTCTCACCCACCCTGAAGTTGCCGGAAACTTCTGAAATAAAGAAAAGAAACCTCGCGATGCACTGGTCTACCGAATTAATCACCTGAGTTGTCTTCTAAATTTTGTAATGGTAACAAACATAACTTCGCCACCGGCCGTTTGAGTAACCCAGTTGATGTCCGGACTGTAACAACGCTAGTGACTCCATCATTACCTGGGTATAGTTCATGTATACGTCCCATCTTCCAGTGTGTTGGTGGCTGATTGTCGTCAACAATAACAACAAGTTGTCCGATTCGAATGTTTGCTGCAGACTGCCAATTTTTTCCTCGCGATTGTAGCTGCGCTAACTATTCTCGACGCCAACATACCCATAAATCTTGGAGCTGCCGCTGCACAATCTGCCACCGAGTGAGACGATTCATCTGGACATCGCGCAAATCTGGATCCGGCATTGCAATTAGACACCCTCCTGTGAGAAAATGTGCTGGTGTAAGTGGCTCTAGATCCTGTGGGTCATCCGATTGTGCTGTTAATGGTCGAGAATTCATGCATCCTTCAACCTGTGCAAGAAGAGTGACAAAATCTTCCTGGGCCACCGGATTGTCGCCGAGAACTCGAAGGAGATGGTATTTCGCCGACCGTGCGGCTGCTTCCCACAATCCGCCAAAATGAGGAGCACTTGGAGGGTTAAAGTGCCAGAAAATTCCTTCGTTTGCACATTCTTTACACACTGCCTCACAATGATTTTTATTTTTCAGCAATGCAAACAGCTCCTGTAATTGGTTTCTTGCCCCGACAAAATTGATGCCATTGTCAGAATACACGTCCGTGCTTCGTCCTCGCCGTGCAAAAAATCTTCGAAGCGCTTGAAGGAATCGTTCGGTCGACATATCGGACACGAGTTCCAGGTGAACGGCCTTCGTAGCCATGCAAACAAAAACTGCCACGTAAGCCTTGCTAGGTTTTCGTCCACGTCCTGTCCACGTCCACGTATACTGGGCCGAAATAATCGACGCCAGTTTTTGAAAAAGGTCTCGAAACTGTAACCCTAGCAGCCGGTAGCTCACCCATCTGCTGCTGAATCACCGACGGTTTAACTCGAGAGCAACGCTGGCACCGACGAACAGCCTTCCCCGCTAGGTTTCTACCACCAAGTGGCCAATATCGTTGCGGAACAACACCAAACAGCAATTGTGGCCCTGCATGAAGATGTTTGTGATGATGATGGTGAAACACAAGTTCCGTAAATCGATGCCTAGCTGGCAACACCATTGGATGCTTTATCTGCTGTGATTCCTCAGAATTTGACAACCGGCCACCAACTCGAAGAATTCCATTTCCATCCATTTGAGGGATGAACCAACGCAGAAGTGATTTTCGTTGAACAGGAATGCCAGGTGACAGATTTTTAATCTCCTCGGAGAACGTTTCCGCTTGAACCTTCCGGATGATCATGCATTCAGCTTGGTACAGCTCGCTTGCCGTTAAAAAACCTACTCGTCTTTGATCCCTTGAGTATCGTGAGTTGCTCATGAAGCGTAACCAGTATGCGGTCATACGAATTAGCCTAGTAAACGATGAGAACATCACTCAACAATCCGAAATGAACCCATCCTCGATCGATGCTGCACAATGCGCTACATTCCGTCGTTTCTCCAGCTCATCTTCCGGTGGGTTTACAGATTCCCTCGGCCACTCTTCAGGCGAATTCATCAACCAGGAGGGACCATGCCACCATAGACTGTTCTCGACAATGTCTTTTGGAGCAATCCCGCGAGAAATTAGGTCAGCGGGATTGGTCTTTCCCGGCACATGCCTCCAATCGTTTCCCTCTGTCAGAGCTTGAATTTTTGCCACCCTGTTAGCCACGAAAGTAGTCCACGTTCCTGGAGCAGAGCGAATCCAATGAAGAACGCATGTGGAATCCAACCAGAAGTAAACTCTGTCGTCTGTCTTCAACGATTCCGCTACCCTCTCCCATAATTGAGACGCCAGAAGTGCACCACAAAGTTCCAACCGTGGTAGCGATTGCACCTTGAGAGGTGCTACCTTCCATTTCGATGTCAGAAGGTGCACCGTCACCGAACCGTCCTCCCGTTCACTTCGAACGTAAATGGTCACGCCGTATGCCAACGTTGATGCATCTCTTGCAGAAAATGGATTTGGTCGTGGAACGTCCGCCATTCCTCACCCACCGTTGCAGGTATCGGGTCATCCTACTGCAAGGTATGCCCGTTTTCATCCTTTAAGCTCCAAAGTCGTTGCATGAGAATTTTTGCCGCTGTGATCGTCGAACCTATCAGCCCTAGTGGATCGAAAAGTCTTGCAATGAAGCCGAGAACTAGCCGCTTAGTCAATATGAGCTCATTCGTTATTGGTGGAATCTTAATTGAGTACTTGAAACAATCTACGTTGGGAAGCCAGGTCAAACCCAACGTCTTTACTTCCGCATCCTGATCCCAGTTGATCCCGTCGGAGTCTGGAAGCGCTAAATTTCTTGCGGGAATGCCTACTAGAACAGCGGGACAGTTCGACGCCCATTTCCGCAAATTGAATCCACCGCTGTTCATCATCGCATCGATTTGTCGTCTCAATTCAACCGCAGATTCAACGTAATCCGCACCTGATATAACGTCGTCCATATATACGTCTTCTTGGATTGAAGAGGAGTGTCTATTGCATTGATCCAAATTTGTTGGAACATTTTTTCGACGTCGGCTACAACCATCACCTGACGTGTACGACTACGGAGAACGATCGACCGTAGATCCTGCTGTACTACAGGACCTTGGTCGTGGTGCTTGACTCCTTAATCACAGGATGATGCGGCAGAAAACACCGTTTGACTGTCTCTTCCTCGACGCGGTTCACTAGCTTCATATGACCAAGCTCGCGGTATTCGGTCATGAAGTCGAAGTATTGCTTCTGAAGATCTGGATCCCGTGCCAGTCTTCGCTGAACTGTTCCAAGACGTCTCAATGCAATTTCTCGTGATTCGCCAAGCTCCGCGAGAAGTTGCTCGTTTTTGGGGAGAGTAACGGTATAGCGACCATTCGACTCACGCTTAACCATGCGCTTGAATTGTTCTTCGACACGCGTTTCGTCGGGAGATAGCTTGCTGACAGCTCCCACTTCCTCGCAGGACCAAAAACGTGCCATTAACTCCTCCAGATTTGTTGCTACCGACATATTGCATGTGTAGCCTGTACCTTGACCAGATGCAACGACCTCGCCTGTCACTATCCACCCGAAAACGGACTCGGTGAGTACCGGTACACCGCGTCCCAATGGAATCTTCCTTCCGGATGGGAAGAAGCTGAAGAAGGCTTGGATTCCCAGCACCAAGTCGACCTTTCTTGAACGGAAGAATTCAGGATCTGCCAATTCGACATCTACCGGTATGTTCCACCCATTTTCCTGAACACTTGCGGTGGGTAGACAGGCTGTGACCTTCGGTAGAACGAGAAACTCCATTGGCCAAGAGTATTCTGAAACTCGAGACTTAACGACAGTTTGAATCATTCGTGTAACCCTCGTTCCGGTTTGTCCGATCCCCGCTATCGAAATATCCACCTTCTGGCTGGCGACCTGCATGAGCTGACTCAGACCCTCAGAGATGCAGTTACACTCTGACCCAGAATCCAAGAGTGCGCGAGCTGGATAGCGAGAGCCCTGATTGTCCTCGATCACAATAACAGCTGTAGCCAAAAAAACATGCGATGTGGAGCGTTGTGCCGTATTTGACGACGTTGTTTCGGACGATGGATTCTGCGCCTCGGAATTGGAACTCGAGTCGCTCTTGTTGCCATTCCTTTGCGGATTGGTCTTCTCCGGTGATCTGTTCCTACTGCTTCTTCCTTCGCCCTTGAAGCACAGCAGCGTGTGGTGACGATTGTTGCAGTTGCGACACGATTACTTCGATAAGCAGTTGCGAGCTAGATGTCCTCGTTTGAGACAATTTCGGCAGAGAAATTGTGCTCGTAGAAAGGCCTCTTTGCTGGAAAGCGACATTTTTAGGAAGGCTGGACAGATGTGTAGTCCGTGGATCTCTGTACACGATGGGCTCTTTCTGGTGTTCCATTGTACGGCGTTGTGGCTGACCTTCGATGAATACTGCTTCCCTCTGGATGGTTGCGCTTCATTTCTTGAGTCCGTCCTCGCTGGTAGAGATTCGAGGATTCGAATTCTTCGTTGAACGAACTCCTGCAGGTCCTTCAGCGTGTCATGCTCCTTAGCGGACGAGTATTCTTCCCAGCCACGTCGACTGACCGAATCCAAAACGAGAATTTAGCAGTTCCACTAGTAACAGGTCCTTGTATTCGGCTGGTTCGATGATTTGATCCAATATTTGAACCACACGATCGAATCCATCAGCCAATCTGTGGAGATCTGTGACCGATTCCTTGGTAAGTGAAGGCAATTTGATCAGCGCGTGTACCTGCTTCCTCTTCAGCAGCTTGCTATTGTTATAGCGTTTTAGCAACGACTCCCAAGCAATCATGTAGTTATTGCTGGTGATCTTCAGTGGATCCACTAGTGCTTTAGCTTCGCCGGTTAAGCAGCCCTTGAGGTAGTGGAATTTTTCCACTTCAGGAAGATCTGCTTTCTCGTGAATCAGGGAAGAGTAGAGATCCCTGAAACTAAGCCAGTCGTCGATATTTCCGTCGAAAGTCTGGAGCTTAATTTGCGGCAAACGAACACGATCCATTGTGCTATGAACACTGGCAGCGTCAGAACCCCGTGTTGATTGGTTTAGAGCTGCTTCAACTTGAAAACCTTGAGCCTTTTCCATCAAAAAGGATTTGGCATCGTAGTAGCTGTTTTCGTACTCCAACTGCTCCTTCTGGCTATCTTCCGAATCTTCGTAGTCATCATGAGCTTCGATCTCCCAAACACTTTCGCTTATGTGATTCCACGACAAATCTAATCTTTCTAGGCGAACAGTGACCTGACTTGCTGTTGAACCCTCCTTATAATAACTAAAAAACTTATTTTTTTTGGTTGAAGGTTGCGTATCCTCTTTGTTTTGATGGGGGTCGGGGGGGGGCGGTGTTGTTGTTGTGGGGTGGTGGGGGGGGGGATGGTGGGGGGAGTGTTGTGGGGGGTGGGGGTGTGTGTCTTGGGTGGGGGAGAAAGAAAAAAATTTCTATACCTTGTGATCAAAAAGTTCCGGTAATTTGAAAAAAACGCATTTATTTCAATTTTTAATTGATATCTTTATTATCGCCTTTAAAGTACTCGCCATTAGAGGCAACACACATATGCCAGCGCTTTATCCAATCATCCATACATTTTTTATAGGCCGATGAATGTATGGCTTTCAGTTCTTCCAGCGAATTCTTTTTTATCGCATCAATCGATTCAAAACGCCTACCTCTGAGCGGAATTTTCAGTTTTGGGAAGAGAAAGAAGTCGCACGGGGCAAGGTCTGGTGAATATGGTGCTTGTTTGATGGTATTGGTGGAGTTCTTGGCCAAAAATTCACAAATAGTGAGCGCGGTGTGTGATGGAGCTTTATCGTGGTGTAAAATCCACGAATTATTGCGCCACAATTCTGGCCTCTTCTTTCGAATTGCCTCACGCAAACGTCTCATAACTTGTAAATAATACTCTTTGTTAACCGTTCGACCTTCTGGAAGGAATTCAGAATGGACGACACCGCGAAAATCAAAGAAAACGGTCAGTAAAACTTTAATTTTGGAGCGACTTTGTCGTGATTTTTTTGGTTTCGGCTCATCTTCGGCGCGCCATTCGGACGATTGTTGACTTGTGAGCATATCAAATTCATATACCCACGTTTCATCACCAGTTATGATGCGTTCCATGAATGTGGGATCGCTATCTGCGTTCGCAATCATCTGTTTAGCGACCTCAACTCGATGCTGTTTTTGCAAAAAATTCAGCTCTTTTGGAACAAGTCGTGCTTCAATGCGTTTCATGCCCAGAATTTCCGTCAAAATGTGTTCGGTCGATCCAAATGAGATATCAAGGAGTGCAGCTATCTCCCGAATGCTAATTGAGCGGTTTTCCATAACTAAATTCTTCACGGAAGCGATGTTTTCATCGGTAGTTGAGGTCGATGGTCGTCCAGAACGCGGCATGTCACTCACGCTTTCACGGCCTTCTTTAAAGTCTTTGTGCCAAACAAATGTACGATTTTGTGACATAGAGTCCTCACCAAAGGCTTTTTGCAACATTCTGAGCGTTTCCGCTGCAGAAAATCCGTTTGCAACACAAAATTTCACACAAACGCGTTGTTCCAATTTTTTATCCATGGTAAAAATCGCCGAGCGTCTATTTTTCGACTAACAAAAGCAGTTGTCAAAACAAAACTAATGGATAATTTGCTCTCACACTTTGACAGAATATTAGAACTAGTGTTGCCATCTTACACTAAAAAGATTTTACCGAAAAAATAAAGGCGGGCTTTTTAAATTGAAAATTACCGGAACTTTTTGATCACAAGGTATACTGTTCAACTCACCTGAGAGAAGAAACAGTGGTGTAGAAGCCAGAAGGTAGAATTCCAAAGTGGTTGGGTTTAGGGAAACCGACCGGTAATTGGCGGGGGGGGAAGGAAAGAGGATGGAGTGTGGGTGGGGGGGGGGGGGATATTGGTGTAAAAAAAAAGGGAAATTTTGGGAGTATAAAAGGGGGGGGGTGTTTGTTTGGGGGGGGGGGGGGGGGGGGGGGGGTGGGGGGGAATGGCCTGCTTCGGCAGGACATATACTTATTCTCACCTGGACAACTAAAGATGGCGCAGAAAGTCGCGGTGCTCAGATGAAACACAGTCCGAAAACTAACAGAACCTCAGGGCTTGCATTCGTAAATGAAGCATAACTCAGGCAGTTCAAATTGCATCAAAAGGTTGTTTTTATTTAGTGAGGTATCAATCAAATCCAGCTTCGGCTGGGCATATACTGTAATTTTGGTATTTACCTGGCCACGATTACCGTTGCGCGGTGCCCAAGCACGAAAGCTTTCGCGTAGCTAATTCATCTACACGTCCCGTCACACCAGTGTCAAAATCGTCATCGACCGTCCTCATCCAACATCAAAATCAAAAGGTGCCCGAAACCAAGTTCTACGCGAACTGATTCACCACTTTGATCACCACGTACTCGATGACGATGAATGGAGAAAGCAACACAATTGAAGGATGAACATTAGTAAACAGTATTGAACACTTCGGCGGACATCGTACTTCGGACTCGTTCTTACGTACCTGAATGGTAGTAGAACAACGCTCTGGTTGTCTACAATCTCCAAATAATCCTCAGCCTCAGTACAGGTCTGAATACCGAACAATTTGTTGCTGAATGTTCTCCTTCTTTACAGCACACGATGGCGATGTTGCAATCAATTGGTTGTTGATAATGGCTCGCTGTTGGTTGACGGCAATCAGTTTATACGATGGCGATCAAATCCTTTGGAGAACTTTATGGATGGCAGAGTTATTTGTGCAGGATGAAGCTGGCGTATTGCTGCTCGTTCAAAAGCGCAATTTTCCTTTCCTTGGCCGAATCGTCGAAATCCGGCCGATCACTAGTTCACCGGGAGTAGAGATCCGGCTCGAAGGACCAAATTATGTTGGGGAGTCTCCCTACCACTATTTATGGTGTTCCACTGTCTGGTGAACGTACCTTTCGTCTCTATCAACTGGTCATTAAAGGACCCTTCTTCGCACATAAATACACATTTCACAACATTCAGTCCAAGTTCACAAAGTACTTTATTTCTCACAAAACACAACTTTATTTACTAAAACACCAAATTTATTTACTAAGCTAACAATACTACATTTATTCTTAAAACTAAACAGAAACTTCACGGAGTTCGCCTCCGGTCGACTGATCGCTTCGATTGCTATTTTGCACACTGTCTGACCTAAAGGGTGTCCACGATGAAATTACCACACACAAAATTGATTCGCAAAATTCGAGTTTTCATCCGATTGCCATCAAATTTTCAGGGATTGAGAAATAACTATTAAACTTCATTTTACCATTTTACTCGTATTTTATTTACAGTCCATACGCAAATGCCCGCACCTTGGCCTTAACCCCGGCCATAAGATTCTGCACAACCTGTGAATCAACCGTTTTTTGCATGTAAACCCATACTTTCTTCAGTTCCTCGACTGTCTTCACTACCTTAGGTCGTTTAAGAAGGTGCTGCTTCATAATCGCCCAGTACTTCTCGATGGGGCGGAGCTCCAGAGTGTTGGGAGGGTTGAACATTTTCGGCACGAAATTGACCTTATTGTCCGCATACCACTTCAGCACGTCCTTGGAGTAGTGGCATGAGGCCAAATCCGGCCAGAAGATTGTTGGGACGTTGTGGGCCTTCAGGAGAGGAAGCAGCCGCTTCTGGAGGCACTCTTTTATGTACACCTGTCCGTTCATCATGTCCTGGGTCACGAAAGGTGCACTCCGCTTCCCGCACGTGCAGATGGCTTGCCAAACCAGGAATTTCTTCGCAAATTTGGACATCTTCTGAGTGCGGACATGCTCCGGAACGCTGAACTTATCCTTGGCCGTGAAAAACAGGTTGCCGGGGATCTGTTTGAAGTCAGCCTTCACATATGTTTCGTCGTCCATGATGCAGCATTCAACTTTCGTCAGCATGTTGAGGTACAACTTCCTGGCACGGGTTTTGGCGGACTTGTTCTGCTTCTCGTCGCGATTAGGGGCCTTATGTACCTTGAACGTTCGAAGCCCAGCCTTAGTTTTGGCCTTCTGGACAAAACTTCGGCTTAGGTGCAGCTTCTTAGCCGCATCCCGAACGGAGGCGTTCGGATTTCGGTTGAAGGCCCCAACTACGCGGTTGTGATTTTTGGTGTTGTACGGAATACTTTTTCCTTCACTTCTGGGCTTCCGATCGGTGGTCAACCGTTCCTCGAACCGCTTAATCACTCGCGACACCGTGGAATTCGCGATTCCCAACGTTTTAGCGATGGAACGATGCGAGAGATCCTTGTTCTCGTGATGAATGCGCAAGATTTTATCACGCACGAGCTGTTCTTTCGACTCCATTTCCGCGAGTTTTGATCACGGGACTTTAAAACTTGCAGGATGTAAATAATGCACTATGAACTAAATCCACCCAAATTTTCATTAAATTCTACCCAACGGTTAAAAAGTTAGAGCAATTTCATAGTGTGGCAATTTCATCGTGGACACCCTTTACTGACCTAGTTTTTAATGTTTACCTTTTAATCTTATAATCTACCTCGTACTCTATCCCGACAAACTCTCTCCTACTCTCCGCGTTCGGCATGGGGGGGGGGGGGGGACCCCCCCCAACCGGTATACAGGGGCGGCCCCATATAAAAACGGGGGGGGGGGAGCGTAGAAAAGCAAAAATAGGGCGGGGGTTTTTGCGGGCGGCTTCTTTTTTTTTATGGCGCGCAGAGAAAATTTGTAAATAAACAAATCGATTAGTTTCAGAAGTTAGTTAAGGAATAATTCGATAGGAATAGGAAGGCTCCATCTATATCATCTATCCACCTTTGAATTGTATAAGTTTTCACTATTCACATATATTATATTTTTGTTTAACATAAATTGGACACCTTAAAAACAAATAAAAACATACTAACAACCCACCGAGTACAAAATTCTGGCACTGTTCGCATCCCAGATGAAGTACCAGGGGAACGTTTTCCCGTTTTCGCGAACAACCGGGCGAAAGAGAAGAAAGAGAGAGAGAAGAAGAAGAAGAGGGAGTGAGAGAAAGAGAGAAGGAGTCGAGCGACTAGAAGGAAGATTGGAAAGGATCGGGAGGACATTGAGTAACGAACCATCGAGATAGGGAGTGTGTAGTTGTAGCTCCAAGAAAAGAAACCAAAATGTGTGCCCTAAAGTGAAGAAAAAGTCGGTGCCAATTCGAGACAGATATCGCGCACGGAGGATCCGTGATTCTAAAGTTCAAAAACCAACTTGGGTCGTGATTACGAGACCACTGTGAAATCGGCGAGTCCCGCGCTGGTGGCCGGTGAGCCATCGATATTGCCGAGACACACGCCGCGTGCCAGCAGTGACGAACGTTGTGGAGGATAGCTCTATCAAGGTCCGGAGGGTTCGCCCCCGCTTGTTAGGGCCAATATCCGATGCGTCACGGCGACGTTGGCGAGCACAAGGAACGTCGAGATGTCGAAAGCCTAACCCAGGAGTCGAAGCATGCAGAAGATTCGCCATCAAAGGTAACCCGTTTGCGTTGTCCATCTCTCTCTCTCTCTCTCTCTCTCTCTCTCTCTCTCTCTCTCTCTCTCTCTCCCCGACCGCATGACATCGAGCCCAACTGGAGCTGAACGGCCGCTTCGTTCCCTTTATTCCCTATCCTTTTTGTCCCGTCCCTTTGTTATAAGCTAAATAAAAAAAATTAAAGCGTAAACATCTCTTATTTCTATGTTTCGGAGCCTTCGGTGCATGAAAGTCGGGTTAAAGGCATTGTTTCCTTGGTGATCGGTTCTCTTCGTCCCCCGCTGAGTCTACCTAGAGTACGTGGGCCGCCGCCCAGAGAAAAGAGTGATACTGAGCTAGTCAAAACTTACAACACTGAGTAGATTAGCTTTCCGAAAACCTTACTGAGAGTGCAAAGTGTGGATACCCTGTCTCTATTGTGTTGGGGGGGTTTTGTGTGAGGGGGGGGTGTGGAGGGGGGGGGGAAATTTTAAAAAAAATGTTTTGGAGGGGGGAAGAGATTGACTGCTTCTGAGCTAGAGTGAGAAGTAGTTCCATTGAAGTTGACAGAGCCAGGAACGCCGTGACTAGCTTTCCGCTGCTAGATGTAATCCTAGAAGCAAGAGGGGTTTTGCTTGACGGTTGTATGACTCCTGAGCAAATAGCAAAAACAGTGAGAAAATAAAGTGCCCACTTCAAAAATCGATATGTTTTCGATAAGTTTCCATTGGAAGACCCCTCGATTGTTTATGTTTTGATATTTTGACAAGTTTTGAAGCAAACGGCTCAACCTGGTGCATTTGTATACGTGATCGCATTTGATTCAATTGCAAAAAATGGAGAACGCAGTGCTTTCGAAAGCAATTCCCTTGTGTATCCGAAAATTGGTCGTTCGTGATGTGCAAAACGGTGAATCGTACCGGGCTGTCGCTAAGAAGTACAGTATCAGTAAGGCAGCGGTTGGCAAAATTCTTCTGAAGCTTAAAACGTTTGCATCAGTGGTGGATCGCCCTGGCAGAGGCAGGAAGCGGAAAACGGATGCGAGAACGGACACCATCATGCGCGAAGTCAAGAAGAACTCGAAGGTAACTGTCCGCGAGATCCAGGAAACCCTTCAGTTATCAGTTTCCGGTCGAACTGTTCGTCGCCGTCTCGTAGCACAGGGGTTGAATAGCAAACTTGCCCGGAAGCGCCCATTTATCAGCAAGGCAAACAAAGCCAAACGGCTTAAGTTTGCTAAGGAGCATGCTGATAAGCCCCTAGAGTTCTGGAAAACGGTTCTCTGGACGGACGAATCAAAATTCGAGCTGTTTAACCGAAAGCGGCGGGTTCGTGTTTGGTGCAGATCGGGAGAGGAGCTTCAGGAGCGCCACATCCAAGGCACGATGAAGCATGGAGGAGGGAATGTGATGGTCTGGGGGTGTTTTTCGTGGGGTGGAGTGGGAAGCATTGTGAAAATCGACGGGATAATGACGGCAGATTCCTGCGAGAAAATCTGGAGGTTTCGCTGATCCAGACGGGCCTTGAAGAGAAGTTCGTATTCCAGCAGGACAACGACCCGAAGCATACTGCCAAGAAGGCCAAGTCTTTCTTCCGGTCTTGTCGGATCAAACCGCTGGAATGGCCTCCACAAAGCCCGGACCTCAATCCCATCGAGAATTTGTGGGCGATTCTCGATGCCAGGGTTGACAAAACTGGTGTTACCAATAAAAATAACTATTTTGAAGCCCTGGAGCGCGCCTGGGAAGAGCTAGATCCACAGCACCTAAAGAACCTGGTCGAGAGCATGTCGAAGCGCCTGCAGGAGGTCCTGAAGGCCAAAGGAGGACACATCAATTATTGAAATGCTTTTATTTTACTTTAATTTATGTTTTCTGTAGCCTAAATGAAATGGGCACTTTGTTTTGTCACTGTTTTTTTTTTCAACACAAATTGATTTTATTTTTCTTTAAGTAAAACTCCTTTTTTTTCAGTATTCCATAAGTGAAACTTAAAAAGAATATAAAAAATACGATAATAAAAAAAATACAGTGTTTACTTTAATTTGAACCAAGTAAATGAGAGAAATCGAAAAAACGATGAGGTGGGCACTTTATTTTGCCTATCAGTGTATCCATTGATGTGCTTATCGAGATGTCACAGCAAATT
Organism: Aedes koreicus; assembly: GCA_024533555.2. NCBI lineage: Eukaryota > Metazoa > Arthropoda > Insecta > Diptera > Culicidae > Aedes > Aedes koreicus. The sequence goes on from JAHHFK020000358.1 coordinate 213,134, forward strand.
AGGAAAATAAAAGTCGCCGACAGACAAAATTATGTCATTCTCCGTAAAACGATCTGCAGCATGTTGTACCGCACTTCCATGAGCAGTATATAACTCTGTACTCGAATTAGGTGGGAGATAGATAGCAACTATATAAAGCGAACGAGAATGCAACTTTATGCAAACTGCGAATGGTTCGAGTTCATTGCGGTTAAGCATCGAAACAGAGTTACATTTGAGTGAGCTTGTAACCGCAATCAACACTCCACCACATCGCAAATGCTGACTTGTCAATGCATTACGATAACAACGGAAGAAAAAGTAATCAGACGAAATATCTCTGCTATCAATATCTGCCCGGAGCCATGTTTCCGTATACATAAGCACGTCATAATCACAGCTAGACAGTACCAAGCGTAGCTGAGGGATTTTTCTGGCAAGCCGCTGACATTCTGGTAGTACGCGAAAAGAGTGCGATCGGGAACACATTTCTCCATGATAGGCGCATCGGATGCCTGACGGTTTGTTGGCATGCTCGGTGAGGCGATGTTAGATGTATTCGCTTCAGTGATAGATGGTTCAGGAAGTTCGGTTCGATAGATGGTTCAGTGAAGTTCGGTTAGAATGTGGCGACTAGAAGCGATGCACATTACTGAGGGAGAAAAACTTCTAACATGTGCATACTTGCCTGCGTTGACGATTTGGAAGACGCCTTCTCTAAACTCATACACAGGGCCGGGATGGCTGCAGGTCGCTAGCAGGAGTGGCTCGGCTGGAAGCGACAAACGTTACCCGGAGGAAAGAGTTCTCATTGCATGCAAACTTGCCTGTTAAAACTGGTTGGAAGACCCCTTCTCCAAACTCATACACAGGCCCGGAATGGCTGCAGAACGCTGGCGGGAGTGACTCGACCGTTACGAGAGGATAAGGGGCTTCCGTGAGGCTTCCAGGCGTGCATCCCGATGTTGACATAAAAACTGGCAATGGAGCTTCCAAAAAATTAAAGTTGTTACGAACTGGAGTGGACCACTTCAGCACAGGTCCATAATGGGGGTGACGGATGATGGAGTTTGAGGAAGAGGCTTACATGTTCTTCATCAGTGGGTGCCGAAATTTTGAGGATCCGTAGTCTTCAAATTCTCGAAATAAAAGTCCTTCAGGCCATGTTTCAGGATCCAATGATTTACGCTTAAGTGAAGGGTCAAGGCCAATTTTAAAGGAGACGAAGGAAAGCGATTCAATAGTTTTGCCCTTCTGAACCAGCTTCACCACGGTTGGATCGATGACGATATTCAGGTTGGCTTTCGACATCGCACATACTGCTTCCACTGTGACCTCCGGACAAATTTTTGACATGTAGAGCCAAAACCAATGATCAATTTGACTTTTGCAAATCGGAACCGATACAGTATTGTCTTCCGTTTGTTTTTTTTTTTGCTACCCACGCAGCAACTTTCTGAAGCGCGCTCATTCGACTCGATCACACGGGGGCGTTTTATACCTCTTCGCTGATCGATTACAGGCCAATGTGTATTTTTTGCTGGTGTGGAACTGATAGTGGGCTTTGAGTGTAGCTGCTTGATTTCCGTGCGTAAATCAGCAATTGCAGACGTAGGCGCGATGATAGGGGACTTTTCATCGGCTTGGTTTGAAATCGAACGAAAGTGGGAGTTTTCAAACAGCTCGGCACATCCATCGCATGTCCAGAAAAGATTTTTCTAAAAGCTCACGTGGTTCCGATAATTGCCGACAAACGTCGCTTCAGCGAAAAAAATTGGCGTGGGGAGCAGTACGCTTTTGTTGAGTGCTTTGGTAAAAAAAAGCCACTCGCGAAAGTGGTAAAGTGAAAATACACCGGAACGACACAAAAATGAGAAAATGCACAAAAACACTTCACAGTTTGTTTACGAGACATGGGAGAGCGAAAAAATGATTTATTTTTATTTTCAATACACGTAAAAAAAAACGAATACAAATATCACGACCGAGTTGTATACAAACGTACGATGTTTCTATCCGGCAATTGACATTTGTTAGCATGTGCAGCATTGCCTTGCTGTTCTCTATTGCTGCCTGTTCTGTTTTGCGTATGCGTTACGGGCTGAGCCCGTTGACTGGAGGGCCGCTGTTGCACCTAATTTTTCACTTTGACAGCGCTGCTTTCGGATATTTGTGGGGTTTTGGAAGAAACTCAACAGGGTCCATATAACTGATCAGTCCTCCTACATCCCAGGCAGCCCCCACTGCTTGTCCGGGACTGCTTATTTTATTCGCAGCTAACCTCCATATGTGTAGACCGATCATTATCCGCAGACTTTGACCCACCGGGTAGCTTGCAGCTCAGCTCCGCAGAGTCTTCACTTACTCTACGGTTATTATTATTATTATCTGATTTCATTTCACTTCTCAGCATGCAGCTGAACACTTTCACCTACCCCCGGGCGTCTGGGAGCCAAAGGGGGTTAGGCTCGGTGGATACATTCGTCAGTTTTGTAAACTTACATCCTAATTTGTTCGCTTCGGTTGGATTAGTTATGGTGATTCAGGAACCGCCGGACAATACTACAGGTTCCAAGAATCACTGCTTTATGAATGCTGCTCAGTTCCTTTCGCAGCTCCAACTCTTCAAGGGAACGTATAAGGGTACGGGGAACAATTCCGGTCCTCGAGATTATTACCGGAACTATACGGGCCTCCTCCAAATGCCACATCTGCCTCAACTCCTTCGCCAAATCGTGGTATTTTGTAATCTTGGTAGAGAACATTGAATGGACGTTGCGATCCAGCAGTACAGCGACGGTGTTACACTCTTCTTCCTTTTGTCGTAGATCACAATGTCAGGGCGATTGGCACGGATGAGTACATCCGTTAGGCTCTCGCGATCCCAGTACAGCTTTGCGTAACTATTTTCCAGAACCGACTTGTAGTAGGGCACGTAATGGTTCAACAAAGAGTACTTCAGTGCAAGTTGTTGGTACACAATCTTGGCGAAGTCGTGTGACGACTGAGATACGCTACTTCTTCCAATGCTTGGAAGCCAGCAACAACATGTTCGATCGTCTCTCCTACTGCGTTGCACTTTTTACAACGGTCTTCTACTTCTTAGTGCAATATGTACCTGCGATAGTTCTTCGTCGCAATGACCCGGTCTTGGATGGCTACCATAAAGCCTTCAGTCTCTGAAAAGAGATCACCTCGCACCAGCCACATATTTGACTCTACTTTGTCGACAAGTGCTTGTTCCAACTGATGGGGATGCGTCCCATGCAGCTCCTTCAGCTTCCACAATGCAACTTTATCATCCCAAGTTTTTAGGTCGCAGCCTAGCTGATAGTCCTCCTGCATGAGCCCGATGGAGGGCGCTGAACCCATGGTCTGCTTCATAAACAGCACGGTAGACTTCGTGACGGGTCTGGCTTTCAGTGAAGTACACCCGCAAATGATGGATCTGGGAAACACATAGCGCTTGAATATCGGTAACGCCTCTTCCTCCTTCAGTACGTGGTAGGGCGACTCTCTCGACGGCCGACTTTGGGTGATGCATGCGATGCTTAGTGAACGCCACTCGTACTGTTCGTTCTATCGCCTCCAAGTCAGTTTTGGTCCACTTTATCACTCCATAGCTGCAAGTCAACAGGGGCACGGCAAACGTGTAAATCGCCTTTAATTTGTTGCCGGCCGACAGGTACGACCTCAGAACACGGTTGACTCGATACAGGAACTTTTCCTGCAACTCCTTCTTGATCGTTGTATGGCGAATCCCGTTCAATTGCAGGAATCCAAGGTACCTGTAGGACTCGCCTTCAACCATATTCCGAATCTCCTCCTGTTCGTTGTTGCGAAAACTACCGGTATCCGACACTTTACCCCGACGAAGATTGTTCGACATTTATCGATTCCAAACTCCATCCGAATATCGTTAATGAACACCGTTACAAGCTGCAAGAGTCGGTGCAGCTTTCCAACTGTTTCCGCAAACAGCTTTAAGTCGTCCATGTAGAAGGTGTGGGTAACATTGGTAGCTCTTCCTCTACTTTTCAAATGGTAGCCATAGTTGCATTGATTGAGCATCGCAATGGTTTTGTACTTTTCGGTTGATTACTGACGAGCACTTTGTATAGGCTTGAAAGGCGTGTAATTGGCCTGTACTTGGCTGGATTAGCCGTGTTTTGATCCTTGGGAAGAAGATAGGTTACCCCTCTAGTAATGAATTCTGGCAGCCGCTGGGGGTCCTCTAGTTCCATATTGAAGCACTCCGCCATTCGTCCATGAAAATTGAGGAGAACTTCTTATACCAGTAGTTGGGCACAAAATCCGGTTCTGGTGCAACCCAATTCCTGGAATATTCTGGGCGGTAAATACGGTCGCGACCATGCTTCCAATTCCATTACTCCTATCCTCTTCCTCTTGCAACCACATCCCATCACTGGTATGTTGAACGGGATTCTCCCATAGATTAACCCAGAACTGTGTCACTGCGCCAATCTCCGGAAGTCCTTCGTTGTAGTATATTTTGTTGTTTCGGATGCGGTTGTAAAACTCCCTTTGGTTAGTGTTGAAAATTCGGTTTTCGACTTCGAACTTTCTCTATACCGACGCATCCGTTTTGAAAGAACACTCCATCGCTGTACATGGGTGACGAGGACCTCAGTAATATTAGTTTCAGTGAGGTCACGGAGCACTGCGGGCTTGATAGGTTTTCCCTCTTGTACTGCGTTAACCGACCAATTTTGGTCCGTAGTTTGGTGATTCGGTTCTCCAACCGCATCATCCATGCGGGTTTTTGTGCGTTGGGTCGTACGCGCCCTTCGTCGTTTCGTTGTGGGTACGTCCGTAATCCCAGCGTTCTTACAACAGCCACAGCTGCAGAGTACACTATGAACTGCAGGTCCTGTGGCAGGATATCCTCGCTGATAATGCTTACTGCACTTGTTAACCGGTAGGAATACTGCAGTTTTGGTATCCTGAGTCGGGACAAGGGGTCTGTCCCTTGGAATTGTGTTACTGCTGCGTTCATGTTGAAAGCTAGTTCGCCCAATAGTTGCTCTCTTTGTTGGTCCACTGTAGGTCCTGGAGCGGTCTGCTCGACCGTTGACACGTTTACCGCTACAATCGACTTACAAGACCCGGTCTTGGATGGCTACCATGAAGCCTTCAGTCTCTGAGAAGAGATCACCTCGCGCCAGCCACGTATTCGACGCTACTTTGTCGACATGCGCTGGTTGCAGCTGATGGGGATGCGTCCCATGCATGTCCCATGTCCCATTATTACTATTACTATTATTACTATTACTTATATTACTATTATTATTTTTATTACTATTAGGTGCGCAACTAAGTTCCCGCTGTTTAGCAATAGATGGCGCCAGTAGTAAGTGCTGGTCGAATGTTGTACATCTCAAGCGTCATAAACCACGCTCAGACATAGGGTAAACAAACCGCTTTGCCAAATCAGTGATTTTGGTTTAGTGTTATATATTTTGGTTGTTTGAAGATGTCTGATTTCTGTGCCAAATAATCGTCATTTGCGGGAAGTGTTGATTTTCTTCTTTCATTCGAAGAAAACGGCGGCTGAAGCACATCGAGAGCTCCAAAAAGTTTACGGTGATGCTGCTCTGAGTGAAACAACGTGTCGTGATTGGTTTCGTCACTTCAAAAACGGTGATTTCAGTGTTGATGATCGTCCGCGTGAAGGAAGGCCAAAAAACTTCGAAGACTCTGAATTGGAGGCATTGCTCGATGAGGATCCGTGTCAAACGCAAGAAGAGCTTGGTTCAGGATTGGGAGTTTTCCGCCAAGCCGTTTCTAAGCGATTGCATGCGTTGGGAATGATTCAAAAGCAAGGAACTTGGGTTCCTTACGATTTGAAGCCAAAAGATGTTGATTCGTTTTTTCGTCTGTGAACAACTGCTCCAGCGGCAAAAAAGGAAGAGTTTTCTACATCGCATTGTGACGGGTGACGAAAAATGGATTCATTACAGTAACCTAAAACGGAAACATTCATGGGGACTGCCCGGGCATGCTTCAACATCGTCGCCTAGGCCGAATATTCACGCTGCGAAGGTTATGCTGTGTATTTGGTGGGACCAAGTTGGTGTTATTTATTATGAGCTGTTGAAACCAAACGAAACCATTACCGGGGAACGGTATCGAACTCAATTGATGCGATTGAGCCGAGCACTGCACGAAAAACGGCCACAATACGAGCACAGACACGAAAAAGTGATTCTTCAGCATGACAACGCTCGACCTCACGTTGCGAAACCCGTGAAAACCTACTTGGAAACGCTCAAATGGGAAGTCCTACCCCACCCGCCATATTCTCCTGATGAATTGCACCGTCCGATTATTACTTGTTCCGTTCGATGGCACATGGTCTCACTGGTCAGCAATTCCACTCATATGATGACATCTCAAAATGGCTTGATTCTTGGATAGCATCAAAAGACGAACAGTTCTATCGAAATGGTATTCACGTTCTACCAGAGAGATGGGAAAAAGTCGTAGCTAGTGATGGGCAATACTTTGAATAATTCGTTTGTAACCTTTGCTTTCAAAATAAAGTTCCTTTTTCACCAAAATACAGCGAGAACTTAGTTGCGCACCTAATATTATTACTATTATTACTCTTATTAATATTAGTACTATTATTACAATTATTGCTATTAGTACTATTATTATTATTATTATATTATTATTATTATTATTGGGGTCGTATGGCTGGTGGTTCTGCGATGATTTTGTAAATGGTGAGTAGTATTGTTATTTTGAATATTTTTTTTTTTTTTTCTGCTTCTTCCGCTTTTGAGCTTTATCGGCCATTTTTGCGATTCAAGCGATGTAATTTACGAGCATCGTATTGCGACCAATCTGCCATCCAGACTTTCCTCGTACCCAGAAAACGCCACCCTGAGTCAACGGCGTCTTTTTTGTGATTCAATTCTGCTTCTAAACTAGGGAATTTCAGGTTTCGTCAGGTTTCGATAACCGTGATTTTATATTATGAGTTGCACATATTTTAGCCGATAGAGGCTTGAGTTTGTCAATTTTCCGGGCTGGAATAATCGATATTTTTGAAGATTACGTTTCCAGGCAAAGCTCCATATGCTTTTAAGCTACAGTGAGTTATAACATCAGGGTTAAAGAAGATGGCGTAACGCGTTAAAGGGTATGATAATGGGGATTTGTAGAGTAGCTTCTTCAAAAAACCAGCGGCTCTAACTAGTCCCTTCAAATCGCAAAAAGAAACGAAGCCATAGGAGATTCGGTCTGGGAAACGACTCGATCACTGCTGCAGACGTGATGACAAAATTCAGTTTTGGTCCCAGCATCTTATCGTCTACCGCATCAGCCACAACAGCGAACACTTTTGATCGGAATACCGACGGAAAGCTCCGTTTGAAATTCGGATGACTTTCTTTCTTTCTGCTTCCTGACTTCGTCCACAAATTTTCTCAAATGGGGCAATATTTGAAGCGCTCTTCTAGCAACTTGGAAATGCTGTTTTAGCAATTGCCCACCCAACGAACTTCGCAGAATGTCAGTCGAAAAACTAATGAACCTGAAAAAACACGATTTTACATCGTTTTAATCTAAATCCCTCCATAGGTAATTCTAGTGATCAAAAATATCGTCATGCATCAGTTGGTCGACATTTTATATTTAAGTCTATTTAACAGGGGTTGAAAAAGGCACAACTCATTTTTGAAAAGCATTTGTTTCTAAAAAAAAATCTGATGCATTTGGTGTCTTTGTAATTGCTGTATGGGACTGACACAATAGGTTTTTGTCCACTACAGTTCAAATATATGTCTATTATACAAATGGACTGTGACTTCGACAACGATTTTTCATTCGGGCCTAACTGACAAACGTAAACAATGGATTTTAGGTTTTATGTGTATCATTAAAGGAATAAATTTCAATTTTATAGCATAGATCAGGTTGATAAAGTCTATCAGATTGCAGTTTCCCCACCTTACTTCTTTCAGCGAAAGAAGAAAGTTCGTTCGATCCAGCGCTCCGTTATTTTGGAAGATTTATTCGAGTACGATCCTTGGAAATAATTAGTTTTTTTTTTTCTCAAAATCTATTCACTTCAGTGAAAGGAGTGAAAGTGAGTTTTTTTTTTCTAAGAAGGCAGTGTGGTTTTCCAGTGAAATAAGAAAATCAAGCAGTGCTTGCTGGCGAATTATCATCCCGCTCATTTTCGCTTCATCTCCGCGTGGTGACGCTAACCAGCGATACACTACTACATCGCCAACGGTCATCCGACATCGTCGAGCGAGTGCACCAGAAGGCGATCGGATACACCCGTACACCCACGCAGCGCACCGCTCCCCGCTGACCGCATAGAAGTGCGACGTTCAGGCATACGGTGCGTCAGCAGCAGCAGCAGCAGCAGCAACAGATCAGTAATATTAGTTAAGTTTTTTTCCTCTGTCTCTCATCCCACTAGAGTTTAGCGTTAATTTGTGTGTGTTCCTATTTTGTGTTTGTGTGTGATTTAAATTTTTGGGGGCGTTCAACGCTCCCACTTCGACATGGACGGTTTGGCTGAAAAAGTGCCTTTGCCACCTGATGATCGGGAGGCACAAACAAAATTCCGACCGCGATCGTATCCAATGGACACGGTCGGTCCATGGGTTGTCTACTTTCAGCCCAAAATTAAACCTCTGAATGTGTACCAAATAACTACTGATTTGACGAAGCGATTCCCAGCCGTGACAGAGATCACGAAAGTTAAATTTAATAAACTCCGTGTTGTCGTCTCTAACCTGAAGCAGGCTAATGATATTGCTTCCTCACAGCATTTTACACTGGAATATCGAGTTTATATTCCAGCTCGTGATGTGAAGATTGTAGGAGTGGTCACAGAGACGAGTCTGTGCCCTGAAATTTTGGAGAAGCGGGCGGTTGGCCTATTCAAATACCCTCTGCTCCCCCCAGTTCAGATACTGGAAGTGAGAAAGTTAGTAAAAATATCGCACAGCGAGGGTAAGAAAAAAGTTACCCTCACAGACTCGTTTCGGGTGACCTTTTCTGGCTCTGCCCTTCCTCACTACTTAGAACTGGACAAACTTCGGCTACCTGTGCGGTTATTTGTACCCCGGGTAATGATCTGCCAAAACTGCCAGCAGATGGGGCATACGACCTCCCATTGCGGCAATAAGGCACGCTGCTCAACTTGCGGGGAGAAACATGAGGCTGGTCCCTGTGCAGATAACACACTAAAATGATTTTTTTTAAAAGGGAACTCCTCCCTTTGCTCTCTCGTCAACGCGGGGAAAAATTGGAACGTTCTCTAAAACAACGTTCAAGGCAATCTTTTGCAGGAATGCTTAAGAAAGCCTCGCCACCCGATATCAATACAAATCCTTTTGCTCCTCTGTCAGATGACGAGTCTGATTCGGACTTGGTTGAGGAGGGGACATCTTTCAGTTTTCCAGAAGGTGCTTCACGAGAGCGAAGACGCATCCGAGTAGGGAACGTAGCTGAACAGAAGCCCCAAATCAACATGCCCAATTCAAAGTGCAGTGTAAAGAAGGATAATCCGAATCCTCCTGGTTTTCGCAGTGCCAACTACACACAGGATTTCCCATCCCTCCCGGGGACATCCAAAACCCCCGATGCCCCGATTTTAAGAACAGAAGCCCCCTCTTCATCTGGGCTGTTCTCATTTGATGACATTGTGGAAGGTATTTTCAAGTACCTCGAAATGTCTGACCCTCTTAAAAGCATTGTTATGGCAATGTTTCCCACTGTGAAAACTTTTTTGAAGAAATTAACATTAAAGTGGCCCCTCCTTGCAGCTATCATTTCCTTCGATGGATAATTTGCCAAAAGAGGTCGGGGATTTGGTCACTGTTCTGCAGTGGAATTGTCAAAGTCTTATTCCTAAATTGGAATCATTTAATTTTTTAGCTCACAATATCGGTTGTGATGCATTTGCTTTTTGTGAAACATGGCTTTCACCCGAAATCGATCTTCCGATTCAGGATTTCAACATTATTCGGCTTGATCGTGAGGATTCACGTGGAGGAGGAGTACTTTTGGGGATCAAAAAGTGCTACTCCTTCTATAGAGTGAATTTTCCTCCTATTCCAGGTATTGAAGTTGTCGCATGTCAGGCTGTTATTAAAAATACAAGCCTTTGCATTGCTTCCGTTTATATTCCTCCTAGAGCCTCAATAAACCAGAAACAACATTCAGATATTTGTTCGGTTCTTCCTGCTCCGCGGTTGGTCATGGGAGATTTTAACTCTCACGGTACAGACTGGGGAGAACTGTACGATGACAACCGGTCTTCTTTGATATATGACCTCTGTGACAACTTCAATATGACCGTTCTCAACAATGGAAAAATTACACGCTTGGCTGGTCCATCCTCAATTGGCAGTAGGTTAGACCTCACACTTTGCTCGAATTCATTATCGTTGGACTGCACGTGGAATGTGATCTAGGATCCCCACGGTAGTGATCATTTGCCTATTAAAATTTCTGTTGCCACCGGGCTCACTCCGCCAGAATCCATCAACGTCACGTATGATCTAACTCGTAATATCGATTGGACAAGGTTCAAGACAGCAATAGATGAAGCCGTAACAACGGTAGAAGGGCTTCCTCCACTGGAAGAATATAACTTCCTCTCCAATCTGATTTTGGAAAGCAGCAGCAGCAGCAGCAACAGATCAGTAATATTAGTTAAGTTTTGTTTTTTCCTCTGTCTCTCATCCCACTAGAGTTTAGCGTTAATTTGTGTGTGTTCCTATTTTGTGTTTGTGTGTGATTTAAATTTTTGGGGGCGTTCAACGCTCCCACTTCGACATGGACGGTTTGGCTGAAAAAGTGCCTTTGCCACCTGATGATCGGGAGGCACAAACAAAATTCCGACCGCGATCGTATCCAATGGACACGGTCGGTCCATGGGTTGTCTACTTTCAGCCCAAAATTAAACCTCTGAATGTGTACCAAATAACTACTGATTTGACGAAGCGATTCCCAGCCGTGACAGAGATCACGAAAGTTAAATTTAATAAACTCCGTGTTGTCGTCTCTAACCTGAAGCAGGCTAATGATATTGCTTCCTCACAGCATTTTACACTGGAATATCGAGTTTATATTCCAGCTCGTGATGTGAAGATTGTAGGAGTGGTCACAGAGACGAGTCTGTGCCCTGAAATTTTGGAGAAGCGGGCGGTTGGCCTATTCAAATACCCTCTGCTCCCCCCAGTTCAGATACTGGAAGTGAGAAAGTTAGTAAAAATATCGCACTGCGAGGGTAAGAAAAAAGTTACCCTCACAGACTCGTTTCGGGTGACCTTTTCTGGCTCTGCCCTTCCTCACTACTTAGAACTGGACAAACTTCGGCTACCTGTGCGGTTATTTGTACCCCGGGTAATGATCTGCCAAAACTGCCAGCAGATGGGGCATACGACCTCCCATTGCGGCAATAAGGCACGCTGCTCAACTTGCGGGGAGAAACATGAGGCTGGTCCCTGTGCAGATAACACACTAAAATGATTTTTTTTAAAAGGGAACTCTTCCCTTTGCTCTCTCGTCAACGCGGGGAAAAATTGGAACGTTCTCTAAAACAACGTTCAAGGCAATCTTTTGCAGGAATGCTTAAGAAAGCCTCGCCACCCGATATCAATACAAATCCTTTTGCTCCTCTGTCAGATGACGAGTCTGATTCGGACTTGGTTGAGGAGGGGACATCTTTCAGTTTTCTAGAAGGTGCTTCACGAGAGCGAAGACGCATCCGAGTAGGGAACGTAGCTGAACAGAAGCCCCAAATCAACATGCCCAATTCAAAGTGCAGTGTAAAGAAGGATAATCCGAATCCTCCTGGTTTTCGCAGTGCCAACTACACACAGGATTTCCCATCCTTCCCGGGGACATCCAAAACCCCCGATGCCCCGATTTTAAGAACAGAAGCCCCCTCTTCATCTGGGCTGTTCTCATTTGATGACATTGTGGAAGGTATTTTCAAGTACCTCGAAATGTCTGACCCTCTTAAAAGCATTGTTATGGCAATGTTTCCCACTGTGAAAACTTTTTTGAAGAAATTAACATTAAAGTGGCCCCTCCTTGCAGCTATCATTTCCTTCGATGGATAATTTGCCAAAAGAGGTCGGGGATTTGGTCACTGTTCTGCAGTGGAATTGTCGAAGTCTTATTCCTAAATTGGAATCATTTAATTTTTTAGCTCACAATATCGGTTGTGATGCATTTGCTTTTTGTGAAACATGGCTTTCACCCGAAATCGATCTTCCGATTCAGGATTTCAACATTATTCGGCTTGATCGTGAGGATTCACGTGGAGGAGGAGTACTTTTGGGGATCAAAAAGTGCTACTCCTTCTATAGAGTGAATTTTCCTCCTGTTCCAGGTATTGAAGTTGTCGCATGTCAGGCTGTTATTAAAAATACAAGCCTTTGCATTGCTTCCGTTTATATTCCTCCTAGAGCCTCAATAAACCAGAAACAACATTCAGATATTTGTTCGGTTCTTCCTGCTCCGCGGTTGGTCATGGGAGATTTTAACTCTCACGGTACAGACTGGGGAGAACTGTACGATGACAACCGGTCTTCTTTGATATATGACCTCTGTGACAACTTCAATATGACCGTTCTCAACAATGGAAAAATTACACGCTTGGCTGGTCCATCCTCAATTGGCAGTAGGTTAGACCTCACACTTTGCTCGAATTCATTATCGTTGGACTGCACGTGGAATGTGATCTAGGATCCCCACGGTAGTGATCATTTGCCTATTAAAATTTCGGTTGCCACCGGGCTCACTCCGCCAGAATCCATCAACGTCACGTATGATCTAACTCGTAATATCGATTGGACAAGGTTCAAGACAGCAATAGATGAAGCCGTAACAACGGTAGAAGGGCTTCCTCCACTGGAAGAATATAACTTCCTCTCCAATCTGATTTTGGAAAGCGCGCTTCAAGCTCAAACTCGACCAGTTCCAGGAACGTCATTTCGCAGGAAGCCTCCTTCCCCATGGTGGGATCAGCAATGCACCGAGGTTTACCGCAAAGAGTCCGACGCGTTCAAATTTTTTCGTAGACGTGGAACACCTGAGCACTTCGAAAGGTACACGGCTCTCGAACGAGAATTTAAGAGCCTCATCAAGGCCAAGAAACGCGGTTACTGGCGACAATTCGTGGACGGGCTATCGCGTGAAACGTCGATGAATACCCTTTGGAATACGGCGCGAAGATTGCGTAAGAGAATTACGAACAACGAGAACGAGGAGTATTCGGACCAATGGATCCTCAAGTTCGCGCGAAAAGTTTGTCCAGATTCTGTGCCAGCACAAATGTTTCCTCGCGAAACCACGAATTCGATAGTTGAGATCAGCCAACCTTTTTTAATGGTAGAACTCTCTCTCGCACTCCTTTCGCGTGGCAATACGGCTCCAGGGGCTGATAGAATCAAGTTCAACTTGCTTAACAACCTTCCAGACGTCGCTAAGAGGCGCATGTTGCCCTTGTTTAATCTGTTTCTGACTCTCAACATTGTACCGGATGACTGGAGACGGGTGAGAGTTATTGCCATTCGAAAACCTGGTAAACCCGCGTCCGACTACAGCTCCTATCGACCCATCGCGATGTTATCTTGTGCTCGAAAGTTGTTGGAGAAAATGATCCGGGAACGAACGACTGTCTCGCGTTGCTTTCCACAGTTATTCAGTTAGCTTTTGCTAAAAAAGAGCAAATGGCTTCTGTTTTCTTGGATATCAAGGGGGCTTTTGATTCAGTATCTGTTGAAGTTCTCTCAGAAAACTCCACGCTTGTGGCTTTTCACCATTAATGAACAATTTTTTATACAATTTGCAGTCAGAGAAACATATGAGCTTTTCTCATGGAAACTCTACAGCTTCTCGATTTAGCTACATGGGTCTCCCCCAGGGATCATGTTTAAGCCCCCTTTTGTATAATTTTTATGTCAAAGACATTGACGGTTGTCTGAGTGAGAATTGTACGTTGAGACAACTTGCAGATGACGGTGTAGTGTCTGCCACGGGACCCAATAGGGTCGATCTGCAAGGACCCTTACAGGATATGGGGGTTCACGATCAGTTGTTGAACTGGCTCCGTTCATACCTGACTGGTAGAACTATGTCCGTGAAGATTGCCGATTACGCCTCATCTAGCTTTCCGGTAGCATCCGGCGTTCCTCAAGGTAGCCACCTCGGCCCATTCCTTTTCCTGCTATGTATGAACGACGTGAACTTGGTCCTCAAATGCCTGAAATTATCCTACGCGGATGACCTGAAGCTGTACTACGTTATAAAATGTCCGGAAGACGCCCACTTTCTTCAGCAGGAACTGCAAGTGTTCGATAACTGGTGCCGAATCAACAGAATGTCCTTAAATGTATCCAAATGCTCAACTATCTCCTTCAGCCGAAAACGTGCGATGTATCTTCACGACTACATCCTTCGAGGTACGCGCTTGAAACGAGAAACAACGGTCAAGGATCTGGGAGTTATGCTCGACTCCAAACTGTCGTTCAAGGTTCACATTTCGTATATTGTTTCCAAGGCCTCTTCGCAGCTAGGATTTATGTTCCGCTTCGCAAAAAACATCAAGGACGTTTACTGTCTGAAGGCATTATACTGCTCTTTGGTTCGCCCTTTCTTGGAATACTGTGCCATCGTTTGGTCCCCTTTCTACCAAAACGCAGTCCAGAGGATCGAAGCTGTTCAGCGAAGGTTTATACGCTTTGCTTTGCGACATCTTCGCTGGCAAGACCCTCGCAGATTGCCAAGTTATGAAAGTCGGTGTAAGCTCATCAACCTGGAACTGTTGGAAGGTAGGCGTATGGTAGCCAAAGCGTGTTTCATTGGTGATCTGCTTCAAGGAAATGTTGATTGTTCCGTTCTACTGGATCTCTTGACCATCAACACTCGACGACGAAATCTCCGTTTACAACAGTTCTTCGTGTTCCGGCACTCAAGGACCAACTACGGAAAACACGAACCTGTGCAAAGCATGTGCCGCGTTTTCAACAGCTGCTATAATGTGTTTGATTTTAATGTATCCCGTGATGTTAATAAGCGTTGTTTCCGTATATGTCTTTGTTAAGTTTTGTTAATTTTCGTATGTAATTTAATGTTTTAAAGGGTCATTGGGATGAACATTTTTATCTGTTGACGAAAATAAAATAATAGGATACCTTAGACAATTTGTCTACTTGGACTCTAGAGCTAGGTATCGAATTCTCTACGGAGAAAACTGAGTTGGTAGTTTTTTTCAAGAAGCATTACCCTGCACAACCGAAGCTTCAAATTTTGGGTACACCAATAACTCATTCTATGTCATTTAAATATCTGGGGGTCTGGTTTGATTCAAAGTGCACCTGGAGATCCCACATTGAGTATCTGAAGCGAAAGTGCCAACAAAGGATCAACTTTCTCTGCACAATTACCGGGATCTGGTGGGGAGCGCATCCGCAAGATCTTCTAACGTTGTACCGGACGACGATTTTGTCGATTATAAAATACGGTAGTTTTTGTTTTCAGTCAGCGGCTCGGTCGCACATCATCAAACTGGAACGTATTCAGTATCGGTGTCTTCGTATCGCGTTAGGTTGTATGCACTCGACTCATACCATGAGTCTTGAAGTGCTAGCTGGCATGTTGCCACTCTCGGATCGGTTTTCAGAATTATCTCTCCGGCTCCTCACCAGGTGTGAAGTTATGAACCCCTAGGTGATCGAAAATTGTGAGAAGTTCCTTGAGTTGAATCCTCAAACCCGCTTCATGACTTTGTACCATTTGTACATAACACAGGATGTCAGCCCTTCGCTGAATATTCCCAATCGTGTTTGCTTCAGAAATTCGGTTCATTTTGATTTATCCATGAAACAGGAGCTTCGTGGAATCCCAGAGCATCATCGTCCTATGATTGCTCCGGTGATATTTGCTGCAAAGTTTGGCCTAGTTGATTCTACCAAAACGTTTTTCACTGGTCTTTGATAGAGGACTCCGCTGGCTTTGGTGTATACAATGGAAATTATAGCGTCGCTCGTAAACTTCAAGCACCTTGTTCTGTTTTTGTCGCGGAATTGGCAGCAATTCATTTTTCTTTAGAAACTGTTGCCTCTTTTACACCGGATCAATACTTCATTTTCACGGATAGTCTTAGTTCTAAAGAGGCTATTCGCTCCTTGAGGCCGGTAAAGCACACCTCTTATTTTCTTATGAAAATACGAGGTCTTCTAAGTGCTTTATCTTCACGTTCTTTTATTATCACCTTTGTGTGGGTCCCTTCTCATTGTTCGATTCCTGACAATGAGAAAGCGGACTCGCTTGCAAGGGTGGGCGATATTTATGACCGACAAATCGCCTTCAACGAATTTTTCTATATTTTTCGTCAGATATGGATCAGATAAATGGAGTAAAGGAGATTTGGGCGATGGCTACATTCTATCACTCCTAAGGTGTCTAAGAAATGTTGGTTCAGGGGATTGGATGTGGGTCGAGACTTCATTCATGTGATGTCTCGCCTCATGTCCAATCATTATTCTTTAAACGCTCATTTGTTCCGTGTTAGGCTGGGAGACAGCATCTCTGTGAATGTGGACAAGGTTACCAGGACGCAGATCACGTTATTTGGTTTTGTGCTGAGCATCGTGGAGTCAGATCTGAGCTTTATGATTCCCTTCGGACTCGAGGTAGACAACCAAATGTACCGATTCGAGACATTTTGGCTGCACGCGATCTGGAGTTTATGAAACTCATTTATGTGTTTTTGACTAACATTAGCCTTAGATTGTAGTTTGATTAACTTACTTGTTTAGGTTAAATTTTTGAGGATTGTGTGCATCGGTGTGTGATTGTGGTTGTGTGTGTGAGTGAGTGATTTTTTTTTTAAATTGAAAACGTTCAATTAAAAAATTGTAATTTGAAATTCTAGGTATAAGAATACCATTGTTCGTCATGCTTTGTTTAAAAGTTCCACCGCAATTTTCCCATCCATAAAATTGTAATTCCTATTAACCTCGAGACGGCCGCGAGTAATCGGTTCCACCCCCTTAACCTTAGTTCTAAGATAACTGATGTATATAAACATGAAAACTTGGCTCTGTAAAGTTGATTCGATTGAGCCTGTACAAATAAATGAATTCATAAAAAAAAAAAAGATTGCAGTTTTCCGAGTTCTGGCCAGTTGCGGTGGCAGCTGTATCTGTGCCTCAACCTACCCCGCAGTGGGATGTTTGGCAATGATAACGTCCTTGGTTCGAGTACTACTTTACCCATGCCCTTTCGCTCAATTTTCAATACTTCTATTCCAATTCCAACCTACCGCACACTGACGGAACTTTCAACACTTTCTCTTCATATCTTGCATTCTAGCAAACATGACTGTCTTCTCTTGGTGCCTCATGGCGATGAGCGAAACATCTCCTTCTACATCATAATCGTTACTCCACGCTCGGAGAATACAAGAATAACAATTAGAACTTTTGATGCATTTCACCAGCCGTGCAAGGATCATGTCGTCCATAGAGACGCTGTTGACACTGCTTCAAAAGGTGTAACATTTTCAAGTTTGCTTCCCCTTTTCTCAGTCATGTTCATGTCCACTGTTTTGTATGGTGTCGTTTCGTCTTTTTGTTATTTAGTTTGTCAGTGTGTTTTCTTCAGTCTTTTGTAGCTTAGTTCGTCATTTAGTCATTTATGTGCTACGAAAGCCTTTTTGAGCAGTTTTCTCGAATCAAAAATAAGTTGTCATTATGGCGTCGAGATATTTGAATTCTACCAGTTTTAGTAATGTCTGATGTTACAAGTCTCAGTAATTAAACAGTATAATTTTTACGGTTTACTGATGGGACTCATGAGAGAGAAGTTTCCTTTAAAAGAGTTTGGAAGGTCGTTGCGTCTCTTTATGTTGTTCAATTAGTCAGTCAGTGTTACGTTTATAATTTCAAGCGCGCATTTCGTAACTTCTTTAGTCGTTTTTTATTTTTTTAATAGTTTTTTTTTTTTTTTTTCAATGAAATTTTTTTAATGAAAAAAGGGGATTTCAATTTTTTTTTTGGTTTTTTCCCGTTTTTTTTTTTTTTTGGGTTTTTTTTTTTTTTTTTTTGAGGGGTTTTTTTTTGATTAGGAAAAAAAAAAAAAAAAAAAGGGGGGGGGGAAGGGGGGGGTTTTTTTTTTTTTTTGTGGGGGTGTTGTGGGCTGCGGTGGGGGG
This sequence comes from Aedes koreicus, assembly GCA_024533555.2. NCBI lineage: Eukaryota > Metazoa > Arthropoda > Insecta > Diptera > Culicidae > Aedes > Aedes koreicus. The sequence continues at coordinate 231,330 of JAHHFK020000358.1, forward strand.
GGGGACGCACTGTTTTTTTTTTTTTTTTTAGAAAATATTAAATGGAGAGAAGGTGGTTGGTGGTGGGGGGGGGGGGGGGGGTTTTGTCTTTAGCAAAAAAAAAAAATAAATTGGGAGGCGCTCGGGCAGAGCTCGAAAAAATTAACACCCGTCGTGAACGATGAGTAAAAAAAATATTCAGTGTGCACAATTTTCTCTATCTTCATTTCGTTCTATCAGTCACGCAATAGATTCGTGTCGACTTATTTTGCTGTGCTCAGTCATTCCGTTGTCCCTGTGTTCCACACAACTTATTCACACTACAGCAAAGCGCATATCTGGCTATTCAAGCGTCAAGAGATTTTGGTTGCTTGACTGAATGTTCTGGTAACCAGTCATTCATCTTCGCGTTCGTGAGTGATTTTTTATGCCACAGGATTTTTTTTTTCAGATATTCCCGAACATGACTGAAGGCAAAGGAAGCCAAAAGGCGGAACTGTAGCAAGCGATCTATGGCCGAAATTGCTACAGAGTTTGTGGTTCGAGATCGAGAAAAGGCATTTTGCAGGACCGATTCGAGAAGTGGCTGCAAATACGTGCAAACCAAATACGTAGGGGCTTCCAATTCATTGATTCTTCAAATGAAGGACTGTTCGTTCTTCGTCACGGTAGAACGTTGAGATTGAATGAGTTGTTTGCGCTTATTTACATTCACTGCTTTCTGGAACGAATGAATGATGAAAATAAAGCAACTCAAAACAAGTTGATTCACCTTGCACTAGAGATTCATGAAGGCAAATTTGTGTTTACTTCATGTTCGCTAGGAACAGTAAGTGATGAATAATATGTTGTCTCAGTCAAGGTGCATTATGAGAATTGAATATGATATTTTCAAGCACTGCTCTCGGAATAACCCCTGTTGTATAAAAAGCATTATAAAATTTTTTTTTTTTTGCTTCTTTTTTTTTTCTTTTTTCTTTATTTTTTGAAGAAAAACTCATGTTTTTTTTTTTTTTTTATTTATTTTTTTATTATAAAAGTAAGCATAATATTTTTTATTTAAATTATAAAATAATTTTTTTTTTTTTTTTTGGTGTTTTGGTGGGCGGTGGAAATGTATTCCTCCCGGGGTGTGTGGATGAAAAAAAAAAAAAAAGAAAGGGGGTGTGATTAAATTTATAGGGTACCTTGATTTGATAATATCTAACATTTATACTAAATCCAACCCCGTCTACATAACACTGCAACTTGTTCAACGTCTACGATTTTACCATTCCGGATGGTCATACTGTACTGTATATAGTAAAACCGTTGAGGACCAAGAACAAGTTACAGTGTGTATGGACGGGGAAATTTGGAAGTGTATCAAATCTGCACAAAATTACCGGCAAGCCAAAATTGATATAACTGATTGATCAACCCTGCACATAATGAGCATGAAAGCTGAGAGCTAACGCATATTCAATCTGGCCATGATGTTGTATGTATGTATTTATGTATGTACATATGTAGGAAGCCACCATCATAGCGTGGGACTTAATAGAAAGATCATGCCTTGCTACCATTCTAAATTCAACATACTGCTGTATGGAAGCCAATAAGAGTTGTGCAGGCTCGTAAGCAAACACTTACGCGAAACCTTCGGGAATATCAGAACTTCCTTCCAGCAAATTGAATTCAATCTGGCCATCATGTTGATTATTAAATAATTAAACAAATTTTCTTTACATACCTCTATAATTTTGCTCAAAATCATACGGAATCTCATTTGTAGAGCATCAGCCTTTTTCTTCAGCAACCCGTGACCTTTATGAGCGCCTGCTAAACGAGCCTTCATCTGCATTTGTGCACTTTTAACAAAAAAAAAATTAAAATAAGGACTAGAAACATTCAAACAATTTAGGAACTCACCCTCGTGATGGAAAAATCGGAATTCTATCCTTGGACGACATTCTTCGAGAGTTTGTATTCTTTAACGATCAACCAACCAACCAAAATGAAACAGGTCACAAGATCAAATGCAAGTACCTAGTCCCTGTTTTACCAATTGATAATTATTCCAGTGCTAACATTTGAAAACGACGAATCTAAGTTTGTAAACAAAGGCATTTAAAATCTATTTTCCTAGAACCAAAGGTCACATATGCATATTAAACACATCGTCAAACAGAGAAACTTTTTCTCAACCAGTGAAAATTTTCAATTTAAAAACTTACCATTAATATCCGAGAAACTATATTATTTTCAAAAGCCTTAGGGTCTAATGATATGTACGCACATATTTTATACATTACACGCTAAGATGAGAATCCCTACAATTAGATATTTATTTTGCCTAAAATTTATACAAAATAGGGTACAATATACGGTAAGACTCAAAACCCCACTAATGGGTTAAATTTCACCCATTTCCCCATTAATGGAGTCGACACGATTTACCCATATATGAGTATGCACGGTAGGAATCGAAAACCCATTAATGCACAGAGTGGAATTTGATAGTAAATTTTACCATTATTGGGGGTTAGGATGACTATTGCAGTATAGTGATTTTGAACCGACTATGATCATGGTCAAAACTACCATTAAAAATAGTTGATGCAACATTTTCCATAATGTCGAATAGTCCTTGTTACCATGATCATAGTCAAAAATGCCATGAACGTGGTAAATTCGACCATTTTCATGGTTATTGAAACCATTATATGCGATAGTCATCCTGGACATTGTTTTAATGGCGGGTACAAGGTGGAATTTTTTTTGGGGGGGGAAAACCCCCCCTTTTTTTCACTTTTGGGGGGGGGGGGGGGGGGGGGGGGGGTGGTTGTTGAGGCCTGCGGCTTTGGGGGGGGGGCGGGGGTTGTTTTTTTTATTTTTTGGTGGGCGGTGTATTTTTTTTTTTTTTTTTTTTTATTTACACGGAGAAAAAACAGTCCCTTTTGAAACAACAAACTTGTTTGTTGAAATCCAAACTAAAAAAATATTTGTTTTAAAAATCCGTTTTGTTGTTTTAAACCAACGATTCTGTTTTGAAACAAACAAGCAGGATGGTTGTTTCTACCTAAAGATATTACCACAAAACAACACAAATTATGGTTGTTTTAGACTAAAATATTTGTTGTTTTTACCTTGCAAGAGGTTTTTTATTACCAACACACAGGTTACGTTGACTCAGGGAAACAAATTAAAATGTTAGATTGATTCAACCAAAGCGGTGGTTAAATCAAACTGATATATTGTTTGGAGAAAAAACAACTAAAAGTTTAGTTTGAAACAAACTATTTTTTTGGGTTATTCTATTTTATGTCCAGTCCCACTGCATGCTCTATTCACGTAAGTTTTCAACGCAGGTGAAAATTTAATGTAATGAATTTAATGAAAACCTGAAAATAGTACAAAGGCTCGCATTAACATTTTTAGATTTCTTTTAGACTGAGAGAGGTCTATAAATGTAAATGTGCGCTTTTCTAATGTTTGTTGGCCTTTTATTCAAATAAATATTATTGAAATTATTACAAGAGAAATGTAGGTGAACGGAAATGTTTGTTGTTTCCACCGTTTTGATCGTTTGTTTCAAACAGCAATTCAGTTTAAATCATACTCAAATTTGTTTGAAACAAACCATAAGCGTTGGTAAAACCATCTAACAAATCGGTTTGTTTTCGTAGCTGTCATAATGAAACAACCAACATAATAATAAATTCAAACGGATGTCAGTTGAACTTAACTGACTAATTCCCGAAACAATAACCCACAATTTTAGTGTGTTTTAACCACCGTAGGTAGTCAAAACAAACTAATATGATGTTTGTGCTCAATTCAACGTGAAATTCCGGTTAAATGAAACTAAGATATGTTTGCGTTTACCAATCTTTTTTCTCAGTGTACCAAACTACTAGTATCAGTAATTTAGATAAAACATTATTATACCTGGTTGATAAACAATGAAAAATAACTATCGTTGGGATAACTACTGCACTAAGTACATCACGGAAGTTTTTTCTCTCGAATCAAATTAACGAAAAAACACAAAAATCCCCCGCGGGAATTTTGTTTTGGGGGTATAATACTTTTAAAAAAAACGGGCTATAAAATTAGCACCACGCGCGGCTAGTTTTTGGGGTTTTGGGTTTTGTGGGGGGGGGGGGGTGCGGTTTGGGCCCGGCCCGCAATCGGGATATACAAAAAATGGGGAAAAGAAAACCAAAAATTAAAAACCACTCTAAATTGGGTAACCGGGTTCGAACCCAAATTTGGGTAAACGTCGATTTATTTGTTGTTGGGTTAGTTCTACCCATTTTTATAAACTGCGGTTTTTATGGAAATTGGGTAAAACGGATTTTTTTTATTCCTTGGAAAAAAGGGTTTGTCTACTTTGGAGTTTCAATATTTTATTTGTGGTATGGTTATACATGATAATAATCTTTACCTTTGATTGAAGTTCGAGTTACTGGAATTTTTTATTTCCTACCAATATCGGGCCGGAGTTGAAAAATCGAGTACATCATTCATTCATAAATTCTTTCATATATACACACATGCACACATACACATATACAAACAGCGAGCAAGTTAACCAGGCAGTAGCCCAATCCCTGTACAGCACCAGCCAGCGAAATCATCGAAGGGTTGCTCTCCTCCAGCAGTTGATCTTCAACAACACTCATCACGGTGTCCAGAATCCGGTGCTAGTGCCCATTGGTGCATCACGGGACTTCCTTGGTGGACTGACTATGATCAGCTCAGACAGGCTCTGTTGGAAATGGTTGGTTTCGTTGATTGAACAAATCGAATTTCTAGAATGGATTTTGTTTGGATAATTATTAGAAAATAGAACAAAAATTATAATACTTTTCAATTTGCGGAACGTTTCCGTATCCAATCCGCTGTAATCTGCTCCATTGGAAAAATGGCGACTGACGCTGCCGGGTTTTCATTATAGTCTAACAGTTTAATTAAGAATTGAACCAGATCTATGAAGAACCGAGTAAGATTTACCCACTTTCATAAATGGCCTTACCCATGGCTTGACGTTTCAGCCTATTTTATGAAAATGGGTACAAGTTACTCAATTTTGGGTAAATCCGGATGAGCATGTGTGGTATGCAGTGGACTGCAGTCAAAATATGGGTATATGAAAAAACACGAATATGGGTTAAATATTACCCATATGTGGATAGTTAAAAAACAAAAAAAAAAAAATTTTTTTTTATGTTGTTTGTTTTTTTTTACCTTTCTTCAGTTTATTCAATTTTCTTTAATATTTTTAATTGATGTTTGTAAAATTATTGCGGTTGTTTTTTTTTTTACGGGAATATTTTAAAAATAATAGGAGGGGTGAGTACTGTTGGTTGGGCGGTTGGTGATGGGTAGTTAGGAAATATGATAAAGCTTGTAGTACACTGTTTGTCCAATAGCCAAATATTTGTCATAGGCAGATAGGCATCTGACAAACATCTATGATATCTGTCAGCTGTCTAGCTGCCTATGCCAAATATTTGGCTATTGGACAAACAGTGTACTACAAGCTTAAGTGTGCAGATTCACCATAATCTAATGTTCACGCTAAGATAAGCTTACCGAAAATAAGGTTTTAATTTTACCGAAAATTAGGTTCTGGTTGCAAAACCTAAATGATCGGTATAATTTACCGAAAGAAAATGTTTGATTTTACTTACTTTTTAAGTAAAGTGGATTAACAAACTTTATCGTTATTTATTACCTAAATTTGGTTTAAAATGCTATCATTGGGCTGCAAGCAATTTCGGTAAAAAGAACCGTAAGAAAATAAGTAAATATTAACGTTTTTCCCTTCTTTCCAACCATACCGAATTTTCGGTAATCCATGTTTACCGATAATTTCAGTATGTGCACTTTTGTGCGGTTTTCGGTATTTTTTAGCGAATTTTCCACATTCTTGTCTTAGCGCTGAATTTATAAATTGCATGGCTTTGTTTAACCATTCTATTAAATAAAACTACAAAGAAAACACTCAACTTTAAGTAAAAATTGACGATAAAAAATCGGTAATTTTAACGTACGTTTATCTTTGTTCAATACTATTACGCTATTACCATATACTAACTCTAAGCCCAGTAGGTCCCGAACAAATAAGATTTTTTTCTTGGCTCAGTCAGTACTAGCACATCGGTCCCAAGCTCGGTCCCAAGCTTAATAATACACCCCTAATAATGAACTCACACGAACACACTCTCAAATATTCTGTCAAAATAACACAGCAAATCAAAACAAAGGCGCAAATATATATAGTTAGGTGCTGGCTTCAAGGTGTACTTGGGACCAAGGGGTTCTACAACAGTGAACCAATTTCAAATCGCTTGTTGCATATTGATGTTGCTATTACCTAATATACACGCAATGCTGTAGCCACTCATTTTTGAGTCAAAAATCACTCAGTCTGGCCTATAGGGAACCTACCCAGAAATGGGTAAACATATTTTTACTCAAATGTGAGTAAACAAACCTGTGGACGAAACTGAGTTAAGTTCACTCAGATTTTGACGTATGTCAAATGGGTAGTTTTGACTCATTTTGTGTGCGTAAGGAATATGGTGGTGTGCGGTAGTGTGGAATATGGTAGTGTGCGTGAATGTCTCAATTATTATTACTTTAAGAAGATGAATTTAAAGCAAAGAGCTTAAAACAGTTCTGAATTTATTCAACATAAAATTAAGTGACCGAGGGAAACAAAGATTTCATTGAAGTTTGTTCAGTTTAAATTGCCTCTTTCAAACTTCATTCACTACTTTCGGGAACTGTTTAATATTGTTTGATATTTGATATAAATAACAGAAAAAAAAGCAGGTGACTTTTTGTCCGAAAACTTCGACAATCTTTCAAATCAGGTCTAACGTGTCCAAAACAAGAGTCGCTTTTAAATGATGCTGATAAATGTGTTTGTTCGTCGCCAATTTCAAACTTTTGGCAGCCCGAAATGCGGCACTCAATGCCGAAATATTAAACATGTATACTGACGTGAAATATAAAAAAAAAGAACATGAAACATACCAACAAGCTGCTGATGGCTTTCGCCATCAAGGCATCTCCGTAGCTGCTACATTTCATTTATTTACTAGCTGAGCCCGGTGCGTGCGCTGCAACTAAATAAAGAAAAATTGAATATATATGGCACTTCTATGTTGTTTTTTTTCGGAATAAGTTTTTTTTTCTTGAATAACTCATCAAACTTCTATCAAAACATGCTTCTTACCCGAGAAATACACTGTTTGTGTTTAGGTATCCTGGATAATTCTCATTTTTGGTAGAAATTTGTGTTTCATTTGTATGGGAGCTCTCCCTTCCAGAGGAGGGGTGGTTTCTCAAACCACCATACAATCATTGCCTTCAAAACCCTCCACATGCCAAATTTGGTTCCATTACCTTGATTAGTTCTCGAAACATCACACTGGGCTCTTCGATTATAATAAAAAAATTAGTTTCATTTGTTTGAACCCCCCCTTTCAGAAAGGGGAGTGGTCTTGAACCACCATAGAAACATTCTTGCCTTCAAAACCCCCCCACATGCCAAATTTGATTCGATTTGCTTGATAAGTTCTCGAGTTTTGAAGAAATTTGCGTCTCATATGTATGACCATATGCTGCCCCTACTACCCCCGCTGCACCCGGTTTATCATCCGGTTGGCCTAGTCTGGCTCGGAAAGGCAACAAACGATCGTTTGGCGCAGCAGGATTAATTTCACCCGATCAGCCTAGTTTATCGCGCGGTACAAAAAAGCCATCTGCGAACATTCCATCGGTTGCAACTGTTCCCCCAGAACCAGAAAAATGTTGGATATTTCTGTCTCGCATTGCAGTCAGTGCAACGGAGGATGATATTCTTGCTTTAGCCACTGAATGTATACCTTGCGACGAACCGATCGAGGTTAGAAAGTTAGTGAAGAAAGACGCTGATCTAACGGCTATGCGATTCATTTCGTTTAAAATTGGGGTCGACGAAAAGTACCGTGAAGTGGCTCTCAGTGCCGACACATGGCCAGACGGGATCTTCTTTCGGGAATTTGTCAACTACCAAGACAAGAAATCCGGACAGGGGTTTCTAAAAACACCTCGTTTGAATTAAACCGCCGTCTTCATCCTACGTTGGATACCATAATTTTCACGAAACCGGGATGCACACTGCAAGGCATTACGGGAGCCCTCAACCGCTCCGACCCAGTCGTGCCAATCGATGTTCATCATCTATCTTGCATCTGTTCCTGCCATCCCAGCCATCCCGGTCCTGTGGTCGGAGTTAGGGGGAGGGTCTCCCAACCTGAACTTCCAGGCAAGTATGTGTGTTATCCAAGGTATTCTGCTCCTGATTCTTTCCCGATTTCCAGTGCCGCTTCCTCGCATGCTGATGCTTGCAGTAATTCACCGCTATTATGCCCAACCAGCCCGCTACATACCCATCACCTAACATGTTTTGCTCATCATCAACACACATCGACCGCCACTTCAACCGGTCTGGGACGCACGTCACAAAGCAATATGGAGGCCCTGGACCCTCCTAGCCCAGATGTGCCCACTACCGGTATCAGTGACGCTGTATTTGCCCGTTCCAGCCTTCAAAGTCGTCCCGGCCCTGGGTCTAGCGACGGGGACAGGGCTCTCCAAGCTGCCATTCAAGGCAAGTATTCTTATTCTAATGACGTCGCCCGGCCTGATGCTGTTTCCATTTCTAGATCGATACCGGCCGATTCCGTTGCCTCCTTATCGAAAGCCCTTCTGTACTACCAGAACGTAGGAGGCATTAACAGTTCGCTCGCCGAGTACCAATTGGCGTGCAGTGACGCATGCTACGATATCTACGCCTTCACTGAAACATGGCTAAACAGCAACACATTATCGAAGCAACTGTTCGACGACACGTACGATGTGTACCGACTAGATCGATCGCCGCTCAACAGCAACAAGAAATCTGGTGGTGGAGTCCTTCTTGCCGTGCGCTCAACGTTCAAATCTCGCCTCCTGAAGCCTCCCGAAAACTCAACGGTTGAGCATCTCTGGGTGGCAATAACCACCAAAACCGGAACATTGTTTATGTGCGTTGTGTATATCCCACCTGATCGTGTCAACGACAGCAGCCTCATCGATAAGCACACTCTTTCTTTGGATTGGATCGTGTCAGAAATGGGACCCAGCGACAACATCGTCGTTGTGGGAGATTTCAACCTCAGCACGATTTCATGGCATGTTGATACCAACGGCTTCCACTATCCAGATACTTCATGTTCGTCATTCAGACCAGCATCTCTCTCCTTGCTTGATGCTTATTCTACCGCAAGACTTCGGCAAGTTAACGGCATTCCGAATAACAACAATCGTTTGCTGGATCTATGCTTCATTACTGAAGAACTGGGTCAAAGATGTTCTGTCATTCAAGCTCCAGCACCACTTGTCAAAAGCTGCAGAAACCATTCCCCTCTGCTACTGACGCTGGAATTAAATCCTGAGTACAGCTTCCATGACAACTTCGAAAATGTTTATTATGACTTCAACCATGCTGACTACGAGGGAATGAACAACTTTCTCGCCGACGTGGACTGGAACACGACTCTTGCAAACGGGGATGCAAATTTTGCTGCTTCGACTATGTGCTGTATTTTGCTTTACGCCGTCGATCAATTCGTGCCTAAGAAAATCAACCGTAAGCCTCCCAAACCTGCCTGGTCAAACTCTGACCTCAAACACTTGAAACGAGTTAAAAGGGCTGCTTTAAGGAAACACAGCAGATATCGCACCGATTCCACGAGGGCAAACTACGCTCGCGCCAACGACGATTACAAATACCTCAATAACAGCTTGTACAACGCCCATCAGTTTCAATTGCAGAGTCGTCTCAAAACGAACCCGAAAAGCTTCTGGCGGTTTGTGAACGAACAACGGAAAGAAACCGGCTTACCCTCTACTATGACTGATGGCACTCTTGAAGCTGACACTATCGTGGATATCGCCAAATTAAACAATATTTTAACAAACTTTAACAAAGCTCCAAACAGGAACTATACAAGAGGATTCATCCTTAAGCTAAAAGAAAAATCAAAAGAATTTTATAAAAAAGCAAGCGATATTCTCGTTATAAACGAAACAAAGTTCACATCAGCGGAACTAACATTTTATATGAAAGGGTTACGTCAAAAATATGAAAATATATTACAACAAATTGACCAAAAGCTTGTACACGTGAAGGACCCATCGATTAGTTTAAAAAGTATTGCTCTAGCAGTAATTTTCTACATTAAATTAAAACGTAAATTTACTTTGAAACGAAATAAAATGGCTAACATTGCCGAAATAATCAAAATAGTATCATCACTGATCCCAGAAATATGATGGGTCAGGCGATAAGTTGCCGTCGGTATTATCCGCTCTGGCTGCATTAAACACTCTTATTACAGACGCTAATAGAGTCGTAGCAATCCAGGTAGTGCTTTCACGCCTCGAAGGGAAAGCTAGATCGGCAGTGGGAGACAACCCACAAACGGTCGATGCAATCATTGAAAGTTTGAATCGTAAATGCAAAACATCAACCGCACCCGAAACCGTCGTCGCGAAATTAAACGCCACCAAGAAGAATGGCGAAATCGTCAAGTTCACTGAGCAAATTGGAAAACTCACTATGGACTTAGAACGAGCTTACATAAGCGAGGATGTACCAGTCGATACGGCATCCCGTATGGCTGTTAAGGCTGGCGTCAAAGCCCTAGCAGCTGGAGTAAAGAACAGCGAATCACGATTAATACTGAAAGCAGGACAGTTTAATACATTGTCTGCTGCTGTTGAAAAAATCACGGAAAATGAATCAACGGGAAACCACCAAAATACTTCCCAAATCATGTATGCCAAAAGAGGCGGTTTCCAACCACGTGGTAGAGGAACTAACTACCAATCACGTGGGCGAGGAAATTATAGACGGGGACAAAGTTATCGTGGTAATTACCAAAACAATTACAATCGCGATCAGAACCAATCATTCCACCACCGCGGAAATAGAAGGTCTAGAGGAAGAGGAATGGGCCATAATACTTATTATGTGCAAACCCAGAATCCTCCACAAAATCCTCAACAACAAAATTCTCAACAAATGCCTCAACAGTGTAACCGTTGGTTCCAATTTTTACTTGCTGGCTTCGCCACAAGGTGAATTTCCTACTTCCCTTAATACGCCCTTAAAAAAAAGAACAAAACAAACAAATCCACTAACACAATCATGGGCCTGTGGGTGGCACTCACTGGCTTGGGGAGTGTCAGCACCAGTCCTACTCTCAGCCGACGCATAGTTTGAGTGGTCGCTCGTTGAGCGGTGTGAACGACGCTCCAAGGGGGAAAAGTAATCCCGCCTAGAGAATGCACTACTCCTTCATAGGTGGAGTCAAGTGTCATAAATGGGGTAAACAGCAATGTTGCGAGCATAACTGTCAACGATCGTTTACGATGCTGACAGTACTTCGGCTCCACCGAAATAAAGTGATCGATATTATAAAAGTCCTGCTCTTTAGTGAGCAAGAGCTCTTTTTGCTGGAAATATTCGAAAGCTAAGGAAGTGCGCGTAAGTTCGTTGGTTTAGTGAATACAAAAGGGTTAATTGTTAGTAGAAGTCTATTGTTAGTATTGTGTAAGTAAGTCAACAGCTAAAATTAGTACGGTCACACGATAAAAGTGGCTGAAATTGTGAAGTGAAACCCCATAGTGTAAGCCAAAAACACCAGAAAAAGGTCCACGAAGCGGGCCTTTTTCTTTTGTATCTTTTTCCTCGGCAGAAGAATATCCGGAAGGGTGAAAGCTACGAACGGAAGGATCGCGAGATAAAGAGCTCGCCCAAGCCAGCAAAAACGAGTCCGCCATCACTGCTAGATAGTCGGTCCCACGTTGGGTACCCGCTATTGTTATTGCCGTCATCAATACACCGTAGTTCACCACCGCCTTCCCCGGTCGTCGACTTACCGCCATTCACCGGCACGCCGCTTGCAAGCGTGACAGCGAGCCAGCCGGAGAACTAGGCTGACCAGTGGTTCTCAACCGCCATCGTATGGTGGCCCGAATCAGCTGTTATCCCCATATGTAAAGCCCATTCCCGCCATCGAAGCCACCACCTGCATGTGCTTCCCGCCATCGAAGACATCACCTGCATGTGTTTCCCGTCATTGAAGTAACCATCTGCCTGTGACACCAGTCACCGCTTCTACTGCCAGCACCGCCAAGATCGCGATCCGCTAGAGCCCAGATGCGCCCAGACACGCAAGTACCCCTGCATGACGTCATGAATAAATATAGGAAAATTGTAATGAAAACTTGCCTCTGTAGCCATTTGTTCAAAGAACATAGCCCTGATAATTAGCATTTCCACTTCTTCATCGGTTTTCCGCGCTTTTGGGTTCGAAAAGGAACCATCCAACTTCCTCTTTCGCATTTGCCTTGCATTTATAATATTTGAGCATCTCTGGTGTTAAACATTGCTGTGTTATTTTCGTTTGTGGTACACGTGTGAAGCCGGTGGGTGGGTAGTTCATTTCAAGTCGCTCCCGCTCAGGGTGAGTGCCTCAAAACTTGTCAGTGGGTGAGAAACAAGCCGATAAGCGACCCTAAGATTAACGTAACCCTTAGCTAGCAGGCAACAGGCAATTCAACAATTCGTACAACATCAACCACAGCACATAAATAATGGAAATATCCACCCTTTAGGGGTACCATTGGGGCAGCATACACAATAAATGTGTCTGCCACCAATTATGTGCAGCTAATGATTGATATGTCAGATGTGCAGTTATCATTTATTGTTGATTGCGGTTCTGTATATCAGTTGTCAAATGTGGGTTACTAAGAAAAACTCAAATCCTAGCCAAAAATGCGATATCATTGGAATTGGCCATGGAAATGTAAGTACAATGGGTACTACACAAGCAAATATAATATTAAATGACATCGAAATACCTCAGATGTTTCATATAGTAAAAAATGATTTCCCGATTCCTACTGATGGAATCTTAGGGAGAGATTTTCTTGTAAATCACAAGTGCAATGTAGATTATGATTCCGCACCTATTCGAAACATTTACGATTCCAATAGTCAATAAGCAAGTCAACTTAAGTCTTATCCCAGCTAGGTGTGAGATAATTAAACAACTTAAAAACATCGACATTCAGGAAGATAATGTTATCTTCTCAGAAAAAATATGCCCCGGAGTATTTTGTACCAATACTCTAGTGAACAAAGGCAATTGTCATATTAGAATTATCAATACTACAAATAAAGAGGTTTTATTACCAGCCAATTTTCATCCTAAACATGAACCACTAGCAAATTTTTATTATTGTCCTACTCCAAATAACACAAATAAAGAAAATATTAGCGTAAGAGCTCAGAAATTGAAGAATGAACTAAAACTTGAAAACAGCGATCCACATATTAAGGACACACTTGAAAAACTTTGCATAGAGTTCAATGACATATTCTCACTTCAAGGTGATTTGCTATCACAAAACAATTTTTACGAGCAAAGTATCACTCTCAATGACCAAAAACCGATATATATATTAAAAATTATAGATTACCCGAGTCTCAAAAACATGAGATTAATGAGCAAGTACAGACTATGCTCAATGAAGGAATAATTCAAAATTCAACCTCACCTTACAACTCTCCTATTTTACTTGTTCCAAAGAAATCATCCTCAAGCGATGGTAAAAAATGGCGACTTGTAATTGATTACCGACAACTGAATAAAAAAAAAACCCCAGACAAATTTCCACTCCCACGGATAGATGAAATTCTAGATCAATTAGGTCGTGCAAGATACTTCACTACACTTGATCTAATGTCTGGATTTCATCAAATCCCATTAGACCAAAATTCAACCAAATTTACTGCCTTCTCCACCGATAAAGGTCATTTTGAATTTAATAGACTCCCTTTCGGCCTAAACATTGACCCGAACTCATTTCAACGCATGATGTCAATCGCGTTGAGTGGCCTCCCACCACACTGTGCATTCCTCTACATAGACGACATTATCATAGTAGGATACTCAGTTAATCACCACATCGAAAATTTACGCAAAGTGTTTCTACAGTTAAGAAAACACAACTTAAAATTAAATCCATCAAAATGCCATTTCTTCAAGAATGAGGTAACCTATCTAGGACATCATATCTCGAAGGAAGGTATACAGCCCGACAAAAATAAATATTCGGCAATTTTAGAATGCAGATGAAGTACGACGATTCGTTGCTTTTTGCAATTATTATCGTCGCTTCATCAAGAACTTTGCCGATATAACTAACCCACTGAACAAATTACTACGCAAGGAAACAGCTTTCATTTGGGATGAAAATTGCCAATCATCTTTTGAAATTTTGAAAAGAAAATTGCTGTCCCCTCAGATTTTGCAATTTCCTGATTATCAAAAAGACTTTATTATAATCACAGATGCGTCCAAAGTGGCCTGTGGAGCAGTATTAGCTCAAATTCATGATGGTATCAACAATCAATATGCAACTAGCGATTTGAAATTGGTTTACTGTTGTAGAACCCCTTGGTCCGAAGTACACCTTGAAGCCAGTACCTAACTATACATATTTGCGCCTTTGTTCTGATTTGCTGTGTTATTTTGACAGAATATTTGAGAGTGTGTTCGTGTGAGTTCATTATTAGGGGCGTATTATTAAGCTTGGGACCGATGTGCTAGTACTGACTGAGCCAATAAAAAAATCGTATTTGTTAGGGACCTACTGGTCTTAGAGTTTGTCTATGATGGTATCGAGTTACCAGTCGCATTTGCTAGCAAAGCATTTACGAAAGGTGAATCAAATTAGTCCACGATAGAACAAGAGCTGACTGCGATTCACTGGGCAGTAAACTATTTCAGGCCTTATATTTACGATCGTAAATTTACCATACGTACCGACCACAGACCATTGGTATATTTATTCTAACTTAAAAATCCATCCTCTAAACTAACCCGTATGCGATGGGATTTAGAAGAATATAATTTTGAAGTGGAATATATCAAAGGTAAATCTAACGTGTTATCAGATGCATTGTCTAGAATACAAATCACCTCTGAAACACTTAAACAAATGTATATAGTAACAATATCCATGACAAGAAAGAATGCTACCACATTATCTGACCCTCATGCACAGGAGACTGATCACCTTCATGTGTACATATAATAAAGATAAGTCATTTATAAATATGGTAATATACGATAAAAATTTTCTAAAGAGGCTAACTCCAGTGTTAGCACTCGCAATACAAAACACCGAAAACTTTAAACATGAATTACAAAAAGCAATGGAAATTATCGATGGCAGGCCTGCCGATAACACTAATAACACAAAAATATTACCAAAAAAGCTAGCAATTCAAACAAATGATATCATATTTAATCAAATAGACATAAATTCATTCAAAAACCTAGGTAATGCTGTTCTTAGGAACGCTACCATAGTAATTTACGAAAAACCCGTTGAAATAACAACAGCGGTAGAAACCGAAAATATACTTAAATATTATCATGACTCTGCACTTGGAGGTCATCCAGGTATAAATAGACTGTACAAAAAACTAAAGTCACTATATTCCTGGCCAAACATGAAACAAACTGTTTCAGATTATGTCAGGTCTTGTGAACTTTGTAAAATAAATCAACACGCGATACCGGTAAAAACACCAGTTATCGCCACTACCACGCCCAACAAAACCTTCGATGTAGTGTCCATTGACACCATCGGACCGTTCGCACTCACTGAAAAAGGAAACCGCTATGCAATAACACTGCAATGTGATCTTTCTAAGTACGTGATTGCAATTCCGGTACCAGATAAAACAGCTGTTTCAATTGCCAAAGCAGTTGTAGAAAAATGCATTCTGATATACGGCCCCATGAAATGCATCAAAACTGACCAAGGAACAGAATACAAAGGAGTATTCGACGAAATATGCAGTTTACTTAAATTAAATCATACCTGTTCCCCCAAACAATCGGTGCGTTGGAGCGCAATCACAAATGCTTAAACGAGTATTTGAGAATGTTCGCAAACGAACTCACAGACGATTGGGACGAGTGGTTACCATTTTATTGCTTTGCGTACAATACAACCCCAAGCACAGACCACAACTTCACTCCGTTTGAACTTATTTTTGGTAAAGAACTTAACGCTTTTGATTTTTGTGAAAACTTACAAGTAGATCCATTATTTAATCTAGATTCCTACCAAAAAGAACTTAAATTCAGGTTACAAATCACACATGCTAATGTCATGAAAACAATATTAAACAGAAAAGATAAAAGAACAAACAGTATGAACAGAACAATTACACCCACAGATTTACAGATAGGTGACACAGTATTTTTGCAAATTGAAAATAGACATAAGCTACAACCAGTTTATAGTGGTCCTTATCATATAAAACAACTAAAAGATTCAAATGCTATCATTATATATCAGAATGGAAAAACAGTAGAAGTACATAAAACAAGGTTAGTAAAAAAGTGAACAATAAAGAAAAATGCGTAATAACAATGAAAAATACATTTATATAAAAAAAAAACACCCTCCGCTATTAGGAAGGGATGAAAGCAATAGACACTTTACACAATAAAATTTTTTGAGGAAAAAATCAGATGTATACATTTAGCAAAAGCAAACAAAATTGTGAGAGACATTTGAAGCTAAGCCGAACCAATTACACTTAATCTTTTGGCCCGTAGGGGAATGGTGTGACATGTGCATCCCACATGTCATTCCCATGCTTTCCAATTATGCACTTTCAGCAGACCACACCAGTGGAAACATGCTGAGAAGGTTAATTCTACCTGGCATCGAACCTTCAGTTCAATGCCTGGCATTTATGGCGACAAACAGAAGTGTCGCATTACTAATTCATTGAACCATGCTGTTATCAAGTGTACAGTCATGGATTTTCGAGGGACTCTATCTTTCCCTCTTTCGCATGGACAACGATCGTTGATTGGTGATCGTTGTACATAGCATTTTATTTATTGGCGCTTCAAGTGTCTCCAGTTAGGAGACTTGTAACAAAATTAGAGAATCAAATAAACATTCGTGAACCAACAACCAAACGTAGTGTATCGTTCGGTTAGAGATATCACGGCCGACGTCTAGTAGAACACTAGTCATTACAATGTCCTCTTTAAAACTCCAAAACGTGCAAACTGCTTCGGCCACAACCCTGATTTCATGGATGACCTAACCACGAATAATTCTTCATCACTCTCAGACTCCAACTGAATGTCCGGCCACGTAATCTTCATGCATTCAACATATAGTGAATATAACAAATCTTCTTCGAATGGTTCATCAATCTGAGCTGTCGATATTAGTCGGGATAATGCGTCAGCTACATTAAGGTGGCCTGGGATCCGTTTCACTTCGAAGTCGTAAACTTGTAGCCTTAAAGCCCAAACCTCTGCTCTAGACACAGAACGTTTGGTTGATTTGATGCCTTCTCCAAATATAAATTCATTTGTTTCCGAATCTGTACAAACCACGAACATTTTCTCCGTCAAGTAGAAAGTAAATTTTTCGAATCCCCAAACGATAGCAAGGGCTTCCTTTTGTGTTTGAGGGTACCTTCATTCTGTATCGGTTAAAGCCTTTGATGCGCAAGATATTATCCTGGGTACTCCCTGTTTGTTGAACTGTACGAGTACTGCTCCCAATCTTATTGGGGATGCATCAACAAATAACTCGGTGGCATCGTGGATGTTAAAATATCCTAATTTAGATATGGTCTTCAACGCTTCGTCCTTCATAAAGATAAATTCCTTCTCCAGTTCTTCGTTCCAATAAAAACATTCAGATTTGGCAAGATTTCGTACGTTTTCTGTTCTATCGGCTTTGCTCGGGATGAACCGCTGAGCGAAATTCATGAGTCCTAGGAAACTCTTGACCTCTTGCTGTCTTTCTGGTCTCCGAAAACCCCGAATAGCTTTAAGCTTCTCCTCTTAAACACTTAAACCTTCATGAGATAATTGAAATCCGATAAATTTGATGGACTGTTGACTGAAGATGCTTTTCGTTTCGTTAATGCATACGTTGTGCTCACGTAGTTCTTCCATCTCCGGCGAGAAAATTTGTCAAATGCCGCGATTTATCATCAAGAACCACGTGGAAAAATGCACTGCTCAAATCAATCGTTGAAAACCACTTGCATTCAGGTAGATCGACCATGATGGATTCCAAAGTGGGCATTTTAAATGGACTACCTATTATAGCCTTGGTAGGGCCTCTACTACCAACCGTATGTCATGCTTTCCATTGGGAACCACCAATAGGGATGAACAATATGATTTATTCATGCTATCGTCGACGCGCTCGATGATACCTGATACCACCAGTTCATTATGACGGCGTTCAGCTTCGGATTTAAACGCGAGAGGAATGCTTGTAAAAATGCTCCTAGATGGTGGCATGCTTTCGTCGTACTTAAGAACAACAGGAGCTACATTGAACTTTGGAAACTCTTTGTCAACAGTCAAGGAAAGAATTTCTCGTGGGAAGTTGAAATGCGACTCAGGTCTTATTGGTACGTTAAGCCCAAGTTGCAGAACACTTTATCGAATTGCTGTGTTTCTGCCGAGCAATGCTCGTGCGTTCTTGACAGCATAGAATTTTTTCTAAAAGGCGAGTTCGATCGTCACTAGTGACAAGTTCTGCTACAAAACTTGCCATAACCGGCATCTCCTCTTATTTCGCGTAAGCTTTAAGTGGCCTATTAGAAAAGGATCTTCTACACCTACTACCTTTCCTATGATGATTCCATTACGTTTGTATTTATGTGAATGTTCTCCAACTTCCAAAATTGATTTTGTTGCTGTCTGAAATATATCAATACTAGAGAACCTGAATCATCAAAATATGTTTCATAAAAACCAACTGATACGTTATCATAACTACCGAAAATCATATCTTCTGTAGTATATCCCTCTACTGTCGAAAGAGATTGTGTATCTATTTCATTTTTCCGTGTTATTACGTGCTTTTCGGTTAATGGTTTGATTACAATCGAAGTGGACTGCATGCTTTCCTAGAACGTGCGTAAAATAATGATTCACTTTATTAATTTCTTTCGAAAATAAATTCTTCAAATGTTCTGTTGTACTTTTATTTTAAATGTATTTATTCAATAAAGAAAATCAAATCAAAATTAATAAAAAAAATCGCAAGTTCAAGCAAAACGGACAAGGCATAGGATCAATTACACTTACGGATTCTTCAGCCGAATCTGCATCATCTTTCTTAACAACTGCTATCTTCTTCGAGCTCGTTGATGTTTCCTTTTCATCGCTACTGCGACGGCGTTTGATCAGTGGTGATGGAGTCTGATGACAGGCCCGTTCGAGATGACCCTTTCTCTGACAGTTTCGACAAATTTTGTTAGCTGCATAGCATTCTGCTGGAAGATGTTGTTTGCTCAGGCACCTCCAGCACATTGCACGTGTTGACGTATTTCCGGTGAATTTCCGACGACTGAATCCTTCCTCTTCCTCTTCTTCTGCCTCTCCAGCCTCCGGAAAACCTTAGTTGACCATTTTGTTGGAACCTCTCACCTCCATTACCATAATCCGTTGATTGCAATTTTCGCTGCTCGCCATAAGCTACAGCAGCGACTTCGGCCTGTGCTACTACATGGTGACTTTTAGCGAACATTTCCTCATTTATCTGCTCCATCTCCAGAGAACGCACTCTCTCCAGTAGATCAGCAAGAGATCCACCTTTTCTGAGAATTTTTCTTCCCGTCTCACGAACTTAAGAGCGTGAGACTGAATTATGGCTGCTACTTGCTCAGCCAAATTGCCATCGCTAAAATCACAGAGTTTGGCAACTGATATGACTCGCTTAACGTATTTCACATCCGTCTCTCCTGGTTTTTGCGTCAACGTTCTAAACTTTTGTCGCTGCATAAAAATGTAGTCCCGAGAGCCATAAAATGCATCCAAACGAAATATTGCATTTGAATACGGTGAATTTGCAAAATCGGAAGACTCAGGGCTTGAAAATGTTCCGTCGAGAACATCCAGCAACTTTGAACCAGCTTTTATTCGAAAAATATTCATCTTCATTGTTTCATCCACCACTCCTGCCAACTGCATTGACGCTTCCAACATATGCAACATGAATGATTTTCGGTCGATCTCCTCTTCTCCATCAACAGGTTTGCACACCGGTACTTGCAGAGCAGCAAATGACAAGTTGCTCATAGACGACATCAGTACAGAGTTGTGATCATTCGCTGACGTGTCGTCCCGCATTGTGGAGTGCATTCGAATAAAACTTCCGTCATGAATCGATTGTTCCAAGTGCTTTTTATCAGTTCTAGCCTTCTTCAATTTCGCCAACAAAGATGTGTTCCGATTTCTTTCTTCCTCTAGTTCTTTTGCCAACAGTATTGCATGTTTGGCCGTAAGTCTTGTTCCTTTCCTATTGAATAAAACAGAAACGAAAATCTTCATAACTACAGTTTCATAAATAAATACTATTCAATGTACTTTTAATATGTATCATTTGTAGAAATTGAGCTGAATGACTAAAACGAGCTTACATGGCTCGATAGTGTAGTATATAGAGTATGTGTAAAATAAATAATAAAATGATTTGTAAAATTTTAGAGTGTTACCTTACCCTCAGATTTGGGTACAATCATTCAATATAAGTATATTGATTTTAGTGTGAAATGAAATAAAATTGTAGCCAGCTATGTAAAAAAAATCCTGTTTTCGGAAGAATAAACAAAACCAAGGCAACGCATAGCTTTAAATATGAGCTACCGGTGTTTGTTCAGATCATTCTTGAAACGAACTTCACCAGCAACGGCAGCAGCAGTAGCAGCATCAACTTCAAGCTTCATCTTTGAAAAACGCAGTCGAGCAACGGTGTCCAACCAGCAAACAGATTACACTGCCGATCGTCGTGGTAAACGGGTGTCCCGGAACAGCAGCAACAGTGGTAGCAACGGCATTGAACCAGTCATCCCAAGTGAACGATTTTAAGAGTTGGCGTTCGACTTGGCGGGTGGTGGTTCAACAACAGCAACTTGCAATGAACCACCTTGAAGCAAACTGGTTCGTTAGAGCCCTCTACCACGAAATTCACGACAATGGCAGAATATGTTATTAAGATATTACGCAAAAACAACCTCTGAAGAGAAGGCAGAGGTTGACGAAGCTCATGCTGGTTTCTGATGTGAAGGCAGAAAACCAACTCAATCAAACAAATGGGTGACCAAGTTCATACTGGTTTCTGATGTGAAGGCAGAAAACCAACTGAATGAAAAGACAAAAAAAGTGTGTGTGTGTGTGTGTGTGTGTGTGTGGTTTGTACTATTTAAAGACTGTTCCAGAAAGTACAAGCACACTTTCAAAATAACAAAAAAGTCATGTTTTTTTTTAGCTTTAATAATTTTATTTGGCAAATCATATTTGTATTTGTGTTTTATATGATATTTTACTCTCGTTTAATCAAAATATTTAATCATAGCCAAGACTCCTAACTTTTCCTCGAAAATGACCCATTAGCTTCTGCACAGTGGTACTTCCCACCATTTTGCCCAGTTTTGGCCAATCTTTTTTAAATTTTTGGATGTCGTCCGCTGGTTTTATGAATTTTCGAAGATTTGCTTTGGTTAAAGCCCAAAAAGTTTCGATTGGCCGTGCCTTCGGGCAGTTTAGCGGATTCATGTCTTTCGGCACGAAACATACATTTTGACTTTTGTACGATTCTAAAGTGTCCTTTGCGTAATGAAATGACGCCAAATCAGGCCAAAACACTACTTGACCTTCGTGCTGCCTGATCATTGGCAATAATCGCTTCTGGAGATATTCCTTAACGTATTTCTGAGGGTTCATCGTCTCCGTTGTGATGTACGGACTAGATGTTTTACCACACTCGCATATTGCCTGCCAAACCATAACCTTCTTACCGAATTTTTCGGTAAAAATTGCCTTCTCCGTTTCGGGGATGTCTTTGTCTTCGCTTACAGTATAAAATTGTGGTCCGGGAAGCGTTTTGTAATCTAGTTTCACATACGTTTCATCGTCCATTATTATACACCCAGAATTTCTACCCAATAACGAATCGTAGAGTTTGCGGGCCCGTGGTTTCACGGACGCGTTCTGTTTTGGGTTCCTTTTGGGGTTTTTCTGCTTTCGTTATGTTTTTAGCCCAAGTCTTTCTTTGGCACGCATGACGTTACTCGACGAGGTCCCTAGTTTTTTCGCAACATCCCGAACGGAAGTCGCTGGTTTTTGCTTGTAGGCATCCCTGATCTTTTTATCGATATCCGGACTAGGAGGACCGGATTTCCGACCACTCTTCGGCGCATCTTCAAACGTACACTGTTTTCTATATTGTCGAATAGCAGATCGTACCGCTCCGACGTTTACACCCTCTTCCTTGGCCAATTTTCTCAAGGAGAGTCCGCTCACAGTGCACCATTTGTGCACGATACTTTTTCGTTGTTCCGGAGTAAGACCGCGCATTTTGATAGGTAACACAAAACTGAGCACTTTTTTGATGCTATGTCATTCAGAAATGTGCAAACAAAAAGACGCAGCCAAAACATGTTGAAATATTTCATTATATTCAAAGTGACCGTTAAAATAAGGTGTGCTTATACTTTCTGGAACAGTCTATAAACGCTTGTCTACAACAAAAAAAACGAAAAGCTAACCGGACGTTGTTTGGTATTTTTCACAGAAAATCTTTGAGAGGCATTACCAAAAAGATGCTCATGGAGGGGCTGTTAACTGTCAGGGTGGAGCTGAATAAAATTCGGAATGAAAAATATACCGAACTATCAGCATCAAGTTCTGAAATTCACGACAGATAGTAACCAGCCAAAATCTATATAGTACATTCCAAAAAAAATTGTCATTTTAAGAACTGAAATTATTCTAGAGTCTGGCATGAGTCTATACCTAACATTTAACTAAATATCTATCTTGTTTAGCTTATCAGGCTAAATAGTATCAAGTCAAATGTTGAGGACTAGATTTAAAAAAAAAATAGAACTGGTATCATCGCATTTTCGAAACTGTAAATGATGTACACACTTTGAATTAAAAAATCTTGATAATATTAATTTAACAGTGTTTTGTTTATTGATTTCAGCGTCAAGTCTAATTCCTATACGTGGACTGTAACTTATTGCAATGAAGAATGCTACTACATAATCCCGTTCGAAGATAAGAATTCCAAAAGGCAAAAAAAACATTGCTTGAAGTATGGATTTCACCAATTACAACTGACCCACCTTGGCCAAGCGTCTCTTCTAAGACATTCCAGCTCACTCGGAGGTTGTATTTCGTCAATCTTATCTGATCCCCCCGGGTCAAGTGTCTTCCTTAAGGCACACCAACCCGCTCGGAGGTAAGATGTCATTCATTTATGTCACTCACCCGGATCAAGTGATTTTATCTGACCCACCCGGATCAAATGTCTCTCTAAGGCACACCAACCCGCAGGAGGTTGGATTTCTTCAATTTTATCGGACCCACCCGGGTCAAGTGTCTCTCTAAGGCACACCAACCCGCTCGGAGGTTGTATTTCGTCAATTTTATCTGATACACCCGGGACGAGAATCTTCCTTAAAACATCAACAAAATGACTTCCATCGCCATACTGTAACACAATGCAGTACACGTCAAGTCAAGTACAAAAGAATAGTTCTCCGGGTGTGCGCCGGAAACAACTAAAATCTACTCTCAAAAGCTTGCGAAAAATTGGAGGTATTGACCTGCTTATTCCTATATTTGGAAACACCTTCAAGCAATTGACTGTATCATGGCCCCTCATTGGTGAATTCATATCTTTCGATGAATAATTCGTCGAGTGAGGATCAAAATATGATCACCGTTTTGCAATGGAACTGTCGTAGTCTAATACCTAAATTAGACTCGTTCAAGTATTTGATTCACAATTCTGATTGTGATATATTTGCTCTCTGTGAAACATGGCTTTCATCTGAAGATGAATTAAACTTCCACGACTTTAACATTATTCGCCTGGACCGAGATGATTCATATGGTGGCGTACTTTTGGGGATAAAAAAGTGCTACCCCTTCTATAAAATCTCACTCCCAATAATCTCAGGCATTGAAATCGTCGCTTGCCAAATAAATGTAAAGAATAAAGATCTTTGCATAGCTTCCGTCTATGTCCCTCCGAGGGCGTCAACTTTGGAGTTCAATTACATTACTACCATCTCCAGTTCTTATTCTGGGCGATCTGAACTCCCACGGTACTGCTTGGGGCGAACAATACGATGACAACAGAGCGGGTATTTTCTATGACTTATGCGACGATTTCAACTTGACCATCTTGAACACTGTGGAAGCGACACGAATAGCAAAACCTCCTGCCAGGGAGAGTCGACTTGACATATCTTTGTGCTCTAATTCACTATCATTTGATTGTCTGTGGAAGGTAATCAATGATCCCCATGGTAGTGATCACTTACCAATTATTATCTCAATCACAAATAGTATTCACAAAACAAACCAGTCAATCCATGTTCCTTATAACCTCACGAGGCATATTGATTGGCAACATTTTGCATCGGCGGTAACCCTTGGTAGTGATTCTACCGATCCTCTTCCACCATTAGAAGAGTATCGTTTCATTTCTGAACTGATGTACAACTGATGCATTAGAAGCTCAGAAACGACGTGTTCTAAGTGCATCCTTCAGAAGAAGACCCGCCGCCCCTGGGATGACGAATGCACTAAGTTGTATCTTGAGAAATCCGATGCGTTTAAAGATTATCGTAGATATAAAACATGTGAGCTTTTTGATAAGTACCTCAAGCTTACAAAAAAGCTTAAAAACTTACTCAAAGCAAATAAATTACTGGCGTTCGTTTGTAGAGGGACTATCTAGAGAAACCTCGATGACAACGCTTTGGAGAAAGGCTCGCTACATGCGAAACCGCTCATCCTCCAATGAGAGTGAAGAATACTCCATGCAATGGATATTCGACTTCGCTAAAAAGGTTTGTCCAGACTCTGTCCCAACACAACCGAATCTACGGAATACTACCCGAAATAACGGTTCTCTGGACGAAACATTCATAATGTTGGAATTTTCAGTTTTCTTTCATTGAATAACTCTGCTCCGGGAAGCAATATGATCAAATTCAACTTTCTAAAAAAATCTCCCCGACATCGCTAAAAGACGATAACTTAACCTGTATAACACTCTCATGGAATTAAATATAGTTCCACCCGCATGGAGGCAGGTTATAGTAATAGCTATTCAAAAGTCTGGGAAACCAGCGTCTGATTACAATTCTTACTGTCCGATCTCTATGCTATCATGTTTAAGGAAATTGTTAGAAAAAATGATCCTATCAAGACTTGACCGTTCAGTTGAATCAAATACGCAATTTTGTTTCCGAAAGAGCAAAGGAACAAACGATTGTTTAGCGTTGCTTTCATCTGATATACAACTGGCCTTTGCTCACAAGGAGCAATTGGCTTCAGTATTTCTGGATATCAAGGGCGCATTTGATTCAGTTTCCATAGATATACTGGCAGATAGTCTGCACAGTTGTGGTTTGCCAGGAATTTTAAATAATTTTTTGTATAATTTACTGTCAGAAAAACAAATGACCTTTAATCTAGGCCAACTGAAAACTTCCAGAATTAACTACATGGGCTTACCCCAAGGCTCATGTTTAAGTCCCTTGCTTTATAATTTTTATGTTAAAGATATTGATAACTGCTTGGAAAATAGATGCACGCTAAGACAACTTGCAGACGATGCGGTGATCTCCTTTAGAGGTCCACGTGCCGAAGTCTTGCAAAGACCATTGAAAAATTCCCTAGATAATCTGTCCATCTGGACAAGAAATTTGGGGATCGAGTTTTCACCGCATAAAACCGAATTGGCAGTGTTTACTAGAAAGCGGTTCCCTGCCCAACTGCGTCTCAAGCTGTTGGGAAGAGACATTACCCAATCTTTGACCTTCAAATACCTTGCAGTCATGTTTGATTCGAAATGCACTTGGAGTACTCACATTGCGTATTTGAAACAGAAATGTCAACAAAGGATCAATTTTCTAAGATCAATCACCCGGAAGACCTCATTAAACTCTATTAAAAAAACTATTCTTTCAGTGCTCGAATATAGCTCATTTTGCTTCCTCTCGGTAAGAAACAGCCACCTCATTAAATTGGTATGCATTCAATATCGTTGTTTACGTATTGCCCTTGGCTGTATACATTCAACGCATAATATGAAACTGGAGGTTCTGGCAGGAGTAAAACCCTTACAGAACCGCTTCTGGGAGCTCTCATATAGAATACTGATCAAGTGTGGAATCAGTAACAACCTTGTGATTGAAAACTTCAAAGAAATGCTCGAATTGAGTACCCAGTCTAGATTCTTACGAATCTATATTAACTATATGTCATCTGATATTAGTCTTCCATGCTATAATTCTCCTAGTGTTCGCTTCCCTTATCACAGTTCCTCCATTGACTATGATCTCTCCATGAAACAGGCTATTCAAGGAGTTCCAAATCAACTTCGACTTATTTTAATTCGCCATATTTTCATTAAAAAGTACCAACATGTCAATTGCAATAGAAGAATTTTCACTGATGGGTCACGCATTGATGGATCCACTGGTTTCGGTGCTTACAATGAATACTCATGAATACTCATCTGCCTTCCAGAAACTTCAGGAACCTTGTTCCGTATATGTTGCTGAGCTGGCAGCAATCAATTTCGCATTGGGAATAATTTCCGACATGCCCATAGACCATTATTTCATCTTCTCGAATAGTCTCAGTTCTATTGAATTCCTCCGGTCGATGAAGACAGTGAGGCACTTATCTTACTTTCTTTCAAAAATAAGGGAGCAGATGTGTGCGTTGGTCGAAAGATCGTTTAGAACTACCTTTGTATGGGTCCCCTCACATTGCTCAATTCCAGGCAATGAGAAGGCGGACTCTCTAGCAAAGGTGGGCGCAAAAGAAGGCGAGATTTTTTAAAGAAGAATTTGACATGATGAATTTTTCCCATTATTACGTCAGAGTTCTCTTCAAAGTTGGCCAAACGATTGGACAAGTAATTCTCTTGGGCGGTGGTTACATTCCATTATTTCAAATGTTTCGTCGAGATCGTGGTTCAAAGGTCTGGATGTAAGTCGTGGTTTCATTCGCGTGATGTCAAGACTTATGTCCAACTACTACTCGCTAGACGCACATCTCTACAGAATTAACCTCGTCGATAGCAACATGTGTAGGTGGCATTTCTCGGGTAATGATGCCTTCAGAGCACGACTGTTGGATACCCTAGGGGCCCGAGGTAGACAACCCTCCCGCGAGGTAAGAGATGTTTTGGGAATGCGTGATCTCCCAAACATGCAAGCGATTTACGAATTCCTTTGTTTGTCTGATCTAAGAGTGTAATGTCATCACCCCCTCTCATCCAGTCTAGTAAATTCCCTGCGATTGTGTCCCAGTTATACTATCCTTTTGTTTCCGTGCTACTTGTACCTGCCCAGTAGGCAGTGGTCACCCATCTGCGGCTTAGTTCCTGTAAGGAACTACAGGGACCGTGGATTTGGTAGATGTCGCAACCATGAGCAGCAAATAATACCTTCAATAAGTTACCTCTCTAGCTCCTTCCAAACAATAATGTGACCCATTATCCACGAGTAATTGGCACCCCATTTCACTAAAATTGAAAAATTATACATTGTTAATAACAGTATTGAATATCGACTCCGTAAAGTGTTACACACGCCTGAGACTTACAAATAAATGAACTGATTAAAAAAAAAAAAGTACAAAAGAAAGACCTCTCTTTCACAACCAACAGGTTTAAGTAAAATAACTTGGCCACGTCCACCTGATCAACGTGTCCGATCGAATTTCAGGATTTATACTTCCTCGTATCTTTCACTGCGCCATTGTCGGAATTCTCCATTTTTATTTCCACTCGTTTAATTCGCACACGGTCAGGACCATCCGTTCTATTCAACGGCAGTCTCAAATCTCATCTCTCTCGTTCCAGTGCAAACTGAACTCGCATTTTTTTTATTATTATTACTATCGCACGATTCACTCCCTTTCTCTCTCTCTCTCTCTCTCTCTCTCTCTCTCTCTCTCTCTCTTCATCTGTCCTCGTAGAAGGCAAGCTAACAAGAGAGTGTCTTTCACGCGAGAGCTGTCCCAACCAAAGAGATTCCGAATCATGTGTGAGTAAACTCTTCTATGTTATACTTATTAGCCATTTTATACTTTTAAACATGCTTATTATTATTCATTTTTGATAACTGCTATTATTATTGTTTATCCTACTTATAATACCTACAACTATGAACATCCGAAGGAGCCTTGCAATGAAAAATTAAAAGTCGAAAAGAGAAATAACTCCCCGAATACATTTCAACACAATCCAATGATTCCAGCAGCCACTGGCAGTTCTTTGGAACAGATCATGGAATGTGTATCGCTTGGTATTTGTCGCCTTTCAAAGGACGTTTCCCTGCCTCATTCAAAGATTCAAGAGATTATTAAGCTTTGCGAAACACTTGTTCAGATGCTTAGAGAATATTTTCAGGCCACTACTAATGCATTCCTTGCAGAAAATGGTATTGATCAGACAGCTCTGGAAACTGTTTCGTTTTTAAACTGTTTTCATTTACCAGATTTATTTTCCCAAGTATCTACCGCCGCAAAGCAAACTCAATTCCTAAAATTTAGAGGTGAGTTATATCAGGGATATAACCGCAAGGATCACGTAGGACCGCGTTGGTGCATAGTAATAATGGTATCATCTTAATTATTCGTATCATAACTCATATAGTTGGTATATTAAATATTTTTATTAATTTGCTTAAAATTGGCATATTAAAATGTTTTTATTAATTTGCTTGACCCGTCCCTTCTCATGAACCACCAACCAATTCAGTTCGGGTTTGATGAAAAATCTCTGCCAAATTCACCACTCTCGATTGAATGTCTCAAACAATCCAAAATGTACTAGTTTTGATAATATGCAAAGGTTGTTCAGGATAAATCACGAACATTTCACGTAACTAACTTACCAACACTAACTCTTTTATTGCAAAATTAAATTGGTCGTCCTGAAAAGGACGGTGGTTATAATACGCCTAAGAAATTAATTTCTAATTTCGGTTTATTTAGCTATCATGACACCATAATGTGCTGCATTCAATTCGGATAGTAGTTTATTAAACTGTGAATCGCCGACGGCGAGATAGTTGGGAAGATTCTATTAAACTAGTTTTCACAAACAACTCGGAAGCGGATGGCACTCATGCGGATTATCGATTTTTACGACCCATTTGTAGATGAGGAAGCCCAGGCGATAATTTAGGAGTCAGACGTGCAATCGCAAGAAAACGGATGAGATAAAGAAAAACCGAGAAAAAAAATCTTCGCAACGAGAGAGCGAAAAACACAACCGTCGATCAATCGAACTTGAATATCCCAATGAAACCATTTTGGTTCAAATCGTGTGCCTTATACTGGTGTTGATAGCATTGCTTCCAAAGAAGAGAGGCACGAAAATGCAGTACGAAGCAAAATTCAAAAGAGGGGACAGGCTTCAGTTATAAAAGGCAGCAGGGTAAATGCACCCTTCTTTTTGGGGAAATGCTCCTTAAACTTTGGAAAAATGCTCCTTAGATGCGTTTGCCGGTATGATGCAATCGGAGGTATTAACCTTTTGGTTAGCGCTTGCCGGTTGTTTTGACGGGTCTTAAGTTTCTTCAAGACTGTACAGCGGAGCTTTGCTCCGCAATCTTCTAGGTAGTTTTGACGAGTTTAAATTTCATTTTGACGAGTCCTAATTTCATTTTGAAGAGTCTTAATTTCGTTTTGACGGGTCTTAATTTCGTTTTAACGAAATTCAGAAACTTAAGACCCGTCAAAACTATACAATCTTGATGAAACTTAAGACCCGTCAAAACATCCGGCAAGCGCTAACCAGAAGGTTAATACCTCTGATTGCATCTAAGGAGCGTTTTTCCAATGTTTAAGGAGCATTTCCGCAAAAAGAAGGGAGCATTTACCCTTTTCCGTTATAAAATCAGGCACCGGCAACAAAGCAAAATAATTTTACAGCTGAGGGGTGTGGCTAGTGCTGTATTTAACATGAAATAAAACTAATTGAAATAAAAAGAAGACCATTTGTTACCCGCTTTTGAGGACCCGGAGAGGGAAAACTATATTTTCAACAGATTTGTATGGAAGTAAAAGTAGGTCATCTTCAAGTGATAAATTGAACTACCTTTACAACAATAACTTAAATGAAATTTTAAGGAAAAACATTTGTAAGTTTTCCTGGTCAAATGGTGTAAAAATGAAGTCATTCTGTTAAGTCAAACGAGGTTTATTAGCGTACAAAAACCTTTCACTTTTGCGTATCGCTCTCATTTTTTCAAAATTTTGAAATGACACCCGGTATAGAAAAGAGAAACGTAGTCCTACGTTAAAAGACTTGCTATAACGATTCCTAACCCTGTAGACAAAATGCTGCAAACTCGTGAGGACGTTCGACATTTTGACGGGTTATCAAAAAAAGTTTGAGTTAAGGAAACCTTTATGTACATCCCTATAATCGAAACTCTTAAACTGATATTCAGGAATCCAGATACGAGAAAAACCTAAATGGCAGTCCACCGGAAAACCAAGATAAGAAAGAATATAGTACATACCGTTCAGGAGAATCTTACAAGAATAGCGATTTCTACAAAGAGTTCCCGAATGCAATTAGGCTGAATTTATATCAGGATGATGTCGAGTTAGAGAACGCATTAAGTTCTAGAGCCAGGACTAACAAGGTATCGGTATTTGACTTCAAGATTCAAAACTTTCCGGAGAAGTGGAATAGCTCTCCGCGTTCCGTTTTCCCAGCGTTATATCTCACAGCAGTAGACGCAAAAAAACATGGATTTAAAAAAAATTCTTCAGCCTTTAATTCACGATCTAAAGAAACTCGAAAACGGCGTCACGGTGTACTACGGTACAGAAAAGTTTAAATTACGAGCGGTCCTCACGATTTTTTGTGGAGATACTTTAGCCGTGCATGATGTTTTTGGTCTCCTTGGTCCCAGTGAATATGCACCACCCAAAGACCGATTTTCCACGAAAATCTATCCCAAACCTTTCCAATACGTACCAAGGAATGGTATACAACCAACTTGCGTAAACTTGAAGCTGGGGAAATAATTTTTTCGGAATGCTGCTTGAGACAAGGAGGATGTATTTTGAATGACCTTGAGAATTTCCATGTAACCGAGAATTGCGCGCTTGATACAATGCACGATATTGCAGAAGGTATCTTGCCGTTAACTGTTCAACTAGTGCTCAGCCACTACAACAAAAGGAAGAAGCTAGGAATGACAGCAGATTACATAAATCAGCGAATTCAACTATTTTCGTATGGTTACATCGATAAAAAGAACAGACCTTGTGCCAATTTCATTGAGGAAATGCTTTCGAAACCAGCAACGTATCGTTTGAAACCAACGGCTTCTCAAAATTTTCTACTGTTGAGGGCATTCCCTTTCTTGTTGTCGCCTTGATGTCACCAATAATTTCAGATCACATGCTGGCATCCTTGGAAGAACACATACAATTGTACCAAAGAATATTGTACACAACGTTTAATAGGCGAATCAATAAAAATCACCACCTTGATCACTATGTGCACATTAAAGCAAAGTGGCAATATGAAGCAATATAACTGTCTCGTATTCGAACAGAAAAAACAAACCCATGAAGAACCAATCATCTACTTTCAGAAATTTTAAAAACATCTGTAAAAGTTTAGCGCAGCGGCAGACTTTCAAAATGGTAACTGACATTCTAGATAACCCATTTAGACCAACCGCACCAATACGGTAATATCGGTTAATTGTTACCCTGTTTGACAACTCGTCACCGCACCGGTGGTTGGTAACCGGGTTGGAAAATGACAATTTGCTCGCTCGGTGAGCAGCCGGTTCGTAAATTTGACAACCCGATCCAACCGGGCCGAGCATTGCTATTTGAAGAAAAATAAGCAAAACAAGTTGAAACGTTATAACAACATCTTCATCTGGAAGACTTACATTTCAATTTGAGTGTTTCCGATTTTTTTTAAAGTGTTATTTACTAATTTCACGTTTATTGTGATATGTTGTGAAAAAATGAGTGCATCAAAACCCCGTGGATGGAACTGGACGCAACAAGGCAACGAAGTGCTTTGCAGGGCTTGGCTGGATGTTTCCCAAGATCCAATCTTTGGGACAAACCAGAACGTCAAAAACCTGTACGGAAGAGTATTCAAACTATACACTGCACGAAATATTTAGCTTAGTCTTAGCTCGATGTGTATAACAATGGGTTTTCTGTTCGTCAGCAGATAATGGGTTGGGAAGCGAAATGCGATTAGGCGGTAAATGACACAGCACATATAGATTAAAAATCGATTTTTTCGCGATTATGCACCGGACGAAAAACAAACTTTATTCTGAAACGATCGATACAATAATGAATTAATGACACAGAAAAACTAATTTAACACGGGTAAAAACTCGATTTCATAGCGAAGTAAAAGTAAGGCTTGTTATCGGCGAACAAAACGAAATACACCAATGGTGCGACCTGAGCCACACAAAGTACTTTAAACTGGGCACCATGTTAAAGATTCTTTAAGATGGGGACTTCTTTTTTTCCCCTTCCGGTTTTTTTTTTGTTTTGGGGTCGTTTAAAGGCTCCGAAGGGAATTGGGTGGAAAAACTTCCCATACAAACCGATACCAAGGTGGATTGGCCAAGAAAGATTAGGAGAAAGGGATCAGTTTAAAATTAAAAAAAAAGAGGGTTTAATTTCGATTTGAATTCAATTTCTTTTTAAATTTATTCTTTATTTAGGCAAAGGAATAGGGAAAGGAGAGGGAAAGTTACCGGTGTATTTGCTACTGATGCTGCTAATTTGGGACGTCCATCCATAGGGCTGTAGTAACAACAAAACGCCCACGGTGCTCCGTATCCGTCGTTGTTGCTTCGGCTCGAATACGCCTTGGCTTCACTGCACTACTGTCAGACCCAGGCCGTGGCCCGCTCACTGTCCGATTCACGCCACTTCACAGAACGTACCAGCACCAAAACAAAATTAAACGGTCGTTGGTGAGAATTATCGCACACTCGACTGCACTGTTATCAAACATTTACCTAATTAGCTGCCGACCCCGGCGATGACCGCTACTTATGTCAGCTGACTCCGTATGGTAGTATGGGAGCCTTCTCATCGACAGTATGGGTCAACTGGGGGAGCGCATTGAATTGCGCGTAACGGTTGTTATGGAAAATGTGGGAATAGGGATGGCAAGGATGGGAAAAAGGATATATTATTCGATTATGGTGTTAATTCAAGTATTTAATTCATATGTTCTTATTTCTTTTTCAAAAATTCATTGCTTATTAAATAAAAGAAGTATAATAAAAAATAAAAAATATATAAACAAAATTATGAAAATTTACAAAATAAACAAAATTGAGAAGACTTAAAAATTTAAAAGATATACAGAGTTTACAATATTTACAAAATTTACAAAATCAAAGAATGTAACCAAAGGACTGGTTACATTTAGCCCACACTTGGGAGAAAAAAAATAAAACAAGTTTTATTTATTTTTCACTTGGTAAGGGTGATAGTCATGGTCTATGGATTGGGTGCTATTTTGATAGTTCTCTTTTCATTGAGGGTTAGGTTAATTTTGTGGAATGATTGTGCTCAGTGAGATCTTTTCCACAATATCACATAACTCTCAATAATAGAGTCTGGCCACCAATGAGAGTGATAAAGTTTGGGTAGGAGTTCTGTCTGGCTATGGCAACTCTCTTTTCGTGGATAGTTAATATGATTTAATGGAATGATTTTTTCATAAAAGAGGAGCTCTTTTCCACTAAATCACCTAACTGTCAACCATAGAGTCTGGCTGCCTAGCGCTAGGAATCCTGCTTCATTCCTAGTAAAATTGGGCTGCTACAGTGGCTCTCTACCCCTGCTATTTCAGTGATAATTTGAAGCAATGATTGATCGCAAACGGAGGCTATTTTTCTTCAAATTACATGAAATAGCACTGCGAGCCTGACCACTGTACTAACCATTTATTCTAGGTTGAAGCAGGATTAAAATGTCTGTAATTGTATCGGAATAAAAATGCTTTCTTTGAAATTCTGACCTTTTAGAATCATGGTGTGTCAGAATAAAACCGTGCCGTCCATCCTCTCTCTATTAGCTATAGAATTTTAAACTTTATTTTTATACTACAACTCGACACTTTTACTATAAAAAAAAACTAGACGATAATTAAAAGAGAAAAGAAATATTATGACTATCCTCTTATTCAATTTTAACTACTCACCGAAAATAGTTTCCATCTCACTTCGTTCAGCGAAAGAAGAAAGTTCGTTCGATCTAGCGCTCCGTTATTTTGGAAGATTTATTCGAGTACGATCCTTGGAAATAATTATTTTCTTTTCTCAAAATCTATTCACTTCAGTGAAAGGAGTGAAAGTGAGTTTTTTTTTTCTAAGAACGCAGTGTGAAATAAGAAAATCAAGCAGTGCTTGCTGGCGAATTATCATCCCGCTCATTTTCGCTTCATCTCCGCGTGGTGACGCTAACCAGCGATACACTACTACATCGCCAACGGTCATCCGACATCGTTGAGCGAGTGCACCCGAAGGCGATCGGATTCACCCGTACACCCACGCAGCGCACCGCTCCCCGCTGCCCGCATATAAGTGCGACGTTCAGGCATACGGTGCGTCAGCAGCAGCAGCAACAGATCAGTAATATTAGTTAATTTTTTTCCCCTGTCTCTCATCCCACTAGAGTTTAGCGTTAATTTGTGTGTGCTCATATTTTGTGTTTGTGTGTGATTTAAATTTTTGGGGGCGTTCAACGCTCCCACGAGTAAGGCAAATCGTGCATGTTGAAGAGGTTTCTTCGAAATGGGCGGTTTGGCTGAAAAAGTGCCTTTGCCACCTGATGATGGGGAGGCACAAACAAAATTCCGACCGCGATCGTATCCAATGGACTCGGTCGGTCCATGGGTTGTCTACTTTCAGCCCAAAATTAAACCTCTGAATGTGTACCAAATAACTACTGATTTGACGAAGCGATTCTCAGCCGTGACAGAGATCACGAAAGTAAAATTTAATAAACTCCGTGTTGTCGTCTCTAACCTGAAGCAGGCTAATGAGATTGCTTCCTCCCAGCATTTTACACTGGAATATAGAGTTTATATTCCAGCTCGTGATGTGGAGATTGTAGGAGTGGTCACAGAAGCGAGTCTGTGCACTGAAATTTTGGAGAAGCGGGCGGTTGGCCGATTCAAGAACCCTCTGCTCCCCCCAGTTCAGATACTGGAAGTAAGAAAATTAGTTAAAATATCGCACAGCGAGGGTAAGAAAAAAATTACCCCCACAGACTCGTTTCGAGTGACCTTTTCTGGCTCTGCCCTTCCTCACTACTTAGAACTGGACAAACTTCGGCTACCTGTGCGGTTATTTGTACCCCGGGTAATGATCTGCCAAAACTGCCAGCAGATGGGGCATACGGCCTCCCATTGCGGCAATAAGGCACGCTGCTCAACTTGCGGGGAGAAACATGAGGCTGGTACCTGTGAAGATAACACACTAAAATGCGTTTCCTGCAAGGGAACTCCTCCTCATGCTCTCTCGTCATGCCCGGCGTACAAACAACGCGGGGGAAAATTGGAACGTTCTCTGAAACAACGTTCAAGGCAATCTTTTGCAGAAATGCTTTAGAAAGCCTCGCTACTCGATATCAATACAAATCCTTTTGCTACTCTGTCAGATGACGAGTCTGATTCGGACTTAGTTGAGGAGGGGACATCATTCAGTTTTCCGGAAGGTGCTTCACGGAAGCGAAGACGCATCCGAGCAGAGAAAGTAGCTGAACAGAAGCCCCAAATCAACATGCCCAATTCAAAGAGCAGTGTAAAGAAGCATAATCCAAATCCTCCTGGTTTTCAAAGTGCCAACTACACATAGGATTTTCCATCTCTCCCGGGGACATCCAAAACCCCTGATGCCCCGATTTTAAGAACAGAAGCCCCCTCTTCATCTGAGCTGTTCTCATTTGATGATATTGTGGAAGGTATTTTCAAGTACCTCGAAATGTCTGACCCTCTTAAAAGCAATGTTATGGCAATGCTTCCCACTGTGAAAATTTTTTTGAAGAAATTAACATTAAAGTGGCCCCTCCTTGCAGCTATCAATTCCTTCGATGGATAATTTGCCAAAAGAGGTCGGGGATTTGGTCACTGTTCTGCAGTGGAATTGTCGAAGTCTTATTCCTAAATTGGAATCATTTAAATTTTTAGCTCACAATATCGGTTGTGATGCATTTGCTTTTTGTGAAACATAGCTTTCACCCGAAATCGATCTTCCGATTCACGATTTCAACATTATTCGGCTTGATCGTGCGGATTCACGTGGAGGAGGAGTACTTTTGGGGATCAAAAAGTGCTACTCCTTCTATAGAGTGAATTTTCCTCCTATTCAAGGTATTAAAGTTTTCGCATGTCAGGCTGTTATTAAAAATAAAAGCCTTTGCATTGCTTCCGTTTATATTCCTCCTAGAGCCTCAATAAACCAGAAACAACTTTCAGATATTTGTTCAGTTCTTCCTGCTCCGCGGTTGGTCATGGGAGATTTTAACTCTCACGGTATAGGCTGGGGAGAACTGTATGATGACAACCGGTCTTCTTTGATATATGACCTCTGTGACAACTTCAATATGACCGTTCTCAACAATGGAGAAATTACACGCTTGGCTGGTCCATCCTCACTTGGCAGTAGGTTAGACCTCACACTTTGCTCGAATTCATTATCGTTGGACTGCACGTGGAATGTGATCCAGGATCCCCACGGTAGTGATCATTTGCCTATTAAAATTTCGGTTGCCACCGGGCTTACTCAGCCAGAATCCATCAACGTCACGTATGATCTTACTCGTCATATCGATTGGACAAGGTTCAAGACAGCAATAGATGGAGCCGTAACAACGGTAGAAGGGCTTCCACCGCTGGAGGAATATAATTTCCTCTCCAACCTGATTTTGGAAAGCACGCTTCAAGCTCAAACTCGACCAGTTCCAGGAACGTCATTTCGCAGGAAACCTCCTTCCCCATGGTGGGATCAGCAATGCACCGAGGTTTACTGCAAAAAGTCCGACGCGTTTAAAGTTTTTCGTAGACGTGGAACACCTGAGCACTTCGAAAGGTACACGGCTCTCGAACGAGAATTTAAGAGCCTTATCAAGGCCAAGAAACGCGGTTGCTGTCGACAATTC
The DNA here is from genome assembly GCA_024533555.2 of Aedes koreicus. NCBI lineage: Eukaryota > Metazoa > Arthropoda > Insecta > Diptera > Culicidae > Aedes > Aedes koreicus. The sequence goes on from JAHHFK020000358.1 coordinate 268,706, forward strand.
GTGGACGGGCTATCGCGTGAAACGTCGATGAATACCCTTTGGAATACGGCGCGAAGATTGCGTAACAGATTTACGAACAACGAGAACGAGGAATATTCGGACCAATGGATCCTCAAGTTCGGCGGAAAGTTTGTCCAGATTCGGTGCCGGCACGGATGATTCCTCGCGATACCGAAAATTCGATAGATGAGATCAGCCAACCTTTTTCAACGGTTGAGTTCTCTCTCGCACTCCTTTCGGGTGGCAATACGGCTCCAGCGGCTGACAGGATCAAGTTCAACTTGCTTAAGAACCTTCCAGACGTCGCTAAGAGGCGCATGTTGCACTTGTTTAACCTGTTTCTGGCTCTCAACATGTTCCAGATGATTGGAGACGGGTGAGAGTTATTGCCATTCAAAAACCTGGTAAACCCGCGTCTAACCACAACTATCGACCCATCGCGATGTTATCTTGTATTCGAAAGTTGTTGGAGAAAATGATCCTTTTCCGTCCGGACAAATGGGTTGAGACGAATAACCTGCTTTCAGAAACTCAATATGGTCTCAGTAGGGGTAAGGAAACGAACGACTGCCTCGCGTTGTCCACAGAGATTCAGTTAGCTTTTGCTAAAAAAGAGCAAATGGCTTCTGTATTCTTGGAAATAAAGGGGGCTTTTGATTCAGTATCTGTTGAAGTTCTTTCAGATAATCTCCACGCTTGTGGCTTTTCACCATTAATGAATAATTTTTTGTACAATTTGCTGTCAGAGAAACATATGAGCTTCTCTCATGGAACCTCTATAGATTTTCGATTTAGCTACATGGGTCTCCCCCAGGGATCATGTTTAAGCCCCCTTTTGTATAATTTTTATGTCAAAGACCTTGACGGTTGTCTGAGTGAGAATTGTACGTTGAGACAACTTGCAGATGACGGTGTAGTGTCTGTCACGGGACCCAATAGAGTCGATCTGCAAGGATACCTTAGACAATTTGTCTACTTAGGCTCTCAAGCTAGGTATCGAATTCTGAGTTGGTAGTTTTTTCTAAGAAGCATAACCCTGTACAACCGATTTTGGGTACACCGATAACTCATTCTATGTCATTTAAATATCTTGGGGTCTGGTTCGATTCAAAGTGCACCTGGAGATCCCACATTGAGTATCTGAAGCGAAAGTGCCAACAAAGGATCAACTTTCTCTGCACAATTACCGGGACCTGGTGCGGAGCGCATCCGCAAGATCTTCTAACGTTGTACCGGACAACGATTTTGTCGATTATAGAATACGGAAGTTTTTGTTTTCAGTCAGCGGCTCGGTCGCGCATCATCAAACTGGAACGTATTCAGTATCGGTGTCTTCGTATTGTTCGCTACCGACACGTTAGCTCCGGCAGATAACACACGCGGCGCAAGGCGCGCAAAACACAACACATCACGTGAACATTTTATTAGCAGTTGCGCTGTCATCATCGGCACGACCTACCCGGAGAGAGAGAATGCAAACATCAACTAGCCGAGAAAACGAGAGAGCGCGCTATGCTGACGCTGCTGCTACCGACGAGCCCGACGACACCATCATCATCATCATCATCATTTTGCAATAGGGAATGATGACAGCGTGCGTACCACTGCGTACCAGTGGCTCCAGATTCTTCGAGAATGTTCTATTTGTTGTCGTGCAACATTTTTGCTAGCTATATAAAGCAGTAGGTTAGTGGAGCAAAAGATCAGTAAGTTTTGACCCGGCTAACGGTCAAGTAGAAAATAAGTAGTCTGAGCTGGCTAAAGCTCAATAGGAATAAAGGCTTGTAAAAGCAAAACCCGTCTTCTTTCTTTGCGAGGAAAGAACCTTCCCATTGAAGCAACCAGGCGCCTCAACATTTGGTCCTTCGAACCGGATACCATCCTGAGGAGTGTACCCGGCGTACAGTCCCCGGTTTACTGCCAAAGCCTTCTGCTGGTTAATTAGGCGACTAGTGGAAGCAACCCGTCCCTCCTGGTCAACACGGTGACCAAGCGAGGTTCCTACCGAGCCAATCGGTACCTCAAGCCTTCTCTGGTCAACTAGACGACCAGTAGAAGCAACCCTACGCTTCTGGCCAACGTAGTGACCAGTCAAGTAAAGCCTGCCGATTAGTGCACTAATCGGTACCACTGGTGACATCCGAGCAGCCTGCTAGGACACCAGAGTGAGAGTTACTGTGTCGACCAACCGTCGGTCAATCAAAAAAGTGATATCGCGTGTGGTAATCCGAAACCATCGCGATTGTTCCGTGGAACCAAAAGCGTTCGCGTGGCTTCAACAACGCGAAGTTTTGATTGTTATAATAAGCGTTCGCGTGGCTTCAACAACGCGAAGTTGTGTTCGAAGTGTGTAAAAGCGTTAGCGTGGCTTCAACAACGCTACCGTGAAGTTGTTTTGTCGCGATTGCTGGGCACGTATAACGAGGCAAAATGGTACTTGATCACACAGCGAAGAAAAGGGAAGAAGACACGATCGACATGAAGTTCCTGATCCATCAGCGTGGCCAAGTAAAACGTAGGGTCACGCTCATCAGCCGCAGCCTGGAGGAAGCCGAAGACGATCCTTCGAAGGTGACTCCAACGCTGCTGAAAGTCTTCGCGAAGAAACTCGATGTGCACTACCAGGAATACACCGCAGTGCATCGAGAAATCCTGGAAGTTACTCCGTCGTCGAAGTTGGAGGAGCAGGATGAAATGCTTATGACGTTCGACAAACTTCATACCGAGGCGCTTGAAAGAGTCGAGTGGCTCTCCGCAACGCTGGCGCAAACCATTGCTCCAGCAAATGGCACCGTCAACCCCCAGGTGATCATCCAACAACAGCCTCTGCGACCACCCATTCCCAGCTTCGATGGGAAAGTGGAGAATTGGCCGAAGTTCCGGACGATGTTTGAGGACATCGTCGTTCGCAGCAATGAATCCGACGCCATGAAGCTGCACCATCTCGATAAGGCCCTCGTCGGTGACGCCTCCGGATGGATAACGGCGAAGATGATTCAGGACAACAACTTCTACCAGTCCTGGAAACAGCTGAAGGATCAGTTTGAGAACCCCCGCGTCATCGTCGACACCCATCTGACTGGTCTGCTGGAATTGAAACCCATCACGAAGAGGAACCATAAGGATCTGTTGGAGCTGGTGAAGACGGTCCACCGGCACGTTGGAGGCCTGGAGTACCAGGACATCCAAGATGATGCGATGTCTGGTTTACTGCTGACAAAGATCATCACGGCACGGCTTGATGATCAGACTCTTCAGCTGTGGGAGAGGACACAGGAACACGGTAAGCTGCCGGACTTCGATCAAACGATGAAGCTCCTGCAGAGCGAGTGTCAGGTTTTGGAAAGATTCCAGAATCGACCCCAGGCAGCTACCGTGAAGGAAGGACACCCTAAGCCGTCGAGCGTGAAGCCTCCAAGCCAGAAGGCTCACGCTGCGACCTCTACAACGAAATCCCAGCCCTGCTTCGTGTGCAACAATGAGCATTTCCACTTCGAATGCCCTACGTTCAATAAGTGGGCACCAGCGCAACGTATAGTAAAGGTAAAGGAGTTGAACATGTGCTATAACTGCCTTCGATGCGGCCATCGATCTAATAAGTGCCCGTCGAACAAGACCTGCATGAAGTGTCAGTGGAAGCACCATACCCTTCTGCATGAGGAACCCAAACTACCACCCGAGAAGTCCACCCTACCGGTGCAGAAGGTGAGCACGACTCCAGCAGTACAACCAGTATTGCAAGCGCAAACATCTGTTCACTCGTCATCAAATACCGTCGTTCCAGAAGGCCGACCGTTGGAACAGAAAACAGCAATGCTCATGACAGCTGTCGTGAACCTGAGGGACCTCTGTGGCAGGAAGATATCCTGCCGTGTGCTGCTAGATTCTGGTTCTCAGGTGAGCTTCATTTCTAAGGCCATCGCTGACCGCCTGTCCCTCCAAAGAATTCCGACGCTTGTGCCCATCACCGGAGTTGGCGCAGTCAGGACCTGTGCCCGCGAAAAGATCGTTGTTGCAGTTGAATCCAGATGTTCCGATTTTTCAACGATCGTCGAATGCCTAGTGATTCCTAAGGTGACAGGAGTCATCCCAACGACCCAGCTGGACGTATCGAAATGGCCACTACCAACCAGCATATTCCTAGCCGACCCCGAGTTCCATACACCTGGTAAAATCGACATGCTGCTTGGCGTATCTCATTTCCTACGTTTGCTCAAATCAGTAAGGATGCAACTACGAGCGGATTTGCCTGACCTGCAAGAGACGCACTTCGGTTGGGTCATCGCAGGAGACGTCGAGGAACAGCAGAACGACCAGCGGTGCTGCATAGCCACCACCGCTACACTTTCCGAGACCATGAAGAGGTTTTGGGAGATTGAGGACATCGAAGACGCCGACGAACCCACGGAGCATGAGGTATGCGATAAGATCTTCCTGGCCACACACTACAGGGACGAGGACAGAAGATACGTTGTCTCCCTGCCTTTTCGTGAGTTCCCACCCCAGCTGAGGGACAACCGAGAGCTGGCCCTGCGACGCTTCCTCTCACTCGAACGACGAATGAAGAAGGACCCTTCCCTGAAGCTCCAGTACACCAAGTTTATCGATGACTACGAAGCCCTCGGACACTGCGGTGGGATCAGGGAGGAATTCGACGAACCGAACAAGGCCCGTTATTACATACCCCATCATGCGGTCCTGCGGCCGTCCAGCTCCAGCACAAAGCTTCGCGTGGTCTTCGATGCATCAGCGAAGGCCTCAGCATCCGACGTAGCTCTCAACCAAGCCCTTCTGGTGGGAGCAACCGTGCAAAACGACATCTTTGTCATCCTCGTCCGCTTCCGGAAGCACTCCGTCGTATTCACGGCTGATATATCCAAGATGTATCGGCAGATCAAGGTTATACCAGCTCATTCCTGCTTCCAACGGATCTTTTGGCGAGCCAATCCAGCATTGCCACTCCGGGTTCTGGAATTGAAAACAGTGACGTATGGAACAGCCTGCGCTCCATTCCTTGCCACCAGGTGCTTACTACAGCTAAGCATCGATGAGGCTGCCTCCTTCCCAATGGCGGCAGAGATCATCCGAGAAGACTGTGACGTCGACGACATCCTGTCTGGAGCCAGCACCGTGCCAGAGGCTATCGAGTGTCAGACCCAGCTCCTGGGCATGCTGAATTCCGCGGGGTTCCCGGTCCACAAGTGGAGCTCTAACTCTGCTGAGCTGCTACAACGCATCCCCGAAGCTGATCGTGAGGAGCTGGTGAATCTGAGTGACAGCTGCGAAGGAGTTATGAAAGCTCTGGGACTGACTTGGAGTCCACGACGAGATGAATTTGCATTCGTCACTAATCACCTCGCTGACCAGTTGAAATTACCAACTAAACGATCTGTCCTGTCCGAGATAAGTAAGCTGTTCGACCCGGGTGGTCTGATATCGCCAGTCATCATCATCGCCAAGCTCATAATGCAAAAGATTCGGTTAGCGAGACTACTATGGGACACCCGCTTAGAAGGAAACTTGTTGCAGGAATTTCGGACGTCCCTGCAAAACGTAAACAGCATCAGGATCCCTCGGTGCGTCGTGAGATCAAACCACATCGCTGTCGAGATTCATGGGTTCTCGGATGCATCCAAACTGGCCTACGGAGCGGCGCAGTATCCCCGCTGCATCTTTCCCGATGGGACTGCGAGTCTTCGTTTGCTCTGCAGCAAATCGAAAGTGGCCCCATCAAAGCAAGTTAGCATTCCACGCATGGAGCTGCTAGGAGCTTACCTTCTAGGAAAACTGATCTCCAAGGTTCTGGGATCGTTCCACCTCAACGTCAGCAACGTTGTCCTCTGGCTAGACAGCCAGATAGTCTTCGCCTGGCTGAAGAAGCCACTTTCAACCCTGCAAGTCTTTGTACGTAACCGCATCGACAAAATACGTCAAATCACCGAACCGTTAAGAGTACAGTGGAGGAACGACTACTTGTCAAGAATCAACGAACACATCCCAACATCTGTCCTGAAATGATAATGCTAGTGGAAGAAAGAGATCTGCCATCCCAGAGTTGGAAGATGGGCAGAATCGTTAACGTGTACCCTGGAGCGGACAACCTAGTGCGAGCCGTCGACGTGCAAATCGGTGGAACGATCTACCAACGAGTGGTTACTCAAATTTCTATCCTGCCAATCGAAGACAACTGCAGAGGCAGACAACAGGATTGCAGACTTCAGAGGAATCTTTCCAGCCCGGGGGTGTATGTTCGCTACCGACACGTTAGCTCCGGCAGATAACACACGCGGCGCAAGGCGCGCAAAACACAACACATCACGTGGACATTTTATTAGCAGTTGCGCTGTCATCATCGGCACGACCTACCCGGAGAGAGAGAATGCAAACATCAACTAGCCGAGAAAACGAGAGAGCGCGCTAAGCTGACGCTGCTGCTACCGACGAGCCCGACGACACCATCATCATCATCATCATTTCGCAATAGGGAATGATGACAGCGTGCGTACCACTGCGTACCAGTGGCTCCAGATTCTTCGAGAATGTTCTATTTGTTGTCGTGCAACATTGTTGCTAGCTATATAAAGCAGTAGGTTAGTGGAGTAAAAGATCAGTAAGTTTTGACCCGGCTAACGGTCAAGTAGAAAATAAGTAGTCTGAGCTGGCTAAAGCTCAATAGGAATGAAGGCTTGTAAAAGCAAAACCCGTCTTCTTTCTTTGCGAGGAAAGAACCTTCCCATTGAGGCAGCCAGGCGCCTCAACACGTATCGCGTTAGGTTGTATGCACTCGACTCATACCATGAGTCTTGAAGTGCTGGCTGGCATGTTGCCACTCTCGGATCGGTTTTCAGAATTATCTCTCCGGCTCCTCACCAGGTGTGAAATTATGAACCCCCAGGTGATCGAAAATTTTGAGAAGCTCTTTGAGTTGAATCCTCAAACCCGCTTCATGGCTTTGTACCATTTGTACATAACACAGGATGTCAGGCCTTCGCTGAATATTCCTAATCGTGTTTGCTTTAGAAATTCGGTTCATTTTGATTTATCCATGAAACAGGAGCTTCGTGGAATCCCAGAGCATCATCGTCCTATGATTGCTCCGGTGATATATGCTGCAAAATTTGGCCTAGTTGATTCCACCAAAATGTTTTTCACTGACGGGTCTTTGATAGAGGACTCCGCTGGCTTTGGTGTATACAATGAAAATTATAGCGTCGCTCGTAAACTTCAAGCACCTTGTTCTGTTTTCGTCGCGGAATTGGCAGCAATTCATTTTTCTTTAGAAACTGTTGCCTCTTTTACACCGGATCAATACTTCATTTTCACGGATAGTCTTAGTTCTAAAGAGGCTATTCGCTCTTTGAGGCCGGTAAAGCACACCTCTTATTTTCTTATGAAAATACGAGGTCTTCTAAGTGATTTATCTTCACGTTCTTTTATTATCACCTATGTGTGGGTCCCTTCTCATTGTTCGATTCCTATTAATGAGAAAGCGGACTCGCTTGCAAGGGTGGGCGCTATGGAAGGCGATATTTATGACCGACAAATCGCCTTCAACAAATTTTTCTATATTGACGTAGACTACGTCTTACGGGAAGGGTAGGGTGTCAATTGAAAATCTAAAAATAAGCGACCGTCAAGAAATATCGTTACAAATTAAACGCTAATAACTTAATAAGTGCTCAATAGATTTTCAAGATGTTTACATCAATTGATTGGAAATTTTCTCGCGTATCAATTCAATTATCAAACATTATCTGTTAATAATTTTAAGCTATTTAAAATAACCAAAATATGAGGTAATGTCTTATAATGCCGATTTTTCAGAGTAAATTTACTAAATGAACTCAATTTTACTATCACAGATTTCAAATGTAAGCAAAGGAGGTCTCATATGCAGCAGTGAACGATATAAAACGGGTACAGCTTCGCAAATTTTATCATTCGTGTTGCAGTACTGAAGCTGTGCGGTGCATCGAGCCAGTATGGATTGGCAATTGGCGCCGGGCGATAGCATATACCCTGGAGGGTGCACTAGCTTCATTCAGCGGAGCGGCAAGACGCCAATTTGGATTTGGCAGCTGGCTGTGGCAAGCACCTGGGAGCAAGCACCATAGAAAGTGCACTGGCGACCTACCAATTGGTCAGGTAGCTGATTGCACTACAGTCTGTTGTTACCAAGCCGTTGGCTAGGCAACCGTTGCTAGGCAGCCATACATTATGCTGTGGTGTGCTAGGCAGTCGGTTGCTTGGGCAAATAATGTCTTTGTAGCCAGCCGGTGGGTGCTACTACTAGGGGCGAAATTAGGTGCTTATGTGTGTGTGTTATTTGGTAGACATCTTTTGGTAAGGCGCAGAGAGGGTTTTAATTCAAATGCGGACCATTTCAAATCCTTCCTTTTCAGGACGACCATTTAATTTTCAGACAGTTTGATTGATTTGAATGATGGGTTCTTACAGATTGGACGACAGTGGTGACTAAAACAATATTAGTTTTCTTTTTGTTGCATACCTTGAGCAATTTGTACAATTTACAAATGGCTACCGTCACGAAAAATTGAAACACCGGACGCTAAGAACGGGATTGTTTCTAGATTGATTTATTTTTGAGACTGCTCTAATCAAGAAATTTATACGATTGCCATTCTATTTACTAAGGTATATAAAATTTTACAAATAAAAGATTAATATATTTCGCATACATATTCATCAATCGGTGTACGAAAATTTTAAAGAATATTGCGTTCTGGCATGTTTCAAGAAATTCCCTATCACGGACACTGTTTTGATTCTCGAACATGCACATTTCAATGAGTACTGTTATGAATAGTTATTCTGTTGTGTTAACGATTCGCGTTGGATAGAATTTTACTTCTAGGAAGAAATAAGTTTTGAGAAACTGTGAAAGGGTGAATAAGTGCAATGCCTATTCGTTTTGATGCCAACCGTTTGCGCAAATTTCGGAAGCGCGTTAAGATCGAACATTCGAAAAATCCTCCGAATTGACCATGTACCGATGCCGAGCGAACTCGAGGTTATCGGGCGAAACTGGAAGCAACCAGAGGTAATGCGTTGCTAACTACTGCTGGAGGAGGCTAGAGAAGGGCCTTAAACTCGAGGTGGGAAATAAAATCAAGTGGGTAACCAACTTGACAAAGTGCAAATGCTTTCTAAAGAATGTACAATAGATTTTTGCTAACATACTTACTATCTAATGCTGGTCTAACGATCTTTGAGGACAAACATCAACGCTATTTTGATCAGACTAGGCCCTACGGCAAGGGTAGAGGTCAAATCAACATTTGAAAATCACAGAAACAGTGTGAACTCTTAAAGCTTTATCATTTATCGATAGATTTTCGAGATTAAGCGATACGGATAATGGTCTTCTTGCTCATATCATATCAACACAATCACTACAGGCAGCACAATGGTTGCCCTTTGATCATACTAACATTCAAACCAAACGTCCCTTTCCACGGCTGCCAAATAATTTCTAAGAAGCGAATGATAGCATGTTTTAACATACTTTCTCACTTATTTATGCTAAATCAACGTCCCATTAGAACAGTACACTACGAAACTAATCAAACGGGTTAACGTAGTCTACGTCAACCGGTCGTGTGTTAAACACAACCCCCCATTTTTTTCGTCAGATATCACTCGATAGCTGGCAGTATAAATGGAGTAAAGGAGATTTGGGGCGATGGCTACATTCTATCACTCCGAAGATGTCTAAGAAATGTTGGTCCAGGGGATTGGATGTGGGTCGAGACTTCATTCGTGTGATTTCTCACCTCATGTCCAATCATTATTCTTTAAACGCTCATTTGTTCCGTGTTGGGCTGGGAGGCAGCAATCTCTGTGAATGCGGACAAGGTTACCAGGACGCAGATCACGTTATTTGGTTTTGTGCTGAGCATCGTGGAGTCAGATCTGAGCTTTATGATTCCCTTCGGGCTTGAGGTAGACAACTCAATGTACCGATTCGAGACATTTTGGCTGCACGCGATCTGGAGTTTATGAAACTCATATATGTGTTTTTGACTAACATTAGCCTTAGATTGTAGTTTGATTAACTTACTTGTTTAGGTTAAATTTTTGAGGATTGTGTGCATTGGTGTGTGATTGTGGTTGTGTGTGTGAGTGTTGTTGTGTGTGTGAGTGAGTGATTATTTTTTTAAAATTGAAAACGTTCAATTAAAAAATTGTAATTTGAAATTCTAGATTTAAGAAAACCATTGTTCCTTATGCTGTGTTTAAAATTTCCACCGCAATTTTCCCATCCATAAAATTGCAATTCCTATTAACCTCGAGACGGCCGCGAGTAATCGGTTCCACCCCCTTAACCTTAGGTCTAAGATAACTGATGTATATAAACATGAAAACTTGGCTCTGTAAAGTTGATTCGATTGAGCCTGTACAAATAAATGAATTCATAAAAAAAATAGTTTCGGCTCAAAATCATACACATGCGTTCATAACTTTTTCACTCACAACAGATTCATTCATAACACGTTCACTCATAAAACTGTCATTCATAATACTCTCATTAATAACGCATTTATTCCACCCCCCCACCTTTCATACTCAACCATTCACTAGTTCATTTCACCCACACAGTCGTCTGGCTCACAAAACGATTTACCCACCCACATAACGAAAAACAATGCTATATAGTCAAAACTATATTTCGACTGTAAGATATATTATCACATTTTATGTTATTGTTATCGAATAGTTTAATCACATTTTCACCATACAACCTCTACAATAACACATATTGTTAATGTATGGCATATTGTCATTGAAAGGTTTTTTATTGTCTGCACTCGGTCTGGATTATATACTAACTTTTTGCATTTTTTTTATGGTAACCTAAGCTAACCGCCTATTCAGCATATTGTAATTTGGCCTTTTAGCATCTGACATATTGTTAAAACTATATAGGAGATTGTTTGTTTGTAGTTATCAACTATAAGGGTAAATGTCGTAACAATAACGGAAACGGTCGTCAACAATAAGGGAAATGGTGCAGGAATGGTTTGTGATTATGCGGGCAGGAAACTCTATTACTTAAGTATATTTGATTGTAATTTATAATATTGGGGTACCCCTATCCTAACTGTTTTGAGCGGGTCTGGAAATTTTTCTACAGACCCCTCGATCGTAAGCTTCGATTTGACCGAACGAAGTTTGCCACTTGGGAAGGCGTTACTCTATTTGTAAACATTCTCCTTTGTTTACTCCACCCAGAGCTCGAAAAAATTGACTGCCGTCGTGAACGACGAGTAAAAAAAATATTCAGTGTGCACTTTTTTCTCTATCTTCATTTCGTTCTATCAGTCAAACAACACATGCTTGTCGACTTGTTTTGCCGTGTTCAGTCATTCCATTGTCCCTGTGTTCTACACAACTCATTCACACCACAGCAAAGCACTGATCTGGCTATTCAAGCGTCAAGAAGTTATGATTGCTTGACTGAATGTTCTGGTATCCAGTCATTCATTTTCGCGTTCGTGAGTGAATTTGTCTGCTGCTGGACTTTTTTTTTCAATTATACCTGGCAGAATACAAGGAAATTCAAAAGACGAAGCTGTAGCAAACGATCTATGGTCGAAATCGCTACAGAGATGGTGGTTCGAGATCGGGAAAAGGAAAGTTGCAGGATCGATTCAAAAAGTTGCTGCAAATACGTGCAAGCAAAATACGTTGGTTTTGTCACTTAATCGATTCTTCAAATGAAGGACTGTTCTTTCTTCTTCACGGTACAACGTTGAAATTGAATGAGTTGTTTGCGCTTATTTACATTCACTGCTTTCTGGAACGAATGAATGATGAAAGTAAAGCAGCAAAAAACCAGATGATTCACCTTGCACTACAGATTCATGTAGGCAAATTTGTGTTTACTTCATGTTCGCTAGAGGCAGCATGTGATGAAAAATATATTGTCTCAGTCAGGGTGCATTTAGAGATTTCAATGTGAGATTTTAAAGCTCTGACTCCACCCGCTAAGAAAAAAGTACCCAACGGGCAGTTAAGTGTGGGAAGCCAGAGTTGGGTATAATCATGTTTACCTACCGTTGGGTAAAAATAACTTACTTTTGGGTAAAATTCTAACTAACATAACATAAACATGATTATACCCAACTTTGGCTTCCCACTCTTAACTGCTCCGTTGGGTACTTTTTTCTTAGCGGGCACACTAACAGAATTTTGTAAACAAGGAGGAAGAAGAATACTATTATAGGAGAGGAAGAAACAACAATAAATTTTCACTCTAATGTTGATGATTGACAAGGAGGCATGAACGAAGGCAGGTGAATATTTATGTTTTCAGTGATTCGGTTATATTTTTAGGTATTACAAAATGACAAATGAAGATCGGCAGTACTGATGTTGTTTGGCTTCGATTTCAACCGGGTTTTGAGTGAACGGCTGGCCAAACCCCTAATTTTTTACCGTTTAGGTCCTCCAATTCATAGGAAGATGAGCCAATTTTTTATTTCACTTTGCAGGGTAAGTACTGCCGCCCTAGCTTTGCGTTGTAGTTTTCGACGGCCGAATTCTTTCGGTAGACAAACTGTCCTGCAGAGAAGGATTTGGCGAATGTTCGGTTTCGTAAATTGTAACGATTTCGAGATCCGTCATGAGATTTCTCAAGATTTTTAATGACTATCTCGTGAATTTTAGCGAACATCTGTTTGCGCCTTTCTTCCCTGTTTTCCGCAGATAAGTCTTGGCCGTGACGAGTGAGGCGGTGGTTGGACCCCTGCTCCGATAGCTCTTGTCCGTGGGTAATGAAATATGGAGTGAATCCGGTCGAGGCGTGTTTGCTAGTATTGAGCATTAGCTCAATTTCTGGAATTTTCGTATCCCCTGGACATAAGTGCGTATGGCCGCGTTTATGGTCCGGTTGACGCGCTCGACCGGATTCGATTGCGAATGGTAACGGGAATTCAGCCAGTGTATGATTTTGAAGTGATCTAATAATTCTTTGAATTCCTTTGAAGTGAAGGTGCTGCCGTTGTCGGTGATTATGATTTCAGGGACAGAATTTTTCAAAATCACACACATGGCTGAGCTTTCCAGCTTCTTCATCGGGTTAATCACCCACTTTGAGAAAAAGTCACAAATCACCATGATGTGCTGATTTCCCTTCCGGCTACGTGGCAACGGACCCACAAAATCCATCGAAATGATTTGCCACGGCTGGGACGCACAGTGCATTTTCCCCATTTCCGGGGTGGACGTGAGACGGCTTGACCTCCTTACATGTGGAACAATCATGAATATGTGCCCTGACGTCTTTGGCTATCTTGAGCCAATAATAACGCTGTTGAAAACGAGCTAAGGTTTTTTTTCAAACCCAGGATGGAAGTGGTCACCGTGAGCTTGCCTCAGAACCTCAGAGACCTCATCGGATGGAACTATTTGCTTCCATTCAAATCGCGAATCGAAGGGTACATTCTTGGCAGTGACGAACTAGTACAACCTACCATTCTCAACCTTGAAGTCGACTAGTGACCTTCTTCATCAAGGATGCGTACCACGGTGAAGTTGGTGAATCTTGGACTAGCGCTATGCTTCTTGTCAGAGCATCCGGGACGTCATTTTCTTTGCCTTTCCGGTGCACCACGGTCATGTCGTACTTCTGAAAGTCCAAGCTCCATCGACTACACCGGGAACCAACCTTCCACTTTGTTTTGAGAATGTGGTCAACGCCGACGAATCCGTGACCAAGGTGAAATGGTATCCTTCAATGCACCCCTGAAATGCTTTAATGGAAAGCAAGGCGGCTAGAGCTTCTTTCTCAGCAGCGTGGTAATTGTTCTGAGGAGTGGTAAACTTCCTAGAAAAATAGGAAATAACCCGTTCACCTTCCTCTTGTTGCTGAGTGAGCACCCCAGCGACAGCAAAATCGCTCGCGTCCGTCTGAATGACGAACTCTCGGGAAAAATCTGGGTTTCCCAGAATCGGGGCGGTGATCAGCTGCTTTTTTAAGGAGCAGAAAGCTCTCTCTGCTGCATCGTTCCATCTGATAATCTTGCTTTTGGTTTTCAGAAGATCCGAAAGGGGTCCGCATGTCTCGCTGAAGTTCGGGATGAATCGCCGGTAGTAGTTCGCCATTCCCAGGAATCTCTTGAGCTTGGTTATTGTAGTCGGTTTTTGGTACTCGACGATCGGATGGATCTTGTCAGGATTTCCACGCAGACCTTCCGAGCTCAAGAGATATCCTAGGAAGCTAATTTCCGGCACCCCAAACTGAGACTTCTCCAAGTTAATTGTAAGGTTGGCACTGTTCAGTCAGCGCGCGATTTCACGAAGCAACTGAACGTGATGCTCAAATGTCTCCGTCACCACGACGATATCATTGAGGTAGACGAAAATATAGGGTTCCAAAAACCATGACCCAAAACCTGGTCCATCAGTCTGCCAGCGTAGCAGGCCTGTTTACCAAACCAAAGGGCATTCTGGTGTATTGAAACAACCCCTTATCCTGCACACTGAAAGCCGTATACTTTTTCGAAGACTTCTCCAATGGAACTTGTAGAAAGGCCTCTGACTAATCTATTGTTGAGAGGTATTTCGCCCTCGGAAGTTGACCTAGGATTCGACAGGGGTGCGGCAAGGGGTAAGCATCACAAACAGTGCGTTCGTTGATCTTACGCGCGTCTAAACAGAGCCGAACCTTATGGGGTTTGACGACTGGAACGCAATTATGCCAGCGTCCAACAATCTCTGTAGTTCTACTGCTACCAGACCTTGCGATTTAAGAGACATGACGTATGGGAACTGTCGGACGGGGGGTTTTCTCCGCCATTCTTCGGAGAGTTCGATTTTGTGTTCCGCCAGTGGTGTTGTGGATAATCGTCCGGGGTGGGCTGCTATGAACAGCGTTTTAATCTGTTCGATAGTCTGCTGCTCGAAAGCAGTTAGAACCGTCGGAGACGGCAGTGACTCGAGGCTTGTCTCTTCCGATGAGTTTCCAATCATGGCACATCCTGTGATTGTGGGTTGGATACTGAACACTTTCCAGAAATCCATTCCACAGATGCAGCTGATAGCCAAATTGGGAACGACTAGAGTAGGAACAACCTTGACTGTACCGTTCCAGGAAAAAGGCAAGTAAATCTGTCCTCGGACGTTGAGCGCTTCTCCGTACGCTGTGCGTAGCCGGACAGGATCCCGAAGTGGAAATATCTGCTTCGGTTTGATCGAATTATAGACTGCGTCGTTGATCAGCGTAAGATTACTGCCACTGTCAAGAAGGGCTCGAAAGTTTACGTCATAAATCTTCACAGAAGTATACGGACGATTATCATTGGGAAAGGGATATGAAATCGTGAACAAAGCCGGAGACACCTGGTACAAGCAATTGGTTGCTGACTCGAAATATGCGGGAGGGTTTACGCCTAGAAATTTTGGTTCAGCGGCCGGCGGTTTTGGCTCGCTGCGATGGGGTTTTTTTTCGCAATACGGATAGTTGTTGGATGGGTAGCCTCCAAACCAACAGTTCTCGCACAGCGCTCCTTTCGGAAGTCGGCATTCGTCCATCGAATGCTCGAACTTGCCGCAGTTGAAGCAGCAGAGGCTGGTGAGACTCGATCATGTCTTCGAGTGTCATATGTGACCGAGTTGGCCCACGAGGACCAGCAGATCCGCTTGGGAAACCTTTTTGATGCTGGTTGGTTTGTGAAAAAGAGTTGCCGGATGGAGGCACCGACGGTGAAAAGCGTTGCTTGCTTGCTTGGTCTCTTTTTTCGGCTTGGTGTTAGACTCAGAACATTCCACCGTGTTAATCGATTTCTCCGGTCCTTATTGTAGACAGAGAAGTTGACGGCGTCTATCTTCTGATCGGTGAACACTAGTGTCTGAAAGTCGGTAATAAGAAGGAAATTTAACTGTCTCTTACAATCGATCCTTACATTCTGCACCAGAATTCGGACCTTCTCGTGTTCAGGAATTGGAACACTTATTATTATTATTATTATTTTTATTTAAATAGCCATACATCGTATTTACGATATGACTTCATCAACAACATTTCGCCAATATACTCGGTCTATGGCTGCCTCTCTCCAACTTCGTTGACGACCCACCCGCCAGATCCTGTTGCACCTGGTCCGCCCATCGTGCTCGCTGTGCCCCACGCCTTCTTGTACCGGCCGGATTCGGGGCGAACACCATTTTTGCAGGGTTGTTGTCTGGCATTCTCGCAACATGCCCTGCCCACCGTATCCTTCCAGCCTTTGCAACCTTCTGAATGCTGGGTTCGCCGTAGAGTTCGCGGGCTCGTGGTTCCATCTTCGCCGCCACACTCCATCCTCCTGTACGCCGCCAAAGATGGTCCTAAGCACCCGGCGTTCGAAAACACCAAGTGCTTGCAGGTCCTCCTCGAGCATCGTCCACGTCTCGTGCCCGTAGAGAACAACCGGTCTTATCAGCGTTTTGTACATGGTACATTTAGTGTGGGGGTGAATCTTTCTTGACCGCAAGTTCTGCTGGAGCCCGTAGTAGGCACGACTTCCACTGATGATGCGTCTTCGGATTTCACGGCTTTTGTCGTTGTCAGCCGTAAGCAAGGATCCAAGGTAGATGAATTCTTCCACCACCTCGAATGTATCCCCGTCTATCGTAACACTGCTGCCTAGGCGGTCCCTGTGTTTACGACGGATAGTTTTGGGCGCAGTTTTACCATCACCATGTAGTGGTCGGTGTCGACGTTAGCGCCACGATAGGTCCTGACATCGGTAATGTCGGAAAAGTGCCGTCCATCGATCAGAACGTGGTCGATTTGCGATTCTGTCTGCTGCGGTGATCTCCAAGTGTACTTATACTGGAGGCTGTGCTGGAAGTAGGTGCTACGAATGTCCATATTTTTGGAGGCGGCGAAATCAATAAGTCGGAGGCCGTTATCGTTCCTTCGCTGGTGAGCGCTGAACTTTCGAATAGTCGGTCTAAATTCCTCCTCATGGCCAACCTGAGCATTGAGGTCCCCGATGATGATCTTGACGTCATGGATTGGGCAGCGGTCGTACACACGTTTGAGCTGCGCGTAAAATGCCTCTTTGTCATCATCGGTGCTTACAGAGTGTGGGCTGTGCACGTTGATAATGCTGAAGTTGAAGAGCCCTTGGTTCTCAACCTGCACAGTCGGTCATTGATCGGCCACCACCCGATCACGCGCTTCTGCATGCCACCCATCACTATAAAAGCTGTTCCCAGCTCGTGTGTGTTGTCGCAGCTCTGGTAGATGGTATGGTTACCTCTAAACGTACGCACCATGGATCCCTTCCAGCACACCTCCTGCAGCGCTACGATGCCAAACTTACGATCCTTTAGTGCATCGGAGAGTATGCGGGTACTTCCGACGAAGTTGAGCGATCGGCAGTTCCACGTACCGAGTTTCCAATCGCTAGTCCTGTTTCGTCGCTGTGGTCCTCGACGATTTTTCTGGGTCGTATTCTGCTGTAAATGTTCCTGTGCTTGCTTTTTTTTTTTACGGCTGGCTTGCAGGGCCTGACACCAACCCCCTACTTTCCGGAGGACCATGGAGCTCAGTTGAATTTAGAGTCCCACGCTGGCACATGGACGGTGATTCAGCCGCTTTTGAGCCGCTCCTAACCTGGAGAACAGACGCTCTGGTGCTGCATTGGCATTTCCTCCGAATGCAGGTGCTAAATAGCTTGGTTATAGCGCCGCTGCTCGCTGAAATTGGAACACTTATTGATCCAAATAGTTCCTCCATACTATGGTAAAATTGAATGAAGGTTTCATTTCGCAGTTGATGGCGCTGATAAACCTTCATTTTAATCAAAGTATCTAAATCAGGATGCATTAACATTCTTCTGAGCTCGAGCACCAAGTGTTGCCAGCTCAGTAAACGACCCGAAGTGCACATGGCTTCATACCACTGCAGCCCCGGTCCTTTGAAAAGGTGAATTGCTGATTCATAAAATTCCAAGTTCGAAACGTGTTCAGCCACTGACATGGCATAAACCATTCCTAGAAACTGATGAAACTTAATCAGGCCTTGGTCCTCCCCATAATATTTAACGATGTTCCATCTAGACACTGGTAAAGTGTGACGTCCGGGATTTCCAGGTAAACCTGGATTAAAAGAATTGTATGCATATTTAGCACTAGGGTTTGAAGTGGTGGTCGGTAATCCACTAAGTGGATTGTAAGTTTGCGAATATCCTGAAGCCGGATTTCGGAAGCCGAATTTGTTGGTCGGGAATCAAGGCTGGATATCCTAGCCAAGGATAGGAAGCCGGATTGTAACCAGAATTCGAACTTCCTAGCCCCGGATTTGGTATTTGTCCCGATCCCTGAGTTGGATTTCCAAGGCATTGATAAGGATTGATCGGTGTATAACCCGAAGTTGAAAAGCTCGCTGCATTTGTATTCGAGGAATGGTAGACTGTGTGCTACCCAATTGCTAAAATTGAGGGTTACCCTGAGGGATACTGGGCCCCGAAGAAGGAATTTGAGGAAGCGAGGTTGGGTAGCTGTGCGGAAGAGAAAAAGTCACGCTATTTGTAGGACCAGTAGAACTGGTCGTCATGTAGGAGCAGGTTCTTTGAAAAAAATATGGATGTCCCGGATAACAGGTAACTTGAGAGTGACTACCCGATACCGTATTTGTGAATGAAGTATTTAGTAGAGGTTGATGGCCGCATATTGGCACCTCAGGTGTATTAAACTGTGATTCCGCATCACGCTGCTTGCTTTTGGCCTGCTCCAAAGCCAGCTCACCTATCTTATTTATTTATTTATTTATTTATTTATTTATTTATTGTCGTCAATCATAAGTAGACCGTTTGTTACATTTTGTTCCTAATTCTAGTTATAATAGAGGTTATAAAATACACAACATTAAGCTAAGCAGCACCTGGTTTACAATATTCATATGGCGTGTTCTTCTTTAGCTTTTGTATTAGTAAAGTCGATTGCATCGCTATGTAAATTGTAGGTTGCCATCATCTGATTCACTTTTTTGCATTCGTGAGTGAACAAGAAAACGGTAAAGACCTTCTTTTCCGCTCCATAGTTTTGGATTTCTAACTGTTTTAATCACTAGAATTCAGTTTCGTTTTTCTCTTCGCCATTATTTTCGCCGCTGTGGTGATCGAGTTTTTTTTTATTCTGAAGAAAACAACGCGTAGTTGAAACAGTGCTATTACGAAAAATAATTAATTGCGATTGGCAAGTGATCAGCCATTTCGCATCGCATCTCCGCTTGGCACGCATACCAGCAGCTCATCGTGTGTAGCGTGCATTCGTTTATCTACCAACTACCACAGACCAGTACCATCATCACCGTCATCATTTTCATCATCGTTGAGCTCCACGTCTAGCTGGTACACGCGGCCACACACCGTCGCTCGGCAGCAGCAGCACATTTGTCGACCGGGAGCAGCAGATCAATAATACATCTAACGGGTATCCACTAAATAATGAGAACGAAAAGAATGGATCAGGAAAAAAATACCAGTGAAGTTTTGTTCAAACTGATTTATTTTATTAAAAGGGTCAACTTAAATCTTCAAACTAAGTTTAGTGAATATTGTCATATGGTCCGTGGTCCGCCGTGCGGCGCAGCTTAGTCGTTATGCTGGAACATGACCGTTGGACGGCAGCCACATCGATTTTTCAGATGCAGCTTTTGATCCTGTTGGTAAGTTGCTTGGTGTTCTTGGCCTTCCAATTATCCTTGTATACCATGGAGCTCAAAAGACCGAAGAAATCCTCGATAGGACGGCACTGTGGCAAATTTGTCGGATTCCGGTCTTATGGGACATATGGTATATTTTGGCTCTCCAAAAACGTTAGCGTTTTTTTTGCGTAGTGCGATGATGCCTTGTCCGGCCAAAACACGTATTTGCCATCCGAGTGATGTTGTTTAAGAAATGGGATGAGTATTTTCTGCAAACACTCTCTTTGGTACACCTCCTGGTTGATGGCCAAACCGCTTGGTTTGAACCACGGCTTCGAAACACCCTTATCGGATATTACGATGTATAACATAACCTTCGATTCAAATTTGTGCTTGAACTTATACATTACTTTTGGAGGAGTAGTAGATTTGTCCTTAGTATAAAATCGGTCGTTTCCCGGTATCTGAGACTTCGAAAGAGGAAAGTAGCTTTCGTCGTCCAGAACGAAAGATTTTCCGCCGTAATTCCGAGTCATCCAGCGGCATTGGGATTTCACGGTTTGAATCTGCTCATCTGTGTACTCTGGGGATCTGGTTTTCTTTCTACACACTATTCCTTCTTTCTTTAGCGTCTTGCAGATGAGTGACTTCGAACAATGGAACTTTCGGGCTGCTTCCCGTTGACTTACCGAATCCTTGTTGTTGAACATGCTGCGCAGCGAGCGGAGCGTTTTCTCATTCATTATTTTCGCTGGACGGCCGCAACCTTTCTTCCGGGTTACTCTCATGCATGCCAGGATACGGTATACGGTGGATACCGGAACTTTTTCACGACAAAAATGGTCCACCGTGTATTTTTTTCCACGATCTTCGTTCGCTTGAAAGAATTGTACAACGCGCGCGCGCAGTTCTTCCTGTTTCGACGGCATGCTGAACACGACTGAACATGTTAGAGTGAAATAAGAGTGTATGAACATTTTCTGGAGAGTGCAACGATTCATTCATCTAAAGTGACATTTCTATGCGGCCGTTTTTGTTGTGATGGAAAAGTATTGAAATCATTTTCATTTTTTAGTGGACACCCGTTAAGTTAAGTTTTTGGGTTTTTTCTCTCCTGAGTATATTTTATCTTGTGTGCGCGTGTGTGTGTGTGTGAGTGTGTTTAGCTTTAGTTTCTTTATCTGTATTTTTTTTTAAAATAATTGCGTTGAGTTAGTGGTTGAGCATTTGAGGCTCCCATGGCTTAATCATGGATGATTTGTCGGAAGATGAATCATCTATGCAGCCGAATAAAGAGGTAACTCAAAAAGTTGACCGCGAGTCGATCGCGAGCCTATCCAGCTGATTCGGCTGGTCCATGGGTTGTTTATTTTCAGCCCAAAACGAAACCTCTAAATGTTTGTCAGATTTCTGATGATCTGACGAAGCGATTCTCGGCAGTGACCGAGATAATTAAGGTCAGACCCAATAAACTAAGGGTCGTTGTGTCCAACCTTAAGCAGGCTAACGAGATTGCTGTCTCTCAGCTCTTTACTCTCGAGTATCGGGTGTATATCCCAGCTCGGGGTATTGAAAATGAAGGTGTGGTCACCGAAACAAGTCTGACCCCTGAGATACTGCTGAAGCAGGGGGTGGGTCGATTTAAGAACCCTCTGCAGTCTCCAGTTAAGATACTGGATGCACGCCAACTAGGCACAGTATCGATCAATAAGGGTGAAAAAAAGTTTACACAGTCAGACTCGTTTCGTGTGACCTTCTCTGGCTCAGCCCTCCCTCAATACGTCGAGTTGGGAAAACTTCGGCTACCTGTGCGGTTGTTTGTACCTCGGGTCATGATCTGCCAAAAATGCAAGCAGATGGGACATACGACCTCCCACTGCGGCAATAAGGCACGCTGCTCAAATTGCGGGGAGAAACATGGGGATGGCGCCTGTGCAGACAGCACACCAAAATGCGCTTTTTGCAAGGGATCTCCTCCTCATGCTCTCTCGTCGTGCCGGCGTACAAACAACGACGGGAAAAATTAGAACGCTCGTTAAAACAGCGTTCCAGGCAATCCTTTGCTGAAATGGTGAAAAAAGCCTCACCATCACCCGATGCCAATACAAATCCCTTTGCTCATCTGTCAGATGACGAGTCTGACTTTGATTTGGCTGAAGAGGGAACATCATTCAGCTTTCCGGGGGGGGTTTCAGGGGAAAGAAAACGCGCCCCCCCGGGGGGAATTTGAGAGGAGGCGCAAAAAACGCGTGTGCAATTTGAGGGGAAGGGGGGAAAAAAAAAAAAACCCCCCCCGGGTTGTTTGTTTTTTCTACACCCAGGACTTTCCATCTCTTCCGGGGACATCCAGAACCCCTATTGCCCCGAATTTAAGAACAGAAACCCCTTCCTCGACTGGGCTGTTCTCATTTGATAACATTGTCGAAGGTATCTTCAAGTACCTCGAAATTTCTGACCCTCTTAAAAGCATTGTTCTGGCAATGCTTCCCACAGTGAAGACTTTTTTGAAGCAATTAACAATTAAGTGGCCCCTCCTTGCAGCAATCATCTCCTTCGATGGATAATTTTCCAAATGAGGTCGGGGATTTGATCACTGTTCTACAGTGGAATTGTCGAAGTTTGATTCCTAAATTGGAATCATTCAAATTTTTAGCTCACAATACCGGTTGTGATGCATTCGCTCTTTGTGAAACATGGCTCTCTTCCGAAATCAATCTTCCTTTTCATGATTTCAATATAATTCGTCTTGATCGTGAGGATTCACGTGGAGGAGGAGTACTTTTGGGGATCAAAAAGTGCTACTCCTTCTATAGAGTGAATTTTCCTCAAACTCCAGGTATTGAAGTTGTCGCATGTCAGGCTGTTATTAAAAATAAAAGCCTTTGCATTGCTTCTGTCTATATTCCTCCTAGAGCCTCGATTAACCGAAAACAACTTTCAGATATTTGTTCGGTCCTTCCTTCTCCACGGTTGATCATGGGAGATTTTAACTCTCACGGTATAGGCTGGGGAGAACTGTACGATGACAACCGGTCTTCCTTGATATATGACCTCTGTGACAACTTCAATATGACAGTTCTTAACAATGGAGAAGTTACACGTTTGGCTGGTCCATCCTCAGTTGGCAGTAGATTAGACCTCACACTTTGTTCGAATTCATTATCGTTGGATTGCACATGGAATGTGATTCAAGATCCCCACGGTAGTGATCACTTGCCCATAAAAATTTCGATTGCCACCGGGTTCAATCCGTCGGAATCCATCAACGTCGCGTATGATCTTACCCGTTACATCGATTGGACAAAGTTCAGGACAGCAGTAGATGAAGCCGTAACGACGGTAGAAGAGCTTCCACCGCTGGAGGAATATAACTTCCTCTCCAACCTGATCATAGACAGCGCGCTTCAAGCTCAAACTCGACCAGTTCCAGGGACGTCATTTCGCAGGAAACCTCCTTCTCCATGGTGGGATCAGCAATGCACCGAGGTTTACCGTAAAAAGTCCGACGCGTTTAAAGTTTTCCGTAGACGTGGAACACCTGAGCACTTCGAAGTATACACGGCTCTTGAACGTGAACTTAAGAGCCTCATCAAGGCCAAGAAACGCGGTTACTGGCGACAATTCGTGAACGGACTATCGCGTGAAACGTCAATGAACACTCTTTGGAATACGGCGCGAAGGCTGCGTAACAGAACTACGAACAACGAGAGCGAGGAGTACTCGGACCAATGGATCCTCAAGTTCGCGCGTAAAGTTTGTCCAGATTCTGTGCCGGCACGGATGATTCCTCGCGAAACCACGAATTCGATAGATGAGATCAGCCAACCTTTTACAATGGTAGAACTCTCTCTCGCACTCCTTTCGTGTGGCAATACGGCTCCAGGGTCTGATAGAATCAAGTTCAACTTGCTTAAGAACCTCCCAGACGTCGCTAAAAGGCGCATGTTGAACTTGTTTAATCAGTTTCTGGAACTTAACATTGTTCCGGATGATTGGAGAAGGGTGAGAGTTATTGCCATTCAAAAACCTGGTAAACCCGCGTCCGACCACAACTCCTATCGACCCATCGCGATGTTATCTTGTATTCGTAAGTTGTTGGAGAAAATGATCCTTTTCCGCCTGGACAAATGGGTTGAGGCGAATAACCTGCTTTCAGATACTCAATATGGTTTCCGTAGGGGTAAGGGAACGAACGACTGTCTCGCGTTGCTTTCCACAGATATTCAGCTAGCCTTTGCTAAAAAAGAGCAAATGGCTTCTGTATTCTTGGATATCAAGGGGGCTTTTGATTCAGTATCTGTTGAAGTTCTTTCAGATAAACTCCACGCTTGTGGCTTTTCACCATTAATGAATTATTTTTTGTACAATTTGCTGTCAGAAAAACATATGAGCTTTTCCGATGGAACCTCTACAGTTTCCCGATTAAGCTACATGGGTCTCCCCCAGGGATCATGTTTAAGCCCTCTTTTGTATAATGTTTATGTCAAAGACATTGACAGTTGTCTAAGTGACAACTGTACGTTGAGACAACTTGCAGATGACGGCGTAGTGTCTGTCACGGGACCCAATGGGGTCGATCTGCAAGGACCCTTACAGGATACCTTGGACAATTTGTCTACTTGGGCTCTCGAGCTAGGTATCGAATTCTCTACGGAGAAAACTGAGTTGGTAGTTTTTTCTAGGAAGCATAACCCAGCACAACCGAAGCTTCAAATTTGGGGTACACCGATAACTCATTCCATGTCATTTAAATATCTTGGGGTCTGGTTCGATTCAAAGTGCACCTGGAGATCCCATATTGAGTATCTGAAGCGAAAATGCCAGCAAAGGATCAACTTTCTCTGCACAATTACCGGGACCTGGTGGGGAGCACACCCTTAAGATCTTCTAACATTGTACCGGACAACGATTTTGTCGGTTATGGAATACGGTAGTTTTTGCTTTCAGTCGGCGGCTCGGTCGCACATCATCAAACTGGAACGTATACAGTATCGGTGTCTTCGTATCACGTTAGGTTGCATGCACTCGACTCACACCATGAGTCTTGAAGTGCTGGCTGGCATGTTGCCACTCTCGGATCGGTTTACAGAGTTATCTCTCCGGCTCCTCACCAGGTGTGAAGTTATGAACCCCCAGGTGATCGAAAACTTTGAGAAGCTCCTTGAGTTGAATACTCAAACCCGCTTCATGACCTTTTACCATTTGTACATAACACAGGATGTCAGCCCTTCGCCGAACATTTCCAATCGTGTTTGCTTCTCCGATTTCGACAATTCGGTTCATTTTGATTTATCCATGAAGCAGGAGCTTCATGGAACCCCAGAGCATCATCGTCCTATGATTGCTCCGGTAATATTTGCTGCAAAGTTTGGCCAAGTTGATTCCACTAAATCGTTCTTCACTGACGGATCTTTGATAGATAAGTCAGCTGGCTTTGGTATATTTAATGAAATTTATAGCGCCAATCATAAACTTCAAGCTCCTTGTTCCGTATATGTCGCTGAATTAGCGGCAATACACTTTACGCTAGAAATTGTTGCCTCATTTGCACCGGATCAGTACTTCATTTTCACGGATAGTCTCAGTTCTATAGAGGCTATTCGCTCCTTGAGGCCGGTAAAGCACTCCTCGTAATTTCTCATGAAAATACAGGAGCTTCTAAGTGCTTTATCTTCGCGTTATTTTATCATCACCTTTGTATGGGTCCCCTCTCATTGTTCAATTTTGGGCAATGAGAGAGCGGACTCGCTTGCAAAGGTGGGCGCTATGGAAGGCGATATTTATGATCGACAAATCGCCTTCAATGCATTTTTTACTATTTTTCGTCAACAGTCACTCATCAGCTGGCAGTATAAATGGAGTAAAGGAGATTTGGGGCGATGGCAACATTCTATCATCCCAAAGGTGTCGACGAAATCTTGGTTTTTGGGGGATGGATGTGGGTCGAGACTTCATTCGTGTGATGTCTCGCCTCATGTCCAATCATTATTCTTTGAACGCTCATTTATACCGGGTTGGGCTGAGCGACAGCAATCTCTGTGAATGTGGACAAGTTTACCAGGACGCAGATCACATTATTTGGTCATGTGCTGAGCATCGTGGAGTCAGATCTGAGCTTTATGATTCCCTTCGGACTCGAGGTAAACAACCCAATGTACCAGTTCGAGATATTTTGGCTGTACGTGATCTGGAGTGTATGAAGCTCATTTATGTGTTTTTGACTAACATTAGCCTTAGATTGTAGTTTGTTTAACATGTATGTTTACTATAAGTTTTTTTTATCTGTGTTTGTGTGTTTTTGTTTCTTTCTCAAAAATGTCCAAGTCAAGAGAATACCATAAGTTGTATATTAATATGTTTTTTTTTTCAATTTGGAATTAAAAATACAAAAGTGTTTTGTAAACCATACTTGAAATTCACTCCCATCTTCCCATCCGTTAAATTGTTATTCCTATTAACCTCGAGACGGCCGCGAGTAATCGGTTCTATTCCCCTTACTCTAGTTTTAAGATAACTGATGTATATATATATATATATATATATATATATATATATATATATATATATATATATATATATATATATATATATATATATATATATATATATATATATATATATATATATATATATATATATATATATATATATATATATATATATATATATATATATATATATATATATATATATATATATATATATATATATATATATATATATATATATATATATATATATATATATATATATATATATATATATATATATATATATATATATATATATATATATATATATATATATATATATATATATATATATATATATATATATATATATATATATATATATATATATATATATATATATATATATATATATATATATATATATATATAGATATATATGAGAACTTGGCTCTGTAAATTTGTGCGTAATTTGTGCGATAATGATTTGTGATAAAATTATTCCGATTGCGCTGTTGCCGGGAGGGTATGTAAAAATTTAATTTTGATAACAGCTCTGCTGAATCAATGCGATGCGAAACTTTTGCAAACTCTCGACGTTTTTTTAGGGTTTACATGCTGATAAGCCTACAGCGAGCTTCATAGGGTGGGAGAGGTAATCTTTAGTAGAGCTTCGTTAGGAGAGGAAACGCTAATGCGTGTTCGTAATTTTTATAATAGCGACGATATAAGTCGTGTGTGCCCGGGAAAAAGGGATTATTTGATATCCAACAATGAAGAAGGTAGGATCTACATACAAAGAAGGTTAGTTTTATGCAATTTGCAAGAGGCGTACTCCATATTTAAAAATACTCATCCTGATATTAAGATTGGATTTTCGATGTTCGCCAGTAACCGTCCAAAACACTGCATTTTGGCAGGAACAAGTGGCACGCATACGGTGTGCGTTTGCATTTACCACCAAAACGTTAAATTGATTTTTAAAACACTCCAAAGTAAACAATTACTTCCAGATGGTGTTCAGTCCTACCATGATATGTTTTCAAAAATAATTTGTCAAAATCCAAATGAGCATTGCTGGCAGCAATGTTGCGAAAATTGTCCGGGAATGCAAATTTTGGCGGTAGAACTTATGACCATTCTTAATAACGGTCACGTTGAATCATTACAATTTAAACAATGGCGTCAAGCAGAAAGATGCAGTTTGGACTTAGTTGAAATGGACACACAAGAATTTATTGATACTTTTTTAGAAAAATTACTCAATTTATTGCCACATAACTTTACAGCTGAGCGACAGGCAAACTATTTAAAACACGTGAAAAACAATTTAAAAGCTACTGAGTGTATCATAATCTGTGATTTTTCGGAGAATTATTCATTCGTTGTGCAGGATGCAGTTCAAGGCTTTCATTGGGCAAACGCTCAATGTACTATTCACCCTTGTGCTATTTATTTTAAAGATGAAGAATCAAATGATTTGAAGTTTACCAGTTTTATTGCAATTGCTGATTTCACTAAACATAATCATGTCGCAGTGCGTCTTTTTTTGACTCAATGCATAGCGTTCATAAAAAGTAAGTTATCAGGTTTAGAGAAAATTTATTTCTTCTCAGATGGATCTGGAAGCCAATACAAAAATAAAATGACCGCTTTTAATTTGTGCAACATGCAAAAAGATTTTGGCATAGATGCCGAGTGGAATTTTTTCGCTACTTGTCATGGAAAGGGCCCTTGTGATGCTTTGGGAGGCGTATTGAAACGAAATGCTGCGAAAGCCAGTTTGCAAGATCATCACATAACAACGGCCGAAGAACTTTATTCATGGGCTATTTCTAAGCCAGACTCGAAAATACACTATCAATTTTTTTCGGAATCCGACTATAATAAAATGGAAAGAAAATTAAAAAATCGTTACACACGTGTGAAGCAAATTTCAGGGACTCAGTCATTCCATAGTTTTAAGCCTCAAAACGAAGAGTATATTATTGTGAAACAAAATTCATTTTCAACGGAAGAAAAATGTATAAAATTGTTATGAAAAAACTTAATAAATAAAAATAAATGTATAAAAGTGTTTTTCTTATTTTTTAACATGTTCATCATGTCGCGCGGCTTTAAAGTGTTTTTTTCTTGGAACTTACACTAAGCAAAAATATTTGAAATTTTAAAGCCTTATTTATTTGAAAAGGTAATCGTCAAAAAATAGCAATTGGTCTGTGTGGTTAACGGAAAGCCTTAAAGACTGATTCGAATGTTATACTAAGTTTGTAAGTAACTCATAGATTTCATTAGTCATAGGTTTGATTGGATGGAGACGCATGGTAATCTACCATGCATCTTCATCGTTTCTACAGGCGGGTGATGTATAAAATGAAGAGTAATGATTTATTAGTTAAAAAATTGTATCTCCAAAACGACACGCAGAACATCTCCAATTTTTTTATATGTTATGTAAAATTGAATGCTCTTTCATTTAAAAATACTAAAACAAGGAGTCGTTGAGGCCCCTCGCAGTCAAATTCAAGAAAAACTATTTGTTTTGTATTTTTTTCATACAAAAATTGATATATTCAAAGGTTTCGTATTTTTGCTTGGAAATTCAAAAAAATACCAATACAATGGTCAAAAATGACTAAAATCGGTTAAACGGTTTAGGAGTTATAAATTTTTGAAAATTGAAGATTTTGAAAAATCACGATTTTTTGGACCAGTCTAACGCAGAAAGGTCCAGTCTAATAACGAAATAAAAAAATACGGGTCTAATATTTTTCGATGTTGAACAATCCTACCGAATATTATAAAATTCTGAGAGATCGTATAACTTTTTTTCATGGAATTATATATATATATATATATATATATATATATATATATATATATATATATATATATATATATATATATATATATATATATATATATATATATATATATATATATATATATATATATATATATATATATATATATATATATATATATATATATATATATATATATATATATATATATATATATATATATATATATATATATATATATATATATATATATATATATATATATATATATATATATATATATATATATATATATATATATATATATATATATATATATATATATATATATATATATATATATATATATATATATATATATATATATATATATATATATATATATATATATATATATATATATATATATATATATATATATATATATATATATATATATATATATATATATATATATATATATATATATATATATATATATATATATATATATATATATATATATATATATATATATATATATATATATATATATATATATATATATATATATATATATATATATATATATAGATATATATGAGAACTTGGCTCTGTTAAGTTGATTCGATTGAGCCTGTACAAATAAATGATTTAAGAAAAACAAAATCATCTGATTCAGAGGTTCAAATTTAGCGTAATTTGTGCGATAATGATTTGTGATAAAATTATTCCGATTGCGCAGTTGCCGGGAGGGTATGTAAAAATTTAATTTTGATAACAGCTCTGCTGAATCAATGCGATGCGAAACTTTTGCAAACTCTCGACGTTTTTTTAGGGTTTACATGCTGATAAGCCTACAGCGAGCTTCATAGGGTGGGAGAGGTAATCTTTCCCAACCTAATTTACGTAATGCAAACAATAAAAACTGTTTTTGTACAGACTCTATGTGCTCTTCATGGATGACTGAAAAAGGTGACCAGATTACACTACAATATTCCAGTATTGACCTCACATAAGCAATGTATAATGTTTTAATTGTGTAAGGGTCGTTAAAACTATGACTAAAGCGTTTTATAAATGCCAGCATGTTATTAGCTCTGTTAATTATTGTATTATAATGGTCAATGAATGTTAGCTTAGAATCCAGCATAACTCCTAAATCACGAATTCTTGTGCACTTTCCTACAGACTGATTTCCTAGAGTGATCATAATGTCAGGCGTGTCTTGTTTTCTGCTAAATGCTATCGCATTACATTTTTGAACATTTAATTGTAAAAGGCTTTTGTTACACCAAGTATAGAAAATATGTATTTCTTCTTGAAATATCTTGTAATCTTCTTTGTTTCTTACTTCTAGGAAGAGCTTTATATCGTCGGCATATATTAAGACTTTTATCGTTTTAAGAATGAATGAAATATCGTTTACGAAAAGAATAAACAAAGAGGGCCTAGATGGGATCCTTGGGGGACATCTGAGGAGACTTGAATAGGTAACATTTGAGCCATTTGAGAAGACCTGGCTCAATACCCAGTTTTTGTAGTTTGAATAGTAGCATGGGAATGTCTATCCGATCAAATGCCTTACTGAAATCTGTATAGAGAGCTTCTACGTGGTTTCCGCTATCCATTGCAATCAACGTGTAGTTAACGAATTCTAGTAAATTTGTATTAGTTGAACGTCCTTTGTAGAACCCATGTTGATTGTTAGTAATCCTGTTTTTGATTTGATAGAACAGCTTTTCATTAACTATTGCTTCAAAAAGCTTAGGAATGCATGAAATAATGGCAATTCCACGGTAATTGCGTATGTCAAATTTTTTGCCGTTTTTAAATATTGGTACTTGGATTCCATGATTTGGGAAATATGCCAGATTCAAGCGAAATATTGAAAAGCCAAAACAATGGAGTTGTGAATTCTTACGCTAAGTTTTTCAAAAATACGGGTGGAATACCGTCAGGTCCACATCCTTTCGATACATCTAATTTATTCAATGCTTCTCTAATGTCTTGTACATTCACGCTGTTGACACTAACAACAACTAGCAAACGTTTTGATATTTTCCTCGTTTCTAAAAATCATTTGCCAATCTATTCTGCTTAGCCTATGCTTTATTTTTTCATAATTTGCTGAGTGGTATTGGAAGATCTCTTCGTACTCGCAGTCGTCGGGTCTTTTGTTTTCAAGTACAAATATAGATAACTCAATAGCTGTGTGAAACGCTTCATTTTTCCATAATGGAGTAACTGATTCGGTGACACAGAAGTCTTCATGAATATTTGTTGAAAGGAAATCTAAATAGCAATTTTGCCGATTTTTAACATTATTAATTTGATTGAGTCCTAAACTTGCACTTTTATCAAAAATAAGTGTTTCACTTTCTCCAACGATTGGAAGCAAGATGCTTTCATTTTCAATGCCTGGAAAAAAGTCAATAGTACGTTGATTAAAGTCTCCATATATGTGAAGTTTAACTTCTGGGGCAAGGTTGGACAAGATTTCTTCAGCAGTATTGAAAAAAATTTCATACACGTCTTTACGAGCATTGTTTGGAGGGAAATACACAGATGAAAATACGTGTGTTTCACCTGCGATATGCACCTTTACCCATACATGTTCAAATTCTTTACATTTCAACGTCACTACGTTGGAGGGGGTAATTGCCGTCTCAGTCAATTTGAACTCCGAAAGTATCACCATACTTTCGGAGTTCAAATTGACCGAGACGGCAATAACCCCCTCCTGACTTTTTTTCAGACATTTGCAAATTTCTGTCATTCCTATAAACATTATATCTGCTTCCAAAAACTTCTTCACTTCGTACACTATTATCCCAATTGGTTTCATTTGCCAAAATTATTGGGTAGGAACAACACAAAATTTTATTTGAGTTTCTTTCATCTTAGCCGGACTTCTCATTCGATTGAAATTTTGACAATATACCAAAAAATCTGTTCCTATCTGTGTTTGAGGTGAAGTAGTTTGTTGGATCGTGTCAGTCAAATTTGTATAACTAAAACTATTTACCTCTCCTTGATTCTGCGAGATCTTCTTCTTCCTCCAAAGGGTTCGTCAATTCCGTGGAAAACTCAAAGGCCTGTTTGCACATGTTGCGCACGATGTAACTGAGGAGCTCCTCGCATCCATTCAAATCTGTTTCGTTTGTAGCGTTCTTTGTTTTGTTTTTTTTTCGCTTCCTAGCCTTTTCAACCAATTTCTGCTGAACAAAGCGGCGCGATTTTCGTGCATCGTAATCGGTCCAGTCGGGTTTCCACACCTTCCTTGTACCTAACAACCGCCAGCCTGAATCATCTTTGTTGTTATTTTCATTTAGTTCTATTGTTAGGCTAGGATGTGAGTCAAGCGACGCATGCGGAGTATTTTGTGCAACCTGGAAATTAGCTGATATTGCCTTCAGCTCATTAAATATATCGGACTCCAACATTGGATTGTTGAGCACAGGAGAAGTTATTTAGATATATTAGCTGCCATAGTTTCTAGCAACTTGTTGACATTTTTGTTGGATTTCTGCATCGCTATATCGAGCACCGACGTAAGGTGGTTTTTAATTGTAGAAATGGATCCGCTGTTTTTCACCATCAGCTCTTTTTTTATTTCGGCTGACCCTCGATGCGGTCGATAGCTTCATGCATAATTTCAACTTTATTTTCGTGCTGTGATCGATGAATGACCTCCGTGTTTTTGTCCAAGTTTTTAGTAAGCGCTGCCAGTTCACATGATATTATTTTAAAATCGAAGTTTAGGGCTATGAGCGTTTGACAGGAACTACAATAGGGCAGCACATACTTATTTATTTGCGTCAATCCATTGTAGACCAGTTTTGCTTTACAAATAGTACTTAATGTCTAATTTGTTATATCTAACCGCGAAAAGAAAATTTTCCTAACTTTTTTTTTATTCATTGTCACATCTATTATATCGCAATACTTATTATAACAGGACATCATTCTATGTAAAGGCTCATTCTTTGCATAGTTTGTTCTTTGACTGTTTATATAAAACAATTGTCTATTTCTTAGGAAGCGAGAGGGAGCATAGAAATTAAGATTTTCTAAAATCTCTTGTGTGTTTATTCTTTGCATAATAACATCATTCAGGAAAGCTATCATTGCAAATTCTTTTCTCTTTTTAAGCCCATCTAAACTAATCAACATACATCGTGACTCATAAGACGGCATAGGTAAAGTCGTCCAACCTAACTTTCGCAGGGCAAATAACAAAAATTGTTTTTGAACTGACTCTATACGGCTTACATGTGTATCTTGATATGGAGACCAGACTATGCTACAATATTCAAGAAGGGGTCTCACATATGTTATATACAGCGTTTTGATTGTGTATGGATCATTGAAGTTCAAGCTGAACCTTTTGATAAACCCGAGCATGTTGCTTGCTTTATAAATGATATTATTGTAATGTTCAGCAAAAGTTAATTTAGAATCGAGTATAACACCTAAGTCTCTAATTTGACTGCATCTTTCTACAGTTTTCTGACCAAGAGTAATAGCTTTTTGCAATATTGTGTGTTTTCTGGTAAACGAAATGGAATTGCATTTTTTTACATTAAGTTCTAACAGATTTTTCTTACACCAAATGTAAAAATTGTCAATTTCGTGTTGAAATAATTCAAGGTCGGATGTATCACATATCTCCATGAAAAGTTTCATGTCGTCTGCATATATTGAAACACGAAGGAAACTCAAAATGTGTTCTATATCATTAATAAATAAAATAAATAATAATGGACCAAGATGAGACCCTTGTGGCACGCCCGAAGTGACGTTCACAATTGTTGAACGTTTTCCCTCAAATCTTACTCTTTGCGTTCTCTGAATCAAGTAAGACTCAATCCATTTTAGTAGCCCAGGATTGAATCCCAACTTGGATAATTTAAAAAGCAACAGTGGAATATCAACTCTGTCAAATGCTTTACTAAAATCGGTATGTAGCGCTTCAACACAATTTCCTTTATCCATTACGTTCAAAGAAAAAGTAACAAATTGTATCAAATTAGTGGCTGTTGACCGTCCTTTAACAAAACCATGCTGTTTATTAGAAATTAAAGTCTTCACCTGCGAAAATATATTATCATTTATGATAGATTCAAAAAGTTTCGGGATGCTTGATAATATAGCAACCCCACGATAATTTTTAATATCAGATTTTTTTCCACTTTTAAAAATTGGGATCAAAAAAGATTCCTTCCAAACAGCAGGAAGAACGCTGGACTCCAATGATGAATTAAACAACCAAAATAAAGGTTTAACTGTCTCCTTTGAAAGAGATTTTAAAAATATAGGTGGTAAGCCGTCTGGTCCAGCACCCTTCGTAGCATCCAAAGAGCATGTAAGATTTCCCTGACAGATAAATTATCAACTGAAATGTCCGTCATTGGCTCGAGGAGGTATGAGAAATACTGCAAGTCACGCTCATTATCGTCATGAGAATTATAGATGTCCTGGAAGAAATCAGCGAATAAGTTGCTAATGTCATTTGTTGTGTTACCGGACCTGTTGTCTAAATGCATTTTTGACGGAAAGTTCTTAGACTTACGTTTTTCTTTAACATAGCTAAAAAAAGATTTAGGGTCTGACTTAATATTATTCTCAACCCGGGTGTTATGCTCTTCATATGCATTTTTTAATTCTAAACTCAGTTGATCGCATATGGCCAGATAAATCGAAAGGTTTTCATCAGTTTTATTTCTTTTGTATGCTTTATGAGCTTTTTGTTTCCTATTTTTGAGATTAGTAACCAGTCTATTATACCATACTGGAGATTTGAGACTAGATTTTCTCTTTTGTTTCATAGGCACTGCTTGTTCTAAAATATCATACACAATTTGGTAGAACGCATCCACTGCTTGACCTACATCATGATCACGTAATAAAGTTTGCCAGTCAATACAATTCAATTTTTCTTTGATAAGTACATAATTAGCCCTACTGAAATCATAGTATGGTTCGGACAAATTATTATCCATCAATGTGGTTTTGTCGTGCACGAATATGGAGTATTCGATTGCAGTGTGGAACACTTCATTTTTCCAAAGAGGAGTAGGTGACTCTGATACACAAAAGTCTTCGATCATATTAGTGAACATCAAATCTAAGTAGCAATTGTTCTGATTTTTCACGTGATTTACTTGATTGAGCCCGATTTCAGAACTTTTGTCAAATAGAGTACGGAGCGTTTCATTTTCCCCTGCAATCGGTATCAAAAGGGACTCATTTTCATTGTCAATAATAAAATTGGCTGCCCTCTGGTTAAAATCACCGTAAATGTGAACATTTGTTTCGGGCTCAAACTTTGAAATTATACTACCGGCAATACTAAAAAATAGTTCAAAAGAATCTTTTCTCGCATATTCTGGAGGAAAATATACTGCTACAAAAATATGAACTTGTTCTCCAATAAGACATTTGACCCAAACATGGTCAAATTCTTTACATTTGCAAGATTCATACGACTACACATCAATTTTTTATCCTCATGCCTTGTCTTCCGTAGAGAGTTGCTTAGATAAGATACTCCCACGCAGGCAGCATGGAACATACGATCACATCCGATGCAGGTCCACATCATCGACTCGCCGGTAGAGTCTAGTAAGCAAATTTCACAGCTCATTTCGAAACAAACGCACGCAATAAAAAAAATCGAAAAGTTTGCCAAAAATAAACGTGAAGCGCACGCGGTTAGGACGGAAATAAAAACGCGTCCACTCTGATTGACGACTGAAATTGAAAAAGACAGTAGAGCTTCTAATTGGGGGCTCAATGAAATCGCAGTACCCTGGGCTGTTACCCTTGTACTTGTCTCCACGGTAGTGAGCGGCCGAGGTTCAGAAACTCCCCGAGCACTGAATAAATTTCCCAATACCCCTTCTTCCCTATCATCACGACCTCCATTTTTCAGCACCCTAGGCTCAGTATAATAGTACTTTGTCAAAAGCTTCACCACATCAATAAGCATTGCACTCAAAAAGCGCTGTGTTTCACCCTCTGCCTGTTTATGAAGAAGAAGAATCCGATGGCCGAAGTGTCATAGTTTTGCTTGACCCCTTTCCTAAGATTTTTGTCGTTTAGTTCAAAACCTTCAAACCTTGCAAAATTGAATCTCCTCCCAATCAATATCAACAATAAGTTCAATTGATTTTTAGTCTTCTTTCTCAACCTTCACATGGTCGCGGAGACTTCTTCGCCTTCGTGAGTAAGTCGGATCCTCTCTTATTATAATCGATCGAATGTTGAGCTCAAAATCCAATTCGTCGTGCGATAAATGGTCCACCCTCAAGCTATGGTACCACTCTAAAATTTTCTCGACTGCGTATGTGAATTCACTATTCACTTCCGCCATATTTAACACAGCATTCAAATTTTTTTTTTTAATCAGTTCGTTTATTTGTTAGGCTCAAGCGCGTGTAACACTTTACGGAGCCGATATTCAATATTGTTATTTACAATGTATAATTTTTCAATTTTAGTAAAATGGGGTGCCAATTAAGGAGTGTATCGAATATAAGCTATCCACATACATTTGCGTTGTACGCATGTATTTGTGATGGTTTTTTTATGCTCTGAACACTGCATGCTGTGCGTTTGACTGTCAGCTTTCTTTTGTTTACTTGTTTGTGCGGTTCAAATTCTGCGTTTTCAAAATGTCGCGTATTGAAAAGGAAGTAAAAATTAAGGTTCTGGACACATGGCTAAGTGAGAAGGGTATTACTATGCGAAAATTGGCGAAGCGGTTTGGAATTCATCATGCGAGTGTTAAAACCATCATTAATAAGTTTGGGGAACACTATTCTTTGGATGAGCTACCAGGAAGAGGCAGAAAACCCGGTTCTTCCAACCCGAAACTGGAGCAGAAAGTGGGATCTCTAATCATGAAGAACAAATCAATGTCAATACGTGATTTGGCCAAAAAAGCAGGAACGAGTGTCGGAATGATCCAGCGTATCAAGAGGCGAAACCACCTGAAGACCTACAAGAAGCATAAAATCTCGAAACAAAGTGCAGAACAGAAGAAGCGAGCAGCAACAAGGGCCCGGAAATTGTATTCGCGTCTTTTGCAGCGTCCGGATGCATGCGTTTTGATGGACGATGAGACCTATGTAAAGGAGGACTCAAAAACCCTTCCAGGTCCACAATACTTTACTGCCGTCGTTGGGGAGGATGTGAGCGATGCGGACAGGTCGATTCAAGTGGAGAAATTCGGTCGAAAGGTACTGGTATGGCAAGCAATATGTTCCCGTGGTTTGAAGTCAACCATTTTTTACACTACCGGAACTATAAATGCGGAAATCTATCGATCTGAGTGTCTCCAGAAGAGATTGTTGCGTTTATATAAGAAGCATAGTACACCTCCACTGTTTTGGCTGGATTTAGCGTCGGCTCACTATGCCAAAACCACTCTCAATTGGCTTGCGGAAAAGGGTATAGATTTCGTTGAGAAAAATATCAATCCACCAAATTGCCCTCAGCTTCGACCCATCGAACGTTACTGGGCAATCGTGGAGAGGGTCTTCAAGAAGACTGGGAACATGCAGGAGTTCAAAAAAATTTGGGCTCAAGTGTCCAAAAAATGCGATGCAACACTTGTCCGGAACTTGATGAAGAGCATTCGATCCAAAGTTCGAAAATTCGTGAAGGAATAACCTAAATTTCATCCGGTCTTCATTATGTTCAAGTTTAACCTCGTACAATAAAGGATCAATTTTTTGTATGAATAAAATATCGGTTTTCAACATAATTTGAAAGAAAGTTTGTGGATAGCTTATTTTCGATACACTCCTTACTCGTGACTAGCTCGAGGTTAATGGGTCACATTATCGTTTGGAAGGGGCTAGGCAGGTAACTTATTGAAAGTATTGTTTGCTGCTCATGGTTGCGACATCTACCAAATCCACGGTCCCTGTAGTCCCTTTCAGGAACTAAGCCGCAGATGGGTGACCACTGCTTGCTGGACAGGTACAAGTAGCACGGAAACAAAAGGATAGTATAACTGGGATACCATGGCAAGAAATTAACTAGACTGGATGGGAGGGGGTGATGACATTACACTCTTAGATCAGACAAACAAAGGTAGAGGGGTTCAGCTTTACCTTGAGGGATCCTGATAGCTCAGCAGTGGAAATTTGGTTGCCCATGCAAACCCCGACATCGTTGGATAAACGAACTAAAAAAGGTGTTGCGGGTTCCGGTAGCTGGTAGAGCAAAACTACCAAAAAAGAACTAAACGCAAAACATCGGGCAATGTGCACCTACAAATCAAAAACGTACCCAATGATATTAACAACTTATATTCAACATAATTGTGTCCTCACCTCCTCATTTTCCTCTCCTCTTCCTTCTGTGCCTTCTTAATTTTCTTCTTCTCTACTTCTTTCACTTTTCTCTAAGCGCTTTCTGTAAAAGTGCAAAATAGTAATGCCTGTTGACCGCACACCGAAAAAGTCCGCCATGGATCCAGAGCAGTTGCAGTTGCTCATCCATCAGCGTGGACAAATTAAAGGGAAGGTGACAAAGATAGCCAATGTCCTTGAGAAGGCTGAAGACGATCCATCGCTTATCAGTGCGACGCTCCTGGAAGTGTACGGTCAAAAGTTGGAGCGCCATTATACAGAGTACACCGAAGCCCATTGTGAAGTAATTGGTGTGATTCCAATGGCACAAATCGAGGAGCAAGACAACAAGTTGGACGAGTTTGATGTTTTGCACACGGAGGTGCTCGACCGGCTGGAACGCTTGAAGGAGTATTTTTCCAAACCTACACCGTCGTCCACTGCAAGTGGAGGAGCAGTGGTTATGCAACATCATCCTCTCAAAGTGCCAATACCTTCTTTCGATGGCCGGTTGGAGAACTGGCCCAAGTTTACGGCCATGTTCGAAGACTTGGTGGTGAAGAGTGGTGATTCTGATGCCGTCAAGCTCCATTATCTTGACAAGGCTTTGGTGAGTGACGCGGCTGCTCTTATCGATGCCAAGATGATTCAAGACAACAACTACAGTCAAGTTTGGAAGCAATTGAGAGACCAGTTCGAAAACCAGCGTGTCATCGTGGACAATCACATCGATGGACTAATCCAGCTGAAGTCGATGACGAAGGGCAGCTATAGGAACCTCTTAGGGAGTTGACGAAATCCTGCGAGCGTCATGTTGCAGCACTTGAGTACCAAGGCCTGGTAGTGGATAAGCTATCCGGCATCATCATCACTAAGTTGTTGACCTCTCGTTTGGACGATCACACGTTGCAGTTGTGGGAGCGGAAACAGAAACATGGTGAGCTACCTAAGTACGATGATACAATGCTGTTTCTAAAAGGTGAGTGCCAAATCCTTGAACGCTTCCAAAATTTTCGTCACCCTACGGTGCCGAATGAGCCTCAGTCCAAACATTCGAAACCTGTGAATCAGAAAGTTCATACTGTCACGTCCTCTTATACTGATATTAATTGCAAGATTTGCGATGAAAGCCACCGTCATTTTGAGTGTCCTCTGTTTGCCAAAATGTCTATCCCCAGAACGTATAACCAAGGTGAAACAGTTGAGAATTTGCTTCAACTGCCTCCGACCGGGCCACTGTGCCAAGGATTGTTCTTCTAAGCGAAATTGTTCG
This sequence comes from Aedes koreicus, assembly GCA_024533555.2. Classification (NCBI taxonomy): domain Eukaryota; kingdom Metazoa; phylum Arthropoda; class Insecta; order Diptera; family Culicidae; genus Aedes; species Aedes koreicus. The sequence goes on from JAHHFK020000358.1 coordinate 308,257, forward strand.
ACATGCCACAAGCGGCACCATTCCCTCCTCCATGAAGAATTGCCTGCGAAAAAACCTGAGACCGAAACACCCCTTGTTACGAATAATTCGTCTAATGTTGCTGCCGAACCTCTTGCACTTTCTAACGTTTTTCCGTCGACCAGTACGAATTCGTCCTGTTCCTGCAATCATTCGCAAACAGCGAAAACCGTGATGTTGTTGACTGCTATCGTGAATATTGAGAGTGCTGATGGTCAACTGATTCCTTGCCGAGCTATGCTACATAGTGGTTCCCAAGTTTGTTTCGTGTCTGAGTTTATCGCCAACCGTTTGATGAATCCCCGCGAGCCGACAAACGTGCCGATTACCGGCATAGGTGGAGCAAGAGTTTATGCGAAAGAGAAACTGTGTGTTACGATTCAATCCAGATCTTCCGATTTTTCTATCGACATGGAATGCCTTGTGGTTCCAAAAGGAACCGGTATCATCCCATCCGTTAAATTTGATGTTTCTTCTTGGCCGATCCCTGCTGGAGTTCAATTGGCGGACCCTACATTCCACGTGCCGGATAAAATCGACATGCTGATTGGTGCCTCGAAGATTTTTGCTTTGTTGAAGACTGGTCAGATTCACCTGGGCGATGGTTTTCCCGAGCTACATGATACCCACCTGGGTTGGGTTTTCTCCGGAAAAGTCAACGACGATGTTGCTAAACCAGTTTTTGCTCATCCTGCTGCCGTAAGTGAGATAATGCGCCGATTCTGGGAAGTTGAGGATCTTTCGCAGTCTACGGAAGAGAACACGGAGGTAGATGAATGCGAGCAGCATTTTCGTTCTACACATCAGCGGATGTCAATCGGACGGTACATGGTTTCACTCCCTTTCCGAAAGGATACCGAATTCCTGGTGAACCGTTCTGCTGCTCTCCGTTGTTTCTTGATGCTCGAGAGACGATTGAAAAGAGATCCCATCTTAAAACAACTGTATTCCGAGTTTGTTGCTGAATACGAAGCATTGGGTCATTGCAAGGAGATCGATGAATCCAATGATAGCAATTCCCAAGGATGCTACTATTTGCCACACCATGCGGTGCTGAGGCCAACCAGTTTGACGACAAAGCTGAGGGTGGTGTTCGATGCCTTCGCAAAGTCCAGACCATCGTATAAGTCACTTAATGAAATGCTACAAGTTGGAGGTATGGTCCAAAGCGATTTGTTCACTGTTTTTCTACGGTCGGCTAGCTACGAAACGGAATCGCGAGATCTGCTGCCAGACGAAGAACTGCCTGAGATAAAATCGGTAGCTTTTATTTTGGCTATCGCGTACAATGTTGACAATCTTCCCGTTTTCACTAAGTTAAGCTCTTTTGGCAAGCTGCAAAGAGTAATCGCCTATGTAAAGCGTTTCACTTCAAACTGCAAGATCAAGGATCCGAGTGTACGTAACCTAAAGTGTCACATAACGGTTCCCGAGCTACAGCAATCGATGGAAGTCATCATAAAGGCAGTGCAACACGATGTTTTGGGGGACGAAATAAGACGCATCGAGAACAATGAGCCGTGTAAGAAGATTTCTTCGTTAAACCCTGTTTACGTGGACGGTTTGTTGAGAGTGGGTGGAAGGTTACTCAACTCGCCAATACTGACTAGGACCAAACACCTGTACATTTTACCAAGGCACCCTATTGTCGATCCTTTAGTAAGAGCATACCATTTGGAGAATCTGAACGTTGGACCGTCGAGTTTGCTAGTGATAATTCGGGGACGTTTTTGGCGTACGGAAGGAAGATCTGCAGTAAGAAAAATCACAAGAAGTAGCGTAACCTGTTTCCATGCCAAACCAACAAAGGCCAGTCAACTTATGGGTAATCTGCCATCTTGCCGTGTGACTCCTGCTCATCCGTTCGAAGTGACTGGTGTGGATTATGCAGGCCCAGTGTTTGTCAAACAAGGACGAAGGAAACCTATCATCGAAAGGGCGTATATCGCTGTATTTGTGTGCATGGTGACACGAGCCGTGCACTTGGAGCTAGTTTCGGACATGACAACAGAGGCGTTTATTGCAGCATTGCAAAGGTTCACTAGCAGAAGGGGAGTGCCTCGAGAACTTTATTCTGATAATGGCTCAAACTTCAGAGGTACAAAAACGGAGTTGAGCGATCTTTACAAATTGTTTCGGTCTCAATCTGCCATCGCTAAAATCGAGAATTTTTGTCTGCCAAAGGAAATCGCTTGGTACTTTATTCCACCTGAGGCACCTAACTTCGGCGGCCTATGGGAGGCAGCCGTTAAAAGTGCCAAATTTCATTTGAAACGCACCTTGAAAGACACAAAATTGGCTTTTGAGGAATATGTGACAGTATAGACACGGGTTGAGGCTATATTGAATTCCCGGCCACTTTATGCTACCTCACCCGATGTCGACGATCCCGAAATACTTACCCCCGGTCATTTTTTGATTCGACGCCCACTTACTGCCATAACTAAGCCAAGTTATCAAGACGTTTCTACGAACCGTCTTAGCCGTTGGCAGTTTTTGCAACGACTGCGGGGAAACTTCTGGAAAAATTGGAAAAACGATTATTTGCTAACCTTGCAACAACGAGCATGAGCATGATTGACCACCCGAGGTTGCTACTCCGTTGTTGCAAGAGCAGCTGTTATTACACAGAGAACCAACAGATGATACTTGGGACTAACATACATCTTCAATGTGTAAAAACTGGTGATCCCAAACTAAGGCAATACCGGCGCCGACCTCGCCCGAATGCAGGTCAAGTAGGGAATGGGTAGGAAAATGTTGGCATGATACTCGCTTTATTGGAAGCCACGGAATCCACTGCACTTCCACGAGAAATCACTGGGATTTTGGATAACAGGATTGGGTGGCAGCAGGGTTCGTTTTCGTTAACGATAAACTGTCAAGTGTAATCAATGCCGATTTCCGATTTGAACCGATTTAAACCAACAGTAAGGATGCTTTTGGGGCCACTCACAAAGTGTGATTGTGGTTTTTTCATTTGGGAAAACAAGAGGATTTTAAATAATGCTGAAAAGCCGATTTTAACCGGTTTAAACCAACAGTAAGGATGCTATTGGGGCCACTCCCAAAGTGTGATTGTGGTTTTTCATTGAGAAAACAAAGTGGTTTTTAATAATGCTGAAAAGCCGATATTGTCCGGTTCAAACCAACAGTAAGGATGCTATTGGGGCCACTCACAGAGTGTGATAGTGGTATTCCATTAGGAAAACAAGGTAATTCATCTCAACACTCCGTCCGAACTGGTCCGATCTACACCAACAGTACGGATGCCGCCTGAGTCTCTTACAAAATGGGACAGTGGTTTATTTGTGCCAGGATAGGGCCCGACGAGCACGGCGAACGAATAATTTGGATCCCAATAAATTATGTACCTCACCACCGACCGATCTTACCCGGCGAACCACGACTTCTGATGATCAACTGATCACTCGCGCAACGAACAATAGACAACCGAAACAATAGACAAAACGCTACGCTCGACAGCAAAATATTGCGGAACAAAGTATCGACACAACCGATTCAACCGATTCAACCGATGGTCGGCGCAAACCTATTAAAAATTAATTTTATTAATATAGATACAATGGATAACAATAACCTGTCTTGCTCCACGTCCTTGAGAGGACTTACCACATCACGAATCGCCTGTACCCAACTCCGGATGTGTCCGTTTTGAGAAATAGAGAAATACCAGACACCGTCCTCAAAACTTGGTAGAAACAAACCATTTCAAGCTGAACTATGCATCAGGTCCCGAACAACACTGAGAGACTCTCCCCGTCAACCGTCTCTTTCATCAACAGCTTATCTATCAAACGATTTGCTGATGTTTTTGACATATTGGATCCTTAATTACACCTTATATTATTGTTCTGTGCGTTGAAAATACTTGAACATGTTTTTACACAGCCGTAGGAACACAAAGAGAAAGTCGATGAAGAGAGCCTCCCAATGCCACTCAGGACCCAATGCGTTGTTCAGCTTGATTTGTTGCCACATTAATCCGATCCGGCATGGGCTCGAAAACGATGCAATCCGCCATGAACGATGCACTTTTCTCCCATGATCCGATCATTGGGAGGAAACCGATCTTCAGCGACGTGCACTCACCTGCACCGTACTCGTCCGGCAGCGCATGAATCAACGGTGCGGGAACCTTTGCTTGTACTTATAACTGACTATTTCGTTTCCGCCCAAAAACAGGCCCGTACCGGACACATCACGGTGCAAAGAGAACACTTCTTCATGCTTATAAAGCCAGCTGGAAACATGAGACTTCCGCTAGGTTTCTTTCACATATTTTTAACCGAAAAGGAGACAAATTTCTGAGAAAAGGAAAACAAAAAATGTTCTCCCAATTCTTTGAATTAAGCAAGGATTGAGCGTAAAGCTATACTACTGGCTCATCAAAGCCTATTGCAAAAAGGAATATATCTCGAGAACTTCTCCAAACAGACGCACCTGATCCTGCAAACAAAGAGGGGTAGTAAGATTCGAACGCAAATCTCTCAAGATCCTCCGCACCCTCCCGGAAAATAGCATCACAATCATGTTAGGGAAATGTTATTCCTTGTGTAGGTGGCCCTAGTTTACATGAAAGTGCTAAGGGTTTCAAGAATCCAAGGATTGAATCCCACGTCCCCTCCTCGTCCACAAAAGCAGACACGTCCGACCCAAAAATTACTCGAGATTTTAGTAAATATCCCGCGAAGCGAGGAAAAAAACGCAATGCGTATTCATGGCAACGATGGAAAAATAATGAAGTAATGGGTAGGAATATTTAATATAATGCCAAACACTTAATGAACGTTTACTTATCTTGATGACGTTTCGTTGGTCCTCATCCTGTTTCGGAATTGTATGGAAATCCGACCGTACAAAGTCTACCAGCATCATGATTCTGACTCCCATGCCAAAAAAGATACATCTCTAGTGCTGCTGAAAATGTGTTACAGGCACTTCATGCGGAAACAGTAGCACAACTCTTCGTTTTTGAAAAACAAACTGCACTTGAGAAATATGCCCCACGGCAACTCGAACACAACGCGAAACGTAGATTTTACAAATTTATTACACCGCGACATTCTGATGCTAAATGAGCTAGACTACTCGAACAGCAATCGGAGCACTGCCACCACTCTCATTGCTGAATATTTGCTAACCTTGCAACAACGGACTAAAAACCAAATTAGGAAGCTCAACTTAAGGCAAGGGATGATTGTGCTGCTCGAAGACCAAAACTTGCCATCAATGAGCTGGAAGTTGGGACGCATCGTTCGAATCTATCCGGGATCCGACGAACTGGTTCGTACAGTTGACGTTGAAGTAGGTTGTGTACAAACGACCAGCAACGAGAATCGCAATCCTACCTATCGAGGACAACCTTCATTTGTTAGATCAACGTTCCGAGAATTCTTATCAGCCCGGGGGTGAAACGCGAACGACAACAGTGCAGCAGCCATTAGCAACCACGTGATCGATTAGTGATTCTTCATCATGCACTGGCGCAGTTAGCGGTAGGTAGCGACTCACGTGATTGACATTTTTTCATCGTGCATGCTTTCCATGCGTGCTGCAACCAATAACCGACAACCGGACAGCCGGTTCCAACGCAATAAATTTAAGTATAAAAGTGTTTTTGTCAGTTTATTTTCGTTATTCAAAGTGTAAAGGTTCCTTTAACCATCCTTCTAGCCGAGTAATCATAGCAGCAGTCCACCCGAGAAGGAGCGATCCAGTCCTGCCGGTATTTACAGTCTGCCGGCAATCGAGTTGTTGCTTTGACGGACTTGTGGAACCCAATCCGCCCTTGTCAGGGCAAGAGAGTTAATTCGCTTTCCACAAGTGCCAGAGAAGAACACTCACCCACCCCGACGGCTACCTGCTTGAGCGACACCATCTCCTTTCCTGACGTGTCAGGACGTGTTCGTTTTTGTCGCAAGCGTGCAGGGAAGCAATTGCGTTCATCTTTTGGCGAGCGGATCGGCCCCGACACTACCTGCGAACTGAAATTGGCAAAACAAAAAGAGGCCCTGTGGCAATCCACCGGAATCAGAATTCGGTTCTCTTCCTCTTCTCTGTTGATTAGATTTCGTCACTCTGGACGGTTCGATTACCTCAACCTTCGTGAATAGCTCGGATGAGGTTGCGGCCAACAAGGTGCTGTTCACGGAAAGTTCACATTGAGGTTAGAGTCCTTGGCATTAAGGGATCTTAACTGACTCACCTTCCCAGTGGGGCTCGGTAGCACTCCACTACACGGAATAATCACCACTGATCTACGTTGTGATCAGGGATTTCACCGTTCGGTACAGTTCCGATTGCGATCGACCAGTTCTGGTACTGCTACGCGTTCTCGTCTAGGGTGAGCAAGGTAATAAATGGAGATTAGCTGCCGAATCACGATTTGTACCGCGCTTTGTTACCTTTCTCCGCGGTCCTGTGAAGTGAACAATTCACTCACTCGCCACCAGCCTGATGATGGGATGATGAAAGCCACTGGAGACACGCGCCACTTATACCGGTTGAGCCCTTGCAATCCCACGCGGACCGGCGTCCCTTGTTCCAAAATGGCGTTTTCTCTACCCTTATTCACCACCGCACCAGTTATTAGCTTTTTCATTTCGCGTTTCAACGACGTGCGTGCTTACCGAACGAGTTACGGGTTTGGACTGTTATCCTCGAAGACAGTCAAACGTTCGCTTGCCTCTCCGTCGACAGCTTGCAACTGTGTTGGTGCGACCCGAGCTAGCAAACTTTAGGCATACAAGACTGACAGCATTTTCCTCGTTTCTCTTGCTTCGTTTGTAGTTTAGTGTGAGAGCGTGTCTATCTTCGAGCCGCTGCTCGGCAGCTGGTGTGGTTGTTCTTTACCTAAATTAGCCTGTGCAGCTGTGCAATGCTTATATGCTTCGATTCCTAGCTCTTCAACTCTCGACAAACTGTTGAGGGTCGTTCTTACATTGCTGTACGAGGAAAGAGTGTGCGTGATGATGACTGACCAGATTACGGACGGTATGAAGAACAACTCTGCAGGGGTGTTCAATGTGCAACTCGTGGACCATTTAATTTCTAACAACTTTCGGGTATTTACAATGTTTGTTTGTCGCTCAACTTTCCTTATTCAGTAATCTTCTACCTCAAAACAAACTAAACGTAACAAAGGGGCTAACATGCATAGTTCTTCATTTCCCTAAATCTAACATGTATTTCACATAACTTAAACTTAGAACGAAAACACTTTAAAAAATGGTCATGGGTCTCCTGCCCGTGGTATACCGTGGCCTGGATGAGGTGGACTGATCATTGCTCGCAATGATCACTGTAAATAGGTCAGTCCGTCGTCGATGCGATGTTATCAGTCGGCTTCTGAGAACGAGTGATACTCTCACCGCTGTTATCTCTTGCTGGATACTATATCGGTCATCCTTATCACTCCCCTTGATTGATGGCAATCGATGACGATGATGATGGCGAGATAATGGTTGATGATGCCTGCTGATGCTGCGTAGTGAGAGGGAGTAATCGGATGCTCAGAGGGAGATGATTTTATCGGTGTGTGGAATCTTGACTGATCGTGGCTTGAGAATGACAGGGTTGTAATTGGATGGATCGTCATACTTATCTACATCCTCACCCACCCTGGAATTCGTCGAATTCCTGAAAATAGAAAGCAAATCCTCTTCGACGGGATAGGAGGGTGGAAAGGGAAAGATGACTCTAATTTGAGGTGGCTATGTCCTTCGGCTTAGTTTTTTCATCTTCTTCGGGAAGCGGCACGATACATAGATTTTCGACCGGTCTAGTTAGAAACCCTGTTGCTGTTTTAAGAGTCACAACTCTGACTACTCCGTCTGTGCCCGGGTAAATTTTACTAATTCTCCCCATTTTCCATTTCGTGGGGGACTGGTTGTCGTCCTTTATGACTACTAGCCTGCCTACGTCAATTTGAGCAGGTGGCTGCCACCTTTTAGTCCTCGCTTGCAGCTGACAGAGGTATTCCCTGCGCCATCTCTTCCAGAAATCTTGAAGTCTCCTTTGCGTACGCTGTAGAGAATCCAAGCGGTTGATTGGTAGCTCTCCGAAGTCTGGCTCGGGAATTGACTGAAGAGATGAGCCGATCAGAAAGTGTGCGGGTGTCAGTGGCTCTAAGTCATTGGGGTCAGGCGTGAGAGGGCGAGAGTTGAGGCAGGCTTCTACCTGCGTTAGCAAAGTGCTGAAGTCTTCTGGAGATACTGGTGTTTCTCCTATTACTTTCAGCAAGTGGTGTTTAGAAGAACGGACGGCTGCCTCCCACAAACCTCCAAAATGAGGAGCACTCAGTGGGATAAAATGCCACTGAATGCCATCCTTGGCACACTCCTTGGAAATAGTGTCATGATGATCACGGCTCTTTAGCAGTTTTAGCAGTTCTTGCAATTTATTCCGGGCGCCCACGAAATTGGTGCCATTGTCGGAATAAATATTTGTACACCTACCTCTCCGTGACACAAATCGCCGTAGAGCCTGGAGGAATCGGTCAGTAGATAGGTCAGACACGAGTTCCAAATGAACTGAGGGTGTGAAAATTGATACTTTGTTGACATTTCTATTTCAAATACGCAATGTGAGTACTCCAAGTGCATTTCGAATCAAACATGACTCCAAGGTATTTGAAGGTCAAAGATTGGGTAATGTCTCTTCCCAACAGCTTGAGACGCAGTTGGGCAGGGAACCGCTTTTTAGTAAACACTACCAATTCGGTTTTATGCGGTGAAAACTCGATCCCCAAATGTCTGGCCCAGATGGACAGATTATCTAGGGAATTTTGCAATGGTCTTTGCAAGATTTCCGCACGTGGACCTCTAAAGGAGATCACAGCATCGTCTGCAAGTTGTCTTAGCGTGCATCTATTTTCCAAGCATTTATCAATATCTTTAACATAAAAATTATAAAGCAAGGGACATAAACATGAGCCTTGGGGTAAGCCCATGTAGCTAATTCTGGAAGTTGTCAGTTGACCTAGATTACAGGTCATTTGTTTTTCTGACCGTAAATTATACAAAAAAATATTTAAAGTTCCTGGTAAACCACTACTGTGCAGACTATCTGCCAGTATATCTATGGAAACTTAATCAAATGCGCCCTTGATATCCAGATATACTGAAGCCAATTGCTCCTTGTGTGCAAAGGCCAGTTGTATATCAGATGAGAGCAACTCTTTCGGAAACCAAATTGCGTTTTTGATAGTAGATAGTTTGATTCAACCCAACGGTCAAGTCTTGATAGGATCATTTTTTCTAACAATTTCCTTAAACATGATAGCATAGAGAAGCATTCAAAATGGAAACGAGCGTAAATTAAAAAAAAATGTACAAGTATTCACCAAACAAAAATAGAATCACTATTTTCATTAAAATATGCACTAAACTTCAAAAAAACAAAATCAATAATTGCCAAAAATATTCACTTCACAAATTTAAATATAATTATTCGCTATTAAATTAATTGTAAAAATGGTGAAAAGCACTTAATTTCCCAAAAACAAATCGAGAAAAATATCACTATCGGAAAAATTATTTAATGAGAAGAGGTAACTTAATATTCACTTAAAATCTATAATTTCCACTTATTTTTTTCAAGCACTGCATCAAGAACAAAAGGCTAGAATTCTTAAACTAATTTGGAAATAATAAACAATACAAATACGATAAATTATCATCATTCACACCGATTCCAAAGAAGAAAGCATATCCAAAATGTTCATCGTTATTCCGATCACAATACAATCACTTACCCTATAGAAATAGTTGGAAAAATGGATTCCAGTTCCACCCGGAGCTAATAATAATATAATTATACTAAAATGGAAACCTTTTCTTTTATTTAGCGTTGGGCGTTAATTGTTAGAGATTCTTTAAGCTCATATTTATGATTTTTGTGCTTACGTAAGAACAGCATTACACTCAACGGAAACGTGACGCGAGTACGGACACAACACTTATAGTTCTTACAAACGAAAAAAGGACTTCAAAATTTACCGTTTTCGTTGAGATTCTTTAAGATGGGGACTTCTTTTTTTCCCCTTCAGGCTTTACCTGTGATTTAGGGTCGTTTAATGACTCCGAGGAGAATTGGGCGGAAAAACTTTCCATACAAACCGATACCAAGGTGGAGTGGCCAAGCAAGATTAGGAGAAAGGGATCAGTTCAAAATTAAAAGAAAAGAGGGTTTAATTTCGATTTGAACTCAATTCCTTTTTAAATTTATTCTTTATTTAGGCAAAGGAATAGGGAAAGGAGAGGGAAAGTTACCGGTGTATTTGCTACTGATGCTGCTAATTTGGGACGTCCATCCATAGGGCTGTAGTAACAACAAAACGCCCACGGTATCCGCCGGCGTTGCTTCGTCTTGAATACGCCTTGGCTTCACTGCACTACTGTCAGACCCAGGCCGTGGCCCGCTCACTGTCCAATTCACGCCACTTTGCAGAACGTACCAGCACCAAAACAAAATTAAACGGTCGTTGGTGAGAATTATCGCGCACTCGACTCCACTGTTATCAAACATTTACCTAATTAGCTGCCGACCCCGGCGATGACCGCTGCTTATATCAGCTGACTCCGTATGGTAGTATGGGAGCCTTCTCATCGACAGTAAGGGTCAACTGGTGGTCAAGGGTTACCACAAATGTTCAACTCAGTGGACGCAGTGGTTCTACGCCCCAACAAAATAAAAAGGGTCAACTGGGGGAGTGCATTGGATTGCGCGTAACGGTTGTTGTGGAAAATGTGGGAATAGGGATGGCAAGGGTGGGAAAAGGGATATATTATTCGATTATGGTGTTAATTCAAGTATTTAATTCATATGTTCTTATCTCTTTTCCACAAATTCATTGCTTATTAAATAAAAGAAGTACAATAAAAAATTAAAAATATATAAACAAAATTATGAAAATTTACAAAATAAACAAAATTGAGAAGACTTAAAAATTTAAAAGATTTACAGAGTTTACAATATTTACAAAATTTACAAAATCAAAGAATGTAACCAAAGGACTGGTTACAACCAATGAATTGATAAACTACCAGAAATTTTTTTTCTTGTAGATTTAAAAATAAAAGTTTTTTATCGATAGTTATAGGTATTGTTCATGAAGATAATATGAGAATAGAAGTTATTGTTTTCACAATAGAATCTAATGTAAATTGAGACATCGACAATAGAATAAGGGTGTTGTTATGTGTATTGACTATAGTAAAAAAAAAAATTTCTCCGAACAAATTTGAGTAAATTATTATCGATAGTATTGTTTCACAATTTTTGAAAATTCTAGCATATGGGGCGAATAGGAGATCTCTTTTAATGACAATATGCCTTTTTCATTTATCTGATGCATGAACAATTAGATTCACGGTCGGCAATAGATTTTAATGTTGTTTTATATTATTGTATTGTAATTATATGGTTATTTTTATCCGGGTACCCCAACGGCATCATCCAAACTGAGCCCCTTTAGACCCATGTGATCCATCCAGTATTCCAGCTTCTGTTTTTAACGATTCTATTCCAGTTTTAATCCATCGCGACCGGCTTTACGCGAATTCCGATCGTATCCCGTGTTCATATTTTCGCACTTTTTGTTGAAACTGTTTATGTGCTTCAGGAACACTTCGTTCGGTTTGAATCTTTCCTGTTTGACAATTTCCAAAACCTCCGTCACTTAAAGGAAGTTTTGCGTTGCC